>CM034350.1:82201800-82375531 GCA_019925275.1 Mytilus edulis
ACGGCACCTCCATCGTTCTATTTGAACCAAAGGATTATGACATATTTACCGCCGAAGATGACCAGGAAAGAACTGTAATTGGTGATGAAGTCAAGAAAGGTATTGTAGTCATTCCAAGTTCTTGAGCAACCTTATAACTTGAAGTGGAATTATGGTTTTTTTGTCCGAGTCAGAAAATCTTTTTCTTCAAAATTTAACACTACAACGTATGGGAAAATCTAGATTCAGAATACTTTTTTATCATCTGCCTTGACAACAATATATCACACAAGGTTTATCTTAGCAAAATATCTCCCCTCACCTTTTTTAAGTTAAAAAATAATTTAAAAAAACCCACACCTCCCTTTTTTTTAATTAAATTGTCGGTAATAACATTAATGATACCAATTTTCCTGCACCAGATGCGCATTTCGACAATACATGTCTCTTCAGTGATGCTCGTGGCCAAAATGTTTGAAATCCAAAGCTTATATAAAAGATGAAGAGCTATAATCCAGAAGGTTCAAAAAGTATAGCCAAATCCGTGAAAGGAATCAGAGCTTTGCATGAGGGAGCTACATTCCTTAATTTATAATAATTTCTAATACTTTGTAACAGCAAATTTTAATAACACAAAAACTCCGTATTTTCATGCCAGTACCGAAGTACTGGTTACTGGGCTAGTGATACCCTCGGGGACTAACAGTCCACCAGTAGAGGCATCGACCCAGTGGTAGTAATAACATTAACGGTACCAATTTTCCTGCACCAGATCCGCATTTCGACAATACATGTCTCTTTGAAGTGATGCTCGTGGCCAAAATATTTGAAATCCAAAGCTTATATAAAAGATGAAGAGCTATAATCCAAAAGGTCTAAAAAGTATAGCCAAATCCGTGAAAGGAATCAGAGCTTTGCATGAGGGAGATACATGATTCCTTGATTTATAATAATTTTTAATATTTTGTAACAGCAAATTTTAATAACACAAAAAATCCGTATTTCCATGCCAGTACCGAAGTACTTGCTACTGGGCTGGTTATACCCTCGGGGACTAACAGTCCACCAGCAGAGTCATCGACCCAGTGGTAGTAATAACATTAACGGTACCAATTTTCCTGCACCAGATGCACATTTCGACAATACATATCTCTTCAGTGATGTTCGTGGCCAAAATATTTGAAATCCAAAGCTTATATAAAAGATGAATAGCTATTATCCAAAAACCTTTTTTAGTTAAACTTTAACAATGTATATTCCAGGTCATTTGGTCACATTTTACAAGTACAACACAGATTTTAATCCTATTGCCGTACTTGCATTTTTGTTTACTGACAATACTGTAAGTTTTTCTTAAAGCTGTTTTAGAATATAATCCAGTCTAGGTATTATTTTCAAAAGTATGCACTAAACCATTGTTATTGATTAAAGCGTTCTTAATAAAGTTGACTAATGGCGCGACGTTAATATTTTCATTTTTAACATTGCAATTACCATATGGTTCTTTACTGTATTAAGACGAATGATCGAAATTAGGCAAGCGAAACCGATGTCATCCGAGTTTGAATTTATATGAGTTACAATCTGTCCTAGCTAACCTAGTATTTCCTCACTAATGGGCAATGTGAAAAAAATGAAGAAGATGTGAAAAAAATGAAGAAGAGACTTTTAGGCTATTCACACCATTAGTCGAAGACAAGAGTGCACGCGTTGATATGTCTCGCCTTCTTTACTAATGATTGATATTATGTTGATAAAATAAAAAAGAAGATGTGGTATGATTGCCAATGAGACAACTATCCACAAAAGACCAAAATGACACTGACATTAACAACTATAGGTCACCGTACGGCCTTCAACAATGAGCAAAGCCCATACCGCATAGTCAGCTATAAAAGGCCCCGATAAGATAATGTAAAACAATTCAAACGAGAAAACTAACGGCCTTATTTATGTAAAAAAATTAACGAAAAACAAATATGTAACACATAAACAAACGACAACCACTGAATATACAGGCTCCTGACTTGGGACAGGCACATACATAAATAATGTGGCGGGGTTAAACATGTTATCGGGATCCCAACCATCCCCTAACCTGGGACAGTGGTATAACAGTACAACATAAGAACGAACTATAAAAATCAGTTGAAAAAGGCTTGATAGTCCTAAATATAAAGCTTTATTACATCTCTCACAAAAACTTTACAGTAACCAAGACATTGACCAATGAACCATGAAAATGAGGTCAGATGAACCATGCCATACAGGCATGTCATCTAACAATGCTTCCATACAATAAAATCACCGAGGCTCCTCTTGCTTGAGAAAAAAACACCCAAACTGTAATTATAATTTAGTCATTGCATATTTTATACATGACCATAATTTACACTTAATTGAGCATAATTGTATATACATGGATGTGCAAGAATGTTAGTCTTTAAAGTTTATAATTTTCACACCAAGACTCATTTCTAATTATTAAATATATTCTATGTTTCAGTATTTCAATATAATACGAAGAACGTTGCTGCAGGTCTAGATGATGTCATTGGGTGCCATCATATTCATGATGGTGTACCTTTTGTGAATAAAATAGTAGTAACTACATGTTAATTAAACTGATAAATGATTGACTGTTGGTGTTTAACGTCACTTTCATCACACTTGGATATATCATTGCCACCAGATTTTACGTGTAAAAATACGGAGTAACCAGAAGGTTTAAACGATTTAACTTGTAAGGGAGCTACCATTTGATTTTTATGGGGGGCTAGGATGAAATTTGAAAAAAATAGGCAGGACAGGAGTTTTGAGTAAAAAAAGGCAGGATGAGACACTTGCAAAAAAAAGTCAGGACGACAATTTAGGTAAAAAAAAGTCAGGATAAACTAAAAAAAAAAAGGCAGGACCGAACAGAGTGAAAAATAAAAAGGCAGGACAAAGATTACAGCTAAAAAAAAATGCAGGACAAAATTTTTCATCCTAGCCCTCCCATAAAAATCAAATGGTAGCTCCCTAATTTATCTTCTATTTGTTAACATAAAAAATATATGGATATAAAGAATGATGGAATTTGTAATTAAAAAATGTGAATATATAAACGTTATGTAGATATAGGAAGATGTGGTGTGAGTGCCAATGAGACAAGTTTCTATCCAAATAACAATTTTAAAAAAGTAAACCGTTATAGGTCAATGTACGGCCTTCAACACGGAGCCTTGGCTCACACCGAACAACAAGCTACAAATGTATAAAGGGTCCCAAAATTACTAGTGTAAAACCATTAAAATGGGAAAACCAACGGTCTAATCTATATAAAATTTTAAAAAAAAAACAACGAGAAACGAGAAACACGTATAAATTACATAAACAAACGACAACTACTGTACATCAGATTCCTGACTTATGACAGGTGCAAACATTTGCAGCGGGATTAAACGCTTTAATGGATCCAAACTTTCTCCCTTTTTCTGAAACAATAGCATAACATCACAACATAGAAAAACACATGAAAAAATATCAATTGGCAGACTTAACTCCATCAAAAAACGTACATTAATACACTATAAACGAATAAATTTGATCTGCGATATCTGAATGCAAATGCACAGTTAATAAAATATTAGGGACAAACATTCAAGGCCAAATAGCAAACAAACAAGTCCAAACAGTAGGCATGTAAACGCAACCAATAACAATAATAGTGTCATTCGGCAATCCTCGGTAGAATCCGCTACTCTCGTTAGATGAGGGTACGGAATCGGCCGAGTTGAGACGAATGTAATAGTGTGTCCTATGTATATGTATAATTTAAAGTAGTTGATCATGGTTTTCTGAACATACACTTAGTTTAAATAATTGTTTTATTAATTTTGTTCGTCAGGCTAATTTCGTTCATACCGAATACAAACTGTGATTTGCCCTGTATGACCAGACAAGGATATCAAATAAGTCAAACGTAAAAAGACAAGGTATGTCAGACCAGGAAACGGAAAACCTCTGTGTGTTGATATATCCGTTTCAGTAAACAATAAGTTAAGGAGGGAACTATACTGAGTAACTTTAAATATATCGATAAACAAGTCCACTGTAATAAACTAACAATTATCGTTTAGCAATATTTCACAACATTTGATACTGTTTGCGTACATGTTTTCGTTATTCGGTTGTTTTTCTTCCTATTTTTCTTTTTCTTTGATTGTTGTTGTTTTTTGTTTTTTGTTTTTTGTTTTGCTTTTTTAAATTTTTATCTCAAATGCTTTTGAAATTTAAAAGGTAATTTAGATACTCAGTTTACAATGCCAATGTTAGGTATGAAAATTATCTTAAACGGCGAACACATTGGATATATAATTAATTAAGAAGCGGTAGTTTTCATTGAAAGTGGGCCAAATTCTTAACATTTGACTGAATCACTTTATCACATGTTAATTTCAAAATCAATGACTCTACATCCAAATTAAAAAAAAAGTACCAAAAAAAATGTCAATTGATTATAAGGCCACGGTTTTTTAATTTGTTGGTTTACGGATTTTCTCCATGACAAAGTCGGTCGGAAAAAAAGTCGGTCGGAAAAAAAATCAAAAAAAAATCTTTCTAGACAGAAAAATATGCAAAATGAATATATATTTCACCTTTCTAATAATGTAACTTTTGTTATGCTATTTTGTCATCATTTCTTAAATTTTAGTTCGATGAAATAATAATGCTCAGCTGTCATAAACATAGCATGACATTTTCTTATAATTTCCCGTAAAAAGAGGGGGGGGAGGGGGGTGCACGGACAAAGACGAAATTAAATCGTCACTTCACCAACAAGAAAACACAGATTCGCGTAGCTCTTAATCAATTCCAGAAAACTTGCTGAATAATGATCTTCAAGCACGTAAACTGGTAAAGAACAAAATGTTAAAATGTCACGTACGAAAATAAGTTTCAACACAGGTGTCAAAAACGTAATAGACTCGTCCACTGGAAAAATGAGAACATCCGGTAAATCCGTTGTCATGCATTCCCGTTTTTTATCCAAATGGACGATATTTTTTTTATTATCTATGAAACAAAAAAAATTCAAATGATCTGTGAATATTCAGTACTTTTAACTTGATGTCTTGAACTTCCACCTGTCCACATTTGGACAAGTCTATTTCTATGAGATGATGCATCTTACGGACTGATGACAAATAAGGGAAACGAACTTATTGTGTAATTGGTTTTAAACACATGTTTCGTTCCGCAAAATTATTTCCGCAAACAACATTTCAAGGTCAGTGATGATTGAAATGTCTATTTTTAGAAACGTAAACTAGAAGTTTTATTTTTTCACAACAGAAGGTGTTATCAATTCTATTAGTGATTAATGCATTTCGTTTCATAAAAAAAGAATATTTTAATTATTTTTCAGGGGAAATGAATTTGTAAGGGTCGGCGGGAATAAAAAAGCATGAAAAGTCAACTTTATTTTTATTCTGGAAATCAGCAAAATCGGGTCGGCGGATCCGTAAACCAACAAACTAAAAAATCCTGGCCTAAAATACATATCATGATTGAAAATTTCATGACAAGGTGTTCATTAAGACCAAAATGAGTCCAGAAATTCGTAAATAAAAATGACGAGATAGACACAGTCATACAGAATGTGGCGGTGTTAAGCTAGTTGGAAGGCCCGACAACCATCCCCAAATCTGGAAAAGTTGACAAATGTGTAAAAGTCCTTATAAAAACAAACTATGAAAATTATTTGAAAAGGGATTAACTCATCAGATGGATACAAAGCAGAAATACTTTTAACAAATTTAAAACAGAGTGGACGAGGCAGGGTACTTATACGTTCAAACAATAAAACGACACTAAGTACATGTCTAGGAGTTCTTGCAGTTACTGACAGCTAGCTCAAAACAAAAACAACGTATAAAAAAATCAGGCATCAAAGACGAAAATATCAAGCAGGTACACATACAACATACTGGATTTATCGTAAAGACGGTGTTACCTAAATTTGAAAGGGAAATGAAAGATAAATGCCCATAAACTTGGCAATAAAATGTGAAAATAGGTTTGAAATATTCAACCATACATACTTTTTTTTCACATCAGACATTCCGCTTCTTCCCAAATGATTATTTTGATATGAAGAAAGCGTTTTCCTATCAATTCTCAATAAAGTCAGACTGTCAGAATTTGCCTAAATATCAAAGATGATATTGTTTGCTGGTGTTGCGTTTCATTTGATATTCAGTGTAAACTTACAAGTTATTGAAAATGCACTTAATATTGTGTTTATGAATATAAAACTCATCATAGCATAAATCGACTTCGTCAATTCAAGATGATCATACTAGTGTCCCTTTCTGTTTTATGCAGTTTTGGAATAGGTAAGTAATACAACAACATACAAATGTAATGTATTATTCTTATTTTTAATATGATTATAATATATCAACCTTTCATATTTTGTTAAGTGCATCGATTAAACTAGATATTTAAAAGACTTGTTTTGGCATATATAATTAATGTCTGGTATCAGATTTGAATCAAATCCTTATCAAAATAAAGTGCTTCATTAGATTTTTTTTCCGAATTTATAGGTCATAGCTTTTATTTTGACGAAAGATATCACCGAGACAGTCAAATTCATAAATCGAAAATAAGCTGATAGCGCCATGGCTAAAAATGAAAAGACAAACAGACAACATTACAAATGACACGAAAGAAAACCAAAGTTAGCAACACGAGCCCCACTAAAAACTAGGGGTGGTCACAGGTGCTCCGGAAAGGTAAGCAGATCTTGCTCCACATGTGGCACCCGTCTAAATGTAGCCAACAGAATCATTCACCGTATAAATAATATATATATTAGTGCACAGCAACCTATTTTGGAAAAAAAAATCTTCTTAAATCAGTTTTAAAAGTAACTTTACATAGTTTACTTTAAGTTTTATTCTTTTGAAAGTCCTTGACGAGTCCTTGCCTTGCTTTCAGTGTATATATAAGAGTCCAGGTATGGTCTAAAAGGGAATGGGAAATTTTTGTATATAGAAGAAACAGGTTTCTCGTCGATGAGATTGTAGCTAAGAAACACTCACTCTTTCGAAAAAAAATATCGATAATCCATCAATATTGTTTCATTCAATCCATAGCTTGTTGTAAGATGTGAAGGCCGTGCTTTGACCTATTATGGTTTACTTTTATAAATTGTTACTTTGGTGGAGAGTTGTCTCATTGGCACTCATACCACATATTCCTATATATAATAATTATATGTAGTTAAAAAACTTGTCCTTGATATAGGAAACAAGAATCGAAAGGCTGAAAAAAATTAAAGTATATCTATGAAAGAGAAAATTTTAGGCTATTACATGTAGGATATATATAATCATTTTCATAACAGCGAGGACAATACCATTTCTTTGCGCGCCAAGGTTATAAATAAAATTGGCCAGCTAATAAGGTAAATGTTTTTTTCGGTAACGCCAACTTGTCATAAGCTATACGTGATAAAGACATTTAAAATGGGGTTTGCCAAAGGTTCTAAACGCTTAAATCGAATAATATGAATAACTACCAAAGAACTTAACCTTGTGTATTGATGTAAATGTTGAATACTTAAAAAACTTTCTTCTCTAGCACATGGATATACTTTACTCTTTTATTCTATGAAAATTCCCATTGCGGAAGTCCTGAAGTGAGCATACAATCACTGTAATCGATATTCATGCTATGATAAACGATTTAAAGAAAAATGTTCCGTTTTATAACCAACAAGTATAGCTGTTGTCCACGCCGTTATCAAAATTATTTTATGAAGGTGGATGAACTACAATTCTAATGCAATTATGTTGTAACAATTGTTCTGATTGGATGACAGCAAGCGTAAACTAAATTTGCGACAGTAAAACTACCGATGGACGTCCTTAAAGCTTCAAATACATTACAGTTATCTCTTAATTCATAATTTTCTTTCATTTGTAACTATGTTCTAATTAGGATTAAAAATGTTGTTTTTCCTTTGACTAAAATATATAAAGCAAATGTCTGGTGGTGCACAATGCGGGATAGGTACATGTACTACATTGTACAAAACATTTATACAAAAGTATAATTTTTAACTATTTCAATTCGATTTCAGTTGACTGTTTCGTCAAGGTAGAAAATTACCAAGATTCTGTTTACATCAAAAAAGGATATTCCAGCAATCGTAGATTTTACCCAGCATCAAATATAACTGTTTTTGAACCGAGAAACTACGATTTTATGTCAGATGTAATTTGGAGTAGCGTTGATGTGTTTAACAAGAAAGGTGAGTTTTTATCTTTTTAATATTATATTATTATATAAGTAGATAACCTTATTTCAAGAGTCCTAGCTATAAGTGTGCCAGTGTTTACGAAGACATGCAATACAATAGTTTGGATAATTTACATATATTCATACTAGTCCCTTGATGTATTATGATATAAAGACATATTGTAACATATTTATGCTCCATTGGATTATTGATATTTTATGCATAGAATATATATGTACAATCGTGATGGTATAAAGGACATTGATTATAATTAAATCTAATTAGTAATAAATGATCTTCGAATGTTTGTATGTCGGACTTATTTGACTAGTTTCATTAAAGAATTATTTGTATTATTGTAAGCATGAATAAATAGAAATCTTGTCGACAGTAATCAGAAATCATTAAGATCTATATTAAATGTGATTAAGATCTTTAATTGAGTTTTTCAATGTCATCTAATTGTTATAATGTCTAAGATCTTTTACAATATTAGGAATTTTTTAATAATTCTAATTATTATACTATTTGCAGTATTATGAAAGTCTATTGATGTAGCAAAGCTCGATTTTACAATACTATTTTACAAATGATGAGGTATGTTACTGGATTAGGAGTGTTAGTCGTGTAAACAACAGACGACAAAATATACTGTAACAGTTCCATATTTTGTTAATAAATTGATAAATCGTACAATTTTAAAAAATAAAATGAAAGGTATATAAATCAACAAACCGGGTTCCAAACCGGGTTCCAAACCAAAGGTTTTACAAAACTTACTAATTTAAAAATAATTATGCATAGAAAAAGGTATTATTATGTGAATAGAAAGAATTTGGGATTAAAATATGAGAAGAAAGCTTTTATAAAATCTTATGATAAATTAAAATAATCAAAGTACTGAAGTACTGAACATCTGATGACCGCAAGTTCTTGTGGATGGACCGACAAACACTTGTTTCAAAAGAAAAATCACATCTCTATACCTGAAAGTGAGGTTATATACAGATATAATAAAGACATGAAAGTATTACTTGTGTCGGAAAGGTAGTGTTTGTGTTTTTTTATGTTGCTCAATCTAAATGTACAACTTTTTTTGTGTCTCTCATTATCAAAGTCATGCACAATGTTTCCAAACGCAATTTTCTTCTTATTACCATATAAAATTACTCATTTTCTAATTCCAGTACTACCAGAATATATCAAAAACTATTGTTGAAGAGATGACTTACCGTCCAGTCTTTCACGTGATGCTGTAAATGTTTTAGATTTTGACGTTTGACATGTACATCAAGACTGAAACATTAAACAATAGGGTTTATTCATTTTAATGTTTTCAGTTGTTTTTTTGTTGTTGTTTTTTTTAGTTTTATTTTATCTACCTAGTAACTTTCTGTTAATTTTTCAATAAAACAAATTGATTCGGTATTATCTAACAAGAAACCAAGGTAATTGTTTGGATCTGTAGCCCAAATGCAGATATTCTAAATTATAATAAATCCTCAAATCACCTCTTTAGGACAGCAACCTCTGATATTTTTTTGTAATCAGGGTTGTGGCTAGCTCTTCGAAAATCCAGTCTATACCGTTACTCTTTTATATTAAATAGTATTATCAAAAGTGACATCATTTTCATCCAATCAGAGGACAGATCGTCAAGAACGCCAAAGCCGTTACAATCATTCAGGTCAAAGGTTTATCAAATCGAAACTAACCCAGAATGCATCGAAAAATTGAAAACGGGACTCTTTAGACTAGTTTAAAGCTAGAAATATTCATTGCCAACATTAATTGCACAATTTGTCTAAACCGGGCGACCATCAACTTACAATATACACTGTACGAACGTCATTTTTAGTCGAGCGTTTGGTTTTGACAGGTTTTTCTTAAGTTAATAGCATTCATACTTGAAAAATAATATGACATATATACAACTTATATATTTATAATCGTTATGGTATTACATATACAGTATATTATACATGTATATGTCTATTTTAATCGATTATCACAATACTGCTTAACAGCCTGCATCCTCGTCGGAATTAGTATATTTTGTACTGGTTGTGGTAAGTAAGAAATATTGTACTTTTCCTTTATAGTATTCATTATAGCATGTGCGATAAATTGATACTCATCAGAAATCATTGGAGTATACAGCTGATCTTCGCTATCTTTCAAAAGGAAATATAACCGCAACACGTCATCTTGACCATCTTGCGATAAGGTTCTAACTATACACTGAATCATTACATATATGCCGATGATAATCACATTCATAACAAAAGGATGATTCATCAACGAAGTCGAAACCAACTCAGACAAACACTTGTCATGGGTAAATCTTTCCTTTAACCATATCGGGAAAGAAATTTGTAGATACTGGTCTACTTTCCAATTCTTGATTGCATCGACAATAACTGGATGAATTTTGTTCATCTCGGTTAAAGCAATGGTAAAGTCGCCGTTCAAGTAGTAGAAAAGTGCCAATTGAACTCTTCCCGATATTAGTCTGTCATTGAATCCACAAGGATAAATAAGTGAAAGAGAGTCCTTGTACAAACTTTCAGCTTTTTTCTGGAATATCTGGTTCTAAGTGAATGATAATAATCAGCTATCTGCCTCCTGATGACGGTTTGAAAGGCATCAATAAACTCCAGTGAAATTATTTGCGGTAGAATTGCTACTACTTCCTCTTATGCTTCGCACTGAGAACGACTCTGAATCAACATCATAATTGTTAGCGATGACAAAATGAGTGACTCATTCATAATTAGCTGTTCACAAAATGTCTGTGAGATTTCTTTACATTTACGAATAGCGTTACAGAGTATCCTACATGAGGTTGTTCTTTTATTTTTGTATACCAGGCCAGTTCATTGAATATATAAAAATATCTTCAATATCATTTTCACAAAGTAATTCAGCAATGGTTTCTTTTATGCGACCGGATGTCAAGATGGCACTTATCATATCCGCTAGAATCAGACATTCGTCTTTAGACTTGTGATCTATCATGTTATTCTGTGGAATGAAGTAATTCGGTAGGTAGTGATTCATGTACATGATGTGAAGAAGAGTCAGCGATTTGAATAATAACTCCATTAACCGGATCGGCTGCCATTCCGCATTGTGAATGACGTCACTTACCCAGAATATCACCGTCTTCATGAAATATGAACATAGGACATCTGAATTTTTTAGATGTATCATTTTAAAATGCTTGAGTAGATAATAACAATGGTATTGGGTGTCCGTCCAATTCATCACCAAGACCTTTTCTGCTTCTGTAAAAGACAGTCTCCATTCTATATCTTTATGTTTACTCAGGGCGTGACCAGTCGCTACAGCATAAACACTTAAGTGTTTCATTTTTTCAACATCGCCATTAAAGTGTGCTCGTTGAAAAATATCATTAGCAAATGATGGCCAATGAGTGCATTTGATGGCGTGTAAAATGTCGGTTGAAAATCCTTCAACACCCTCTTCTGTGAGAGCAGGTCCGTTTATATGATTTTCATACCCAGTCGTTCCGCATTCTTTCATAGCTCTCACAAATCCTTTACTGCTCAAGTAATAGTGACGTCCATCTTTCTTAATCAGATAATCTTGAAAACCATTGAATCTTCGCGTATTAGAAGGGATAATTAATTTGATGTATCCTTGGTGACAAAGATCGGAAATGAAAGGAAAACTGTTCACATTATCCCGTAACTTTCCAAAGTACTCGTAAGATTCGACCCAAGTAGCCACGAAAATCATATCCAAGTCGCATGCATTTGGCATTCCTTCTGCATAGCTCCCAGCAAACACTGGCAAGACCTTTGACTCGTTCAAATCAGGTTCGAGCTCGCGCCATTTTCTTGCATATGCCTGCCAAACGTTTACACAGTTTATTTTCATCTGACGGGTAACCATTTCATATGTCATCATTTCTGTTACAAAATAAGTCCAGGGTTCCGACTTCCAGTCCTCAGGTAATTCGGATTTGCTTAAAATGGTTCGCACTTCCTCTACCACGGAGTTGCCATCTGAGTTGAACGCAAAAGCTGTTTTGATTGACTGCATTTTTATATTCGTGTTTTTATGTTTCTATAAAGAAAATAAAATGTTTTAAAATAAATATGTCTGGAGATGTCAAACTCAACAATAGACCCCTTAAGGTAGATAGGGTGTCTTCCTCTATCTTGGATTTTAAAATACCAAAAAACAATCGGTCTAGATCTTTAGTAAAATGTGAAAATTTTGAGACTAGTAGGTTATTCATGTGTACGAATTTTCATTTCAATATAGAAAATGACATGTTTTATCATATTTATGGTTGTATTTTACAAAAAAACAGAATACTTTTGTTTGATTAAGTTTTTTCAATCTTTGCCAAATAAGGGGGAGGCACAATGTAAGGGCAGATAATTCAGATAAAGTTACTTCTACAATAGAATGTGTTAGGAATTTACATATTTCATTATGTAGCAAGAAAACGAGTCCCGTAACCCCATTTTTTTTTTATGTAGTTTTCGTTATATGGCAGAAAATTGGGTTTTCCATGCAGAATCTTTAGATTATACAAAATCTGTCAATTTTGCACTACCTGTAGCGTGAAAATAATCCCCGTGACCCATTCCTTTTATCATTTTTTTTAAAAGCATGATAATAACTACATTTTGGCAAATTATTAAAAAATTCTATGGATTATAATTTAGACCTTAACATAGATTTGTTATTAATAGTTGAAGTTAGAGTTTGTAGAATTTTCTATTATTTTCATATCATTGACAATGAGGGTCGTTTGAAAACAAAACTGTACTGTTATACCACTGTCCCAGGTTAGAGGGAGGGTTGGGATTCCGCTAACATGTTTATCACCGCCACATTACGTATGTATGTTCCTGTCCCAAGTCAGGAGCCTGTAATTCAGTGGTTGACGTTTGTTTATGTGTTACATATTTGTTTTTCGTTCATTTGTTGTTGTATTTTTATATAAATGAGGCCGTTAGTTTTCTCGTTTGAAATGTTTCACATTGTCATTTCGGGGCCAGTTATAGCTGACTATGAGTTATGGACTTTGCTCATTGTTGAAGGCCATACTTTGACCTATAGTTGTTAATTTCTGTGTCATTTTGGTCTCTTGTGGATAGTTGTCTCATTGGCAATCATACCACATATTCTTTTTTCATATTTACGACATAAGAGATTATTTCAGCTTCAATTGTGAACTTTCCATTTTTATGTAGCAACATTCAAGCAGCGCCTGCAAACGGAGTGTATATCTCCCAATTGATACGATACTCCCGGGCTTGTGTTTCCAATCATAATTTCCTTGATACTAAGAGGATTTCTGCTCTCAAGGAAGCTATTAAACCAAGAGTTCCAAATGGTTAAGTTGAAATCTTCCTTCGTAAATTTTACGGACACCATCACAAGTTTGTTGACCGTTATGGAATAACCGTTTTACAGATGATATCGGATATGTTCCTTATGTCGTAACTACAATCCACTTACTTTTTCACCACGAATGTGACCTACCGAATTAGACTATTTACCGGGTTTGTAATAATATGAGCAACACGACGGGTGCCACATGTGGAGCAGGATCTGCTTACCTTTCCGAAGCACCTGAGGTAACCCCCAGTTTTTGTTGGGGTTCGTGTTGCTTAGTCTTTAGTTTTCTATGTTGTGTCTTTTGTACTATTATATTTCTGTTTGTCTTTTTACAGCGGATGACCGTGAGTCATTCCAGTGTATTGATTGCTATCGCCTAAATTTCCATTATGTAAATTAGTTTTGGGTTTTTAACCGATCTATAAACATGATAAATACGCCAACATCATCGAGTGCAAAATAATATTCCTTATCGCTTGCTATAAATTCATTTGTTAAATGAATACTCATCAAATATTTGTTAAGAACATAATTTAATAAAATTAAAATGTTTTATATGTATGTAAGCAAAAATTATAAATATCTATGCAGACGTACATAAAAATTGTGTTAACGCATGCGGATGAATATCTCACAATCTCCTATAAAGGAGATGAAGATCATATACAGATACATGCAGAGTTATTGGTCCTTGCTCTCTTGTTTTGCGGGGAAATATGAATGCCTACTCAAATCTAATCTATAAGAAAAATCTAATTATAATAGAATAGTGTCCACCATGCACTTGCACTGCACTATTAATATTTAGTAGAATAGAATGATAAACAAATAGATGTAAATTTGTATACATGTAACTGTAATATACAAATATTAATATAATATAAACCAGAGTATATGGATTTGTATCACTACAATACATATTTATATAATAGTTATTACGGTGATGTTGAATTCCCTTCCATTTAATTACCTTCCACACAAGAACTTGTCTCAGAAAAAAATAATACATCTATACATCAACCTCACTTTCAGGTATAAAGATGTGATTTTTTTCTGGGACAAATGCTTGTGACCATTCAAAAGAACTTGCGGTCATCCAATGTTCAGTACTTCAGTACTTTGATTAATTTTTAGCCATGGCATTGTCAGTTTATTTTCGTTCTCTGAGTTTGACTGTTCCTCCGGTATCTTTCGCCCCTTTTTGTCCTAAAAGTAGTACACTAAACTAAGATTTTTAATTTAAAGTTACTGTCTAAAACAAATGCGCCACAACATAATTGTTTCCAGTCCAAACGACTAACATGCTTTTATCTAACTATATTCTTTTAATCAGATGTCTACGAATGTTTCTGACCGTACAGGACACTCACGGGTATCCACAGTCATTAAAAAACTAGTCGCTGTCACATATATCTTTAACATTATTACACTTTTTTTATTTGTTTGATTAAATTGAAAATAAAATCGAAGACATCGAAGTAAACAAGAGTGAAAACGCTGAAAGGACCTGAAATGAAATGCCGCGCCTGCTTTACTGACCATTGATTTTATTTTCAAAGTCTTACAGATAAAGTTTTAACTAAAAACATCTCAGAAACGGAGGCCAGATAAAATGTGTCAGCTGACAGACATATACACCTAAGAATTTGCTTATGATAATAAAAAAAAAAACTCAACATTGCCTAATAAACCATGAAAATGAGGTGAAGATCTGGCCTTGAAGGCATAAAACTTTGCTCAGTGCTCGGAGCACAAAAATAATGCTCGAAACATGAAATCCAGCAATTTGATTGGTTGATTTTCGAGTCTGAGTACAAAAATCATGCTCGAAAGTTTTATGACCATGGGGCCAGATGATAACTGCCAGACAGACATATCACTAGTTCTCCGTTAAAGCGCCCAACGTCGGAGTAAAAAATGATAAAATATAAATTGCAGCAAAACTTGTTTATAAAGAACATAGAACATCTTCATAGTGTATTCTATCCACCCTATAAATTTTAGCATGTAATGTGCTACCGTTAATTTGTAATGATTGAGACAGTTTAGATGAAAAAACAATAAAAAAAACATTTAACGTCATTTTATTTCCTTTGACGTCGTGATTTTCAATGCCAAAATGCTAAAAAAAAAATTATTGATTCACGTAAACTTTTATTTCTTTTTTCTTGTTAGCTGAAATTTAAGTATGATATTCAGTCATGTCTGCATTATTATTATATATATAAGGTTTTTGTTATCTCCTTAACACAAATTAAGGTGATAAATCTTCAAAAAGTTTTTTCTGTGCGAACTTGTACGATAAACAATCGACTCAGCATATCAGTCTTGTACAAAGCAAGATAAATAATAAAATCGTATAAACATGCTTTCAACACGAATACGCATATAATTTGCCACTGAATCCTCCTCCTTTTCGTCATCATCCTATTTACCATTCTGTGTTACCATGAATTATAATTGATGTGGTCATATTGATATCGAAAACATATATATAAATCAACTGTTTTAATTTCAAAATGCACAAGTATGGCGTATAACGCATGAATTTCTTGCTTTGAACTGTTTTTAAAAATGTCTTCGAAGCCGAAGCACAACCCTTGTATGATCTTGTATCTTTGATATAGGTTACTTCCTTTGATATTCCTTAATACCTTTTTGTTCTATGTATTGTAAATTTGAAAAAATAGGAGAGACAAGAAGTGTCTATTAATTCTACTAATAAAGATAGTCGGCAAGATAAATTCGTGACACAGTGTTTAGTGACCTAATACGATATATACAGGGTCAGTAAATTCCATATGAGGTTCTATTTTCGCTCAAATCCCTTATGGAATTTACTGACCCCGTATTTATTGTATTAGGTCACTAACACACTGTGTAACTGATAATATCTGACTAGAATTTAAACGAATCACTCATTTGAAAAGGTTTACACTTTGTATATTAATACAATTTTAGAGGAGATATGCTTTTTTGATTGATGTTTTCTGAACGTACAGTGACAAATATTTCATGCAGATTTATGACCGGGAGAAGAATATTCAAAAAATAAATAAGATGTTACATGCGTTGTCGTTGATAAAGAATTTAAAAAGGTTCAATAAAAATATATAAAAAAAAACAATGATGAGAGAGACACGACAAAAAAATTATCCAGCAAAATATAAAATATTAAATCATTATTCATATATATTTTATTCATCCTCTTTGGTGGTTAGTTGTAGCCTATTAATCTCGCAACTTTGATTTGTAGACAACCAGTAACGACCACAGTTTCTTTTTGTAGATCCTCTTATACTAATAGAACTGTGCATTGTATTCCGTTTGTATATCATATACTTTTTTTTTAGTTATTTGAAATAATTCAAGATATAGGAGGTGGTTTATAGATTAAAAAATAATTTTGAAACTTAAGAATATGGTGAATTGAAAATAACAGAAATAAATGATTTAAAGATTAATGAAACTTTACGTTTTCTGCATATTAAATTCATTATTGACAATATTCTAGTAGATCATTTCGAAAGAAACGTTGATCTTTCAAATTGGTTGTAAACGCTACTGGTCAAATGAAATAAGCGATGCAAATTTTATACATTCATATAAGCATCATTGTTTTTCGCCAAAATCACGATCTTGCATGAGTTAACTTTCATTTCGTTTCCTATTGTAGACAAATTTAACCTTACATCCTTCACGTGCATTGCGTCAGCAATTATTTAATTTTATTCACCTGGAAAAAAAATAGTTCGTGACAGATGTCAGACCACGATAATCCGATAAGCAACAAAAAGATCTGCAATAGTGGCCGAAAAAAAACAAGTTATAAATTCAATGCGTCCGAAGCGAGCACTATTTTTGATTTATCTTCATCATTTACGCCCAGCGACAAGTATTTGAAATCCAAAGATATGAAAGAATAGAAAGAGTTGATGAGCTATATGACGAAAATGACACACAAAAAATATTCAAATCAGTCGAATGTAACATTGATTGATAGAGTATAAAACCATAGGTATCTTTCTAATTCCAAAATATATAAATTGACCATTGATTGGAATTGTAAGGATTTACAGAACCAAAACATTGTCATAATTCGTACGTCTTAAATTTTCATACTGATGCTCGAGGACGGAAGACATTGTCTTCAATATTTTAGGGTATAACATTTTTTTAGTACCAACACATATTAAATATATTTCATAATATTCACCAAATTGATTGATAAGCAATGTTTCTTTCTATATTTTGTTGGACAGATGAGTAATCAATGATAAAATCGTTTTGGTGATCAAATTTTTATTTTATCCGATTTCAGATTTCTCTTAATGTCGGTTAGCTACCGGTACTGTCACTGTGTTAAGCTCCTCATTACCAGTACCTCGAATCACAAGGAAAATATGATAAAATATACCTCATATCATCTTTACTTTTGTTTATGATCCCAGCTATCCAACTTATTTCGAAGAATTTGAAATACTTTTTTTTTCTCCAAGTTTTATACTTATTTCAAACGTGGTATGATTTATGCAGTACAGTGGCAGAATAAAAAAGAGGGGCTATACGGAGAAGTGTCGTCATACTTATGTTGTTGATACAGACAAGACAATATATCTTGTCAAAATTTTATATACGGAATTTTTGAAATGCAGGAACTGAACCCAAGAATTTTACAGAGAAGGGCATATATTTCTAACTGAATAGAGAAAAATGGCCAAAAGAAATACAGAATGCAGAAATGTAGATCTCCTCCCCTAATACAGACCGTAATATATATATAGCATTGTGACGGATAGTTTTGTTTAATCTATATCTTACTCCTTTTAATTCCGAAAAGAATGTTGTACAAGGTGTTGTTAATTAATGTAACGGAATTTATATCGGGCCCTTTCTATCGACGTCATAATTTTGATGAAAGCTAAAAGCTTCTCTGCTTGTGCAACACGAAAAAAGAAAGAGCAATTTTTATGGCTTCTTGCAATTGCATACTTGTTAAATCGTATTGAATTCGGTATCAAATTTATATTAATCATAAAGCTTCATATCTTGAATATTGAAAACAGGTATAACTTATTTACATGCATTACGATTGATATAAAAACATCCGGTTCGTTTTGTTTTTTTCTTCATCTAGATTTGAGAAAGAAGCAACTTTGTTACACTCAAACAATTATGGACCAAACAATTGGCCCGAGAACACAGTTATTTCGTAGTGCATTTCTTTTAGACAATAAATTCAAATTAAAAAAATCGCACCTGCTCTTTCTCAAAAAGATTTTTACAGTGTAGTGTACTACCAGTGAGACAAATAATATAAAAATTATAGAAACTTCTACCAGCTCTAACTCAAAATATTGACAATTCTGTGTTAAGGGGGTGTAAAATTCAGTTTGACAGCTTCAGACGTGCTAAAATTTGACCTTTTAGAACTGGACCAATTTACTTCTTAACATAAAGATTCAGCACCCAATTTTTTTTTACATGTAATATTACATCCCCCTACTTGATATTTCATGCATTTAATATCAAGAAATAAATTGGGAAAGTGTATCAAATAAGACATGCAAGTTATACACTGTTTACACTAGGGACTATATTCGTAATGTTACATGTTGTCTTCTTATGTCGTCTGAATTACAATATATTATTGATCTGTAAGTGATTATCCGCCATCCATTATAACTATCTAATATGTTTATTTGGCACGCCATACTCGATAAAAGTGCGGACGTGATAGAAAGCACTCTTTACCAAAATGTCAACGGAGATTACATTCCACGGAGGTTACATTTCGACGATTTCGTCATTTATGAACCATAATATGTATATCTAAAGATCGGAGTTAAACTAAAATTTAATGTTGACATCCATATCGATCTGTTGAATGTGAAATTTGTTTTCATAATTGATGTTTTTTTAAGAATTGGCCATTCCACGGAGATTACACGCTTAACAAATCTCTGCAGTTTTCAACTTTGCTTCGTTTTTCAGACTGATGTAACTTGGAATAAATGACCATTGTTATAAACAACATTATTTATGATAACCTTATGATCAAATTTAACTCATATTACACTCTATACTGTACTAAATATTTTGTCCTGCTTGGTCCTTTATCCATCAATGGAAATTTCAGCTTTTCGAAGAAAACATTATGGACGGCCGGTACGATCACGATCGTTGTGCATATGTACTAAACTTTATAAAAATTAAAAATATAGATAATAAAGAGTTCTAAAATTCTCAGATATAAGTATAACAAGCTACGGGTATATAACTGGAAGTCGTTTGGTTTGCTTTCTTACGGAGGGACAAAATAACGTCATAAAATGGGCGCTTTAACGCATTAAAACCTTTTCATACACCAACTATAGATGACCTATCCTCTAAAGTAACTAGACTCAAGCTGGCCTAAAGTACTTGAAATACAGACAATAACACAAAATCTTAACATTAACCAATGAATTATGAAATAGGTGAAGGTCAGATGATATCTGCGAGACAGACTTATACACCTTACAACCATTCAATACACAAAATATACATGTAGTTGATCTATTGTGTATAGTACTTAAAATACAGACTAAACCTAAAAAAAACTTATCAATAAACAATGAACTGTTACAATGAAAATGCGGTCAAGGTCAGATGAAACCTGCCAGACTGACATATATCCATTACAGTTGATCTATTGATTATAATAGTACTTGAAAAAGGACCAAGACACAAACAACTTAAAATTGATATAAGCAATGAACTTGCATGAAAATGAGGTCAGACAAAACCTGCCAGACTGATATGTTCCCATAACAGTCATTCCGTACACCACATATAGTTGACAGACGGCTTATAGTAGTAGAGAAACGGACCTAGTTACGTAACTTTAACCTTGATCATTGATCATCCATGAAATACGGTAGAGGTCCGGTGAAACAGATATACAGACGTTGCAAAGAACCTATATATACAAAAATGGTTATCATACTAAAGTATTACTCATCATGAGTGAGAAACTCACATGACAAAATAAAAATATTTTTTTACCATGCTGTTGTGAACTTTTGAAGTGAGGTCATGGACAATGGACATATGAAAAACGGAAACTTCGTAAAATAAGGTATTATATGCAAACAAAACACGAATCATAAGGGTCTTCAGGCTTCTGGAATATAAAGCTTTGAACAAATTGTTTCTCAGCCGTCGCCAGATAGCAGTATCATTGTCTCGCATACTGCGACTTTCGTCGCAAGCGAGACAAAAATAATTTAAAATAAAAAGCCTTCCGGGACGTCGTAATTATTGTGACGGTATCTACTATAAATTCATAGACAGGCCACTTCTACAATAAATAGATTATCGCTGTTGCTGCACCGATAGTGTCTAAATCAATAAAGAAGTTTTCAAACAGTACGTATTGATCTTAAAGAACAAAGTAAGTGTCTTTTGACTTCTTTGCCCGTTTTAACCGTTTATACCAGTGTAGGATTAAGGATGTACACCAACTGGCACTTGTTTCCCTCAAATTCTATTATATCTTGCTGAAACATCAATATCTTATATGATTACGGTCGACATACATGTACTTGGAAGGCCTGTTAAGAATAATTCAAATAGTAGAAATAAGCGTGTTATACACCATTTTGTAGATAA
Source organism: Mytilus edulis (assembly GCA_019925275.1). Taxonomy (NCBI): domain Eukaryota; kingdom Metazoa; phylum Mollusca; class Bivalvia; order Mytilida; family Mytilidae; genus Mytilus; species Mytilus edulis. The sequence goes on from CM034350.1 coordinate 82,223,108, forward strand.
TCTAATGTAAAGTTACAGTAGTAATTTTCAGTGGGTTATGGACTACCACATATTCAAAATATAAGGGAAGGTCGCGACCGGGTGACAAAGTCACATTTCTAAAAAAACAAAACAAATACGAGTTACATTTGTAAGAACCAGACGGAAATTAAAATATATAGATATTATATTCTATCATTTAAAATAATTTGCAGCCGTGTGTTATTCCAGAATATTAAACTCGTTAACTACGCGTTTTTTTCGAGGTCAGTTGCAGTAGTTATATGTTATATCAAGTTATATACTAGGCAATCTTGTATATATAGGAAAGTTCCTATGTGAACACCCCCACTCTACCATGTCTACCAACATTGAGTGGAAAATGTATTATACTATAAACACTGGACACTTTTAATTTGCAAAACACTCATTTGCAAATCCGCCGCCGCCTCAAACAAGAGCTACAATATCATGTATATAACCAAAATGTGCAGAATTACATGGGATTCAATAATTTCATTGGTTTTCTACAGTTACTTTCATATTTATTTTGCAATTTGAATTATAAAAACATGGGATTTTCAATATCCCATGGGACAGGGCAAAATCCCATGGGATTTACCATTATCCCATGGGATTTTGGTTAAATCCCATGGGATTTTTTTTTGTCCCATGGGATTATTGTAGTCCCATGGGATATTTGTTGTCCCATGGGACAAAAAAAATCCCATGGGATTTTTATTATCCCATGGGATTTTTAATATCCCATGGGACAAATTAAAATCCTATGGGATTCTAATTGTAAATATATAGATATGAATAAACAGTAATGTGTATGTTACAATGTATTCTATTTGGTAGTAAATTATTATAAGATGAATCTTTTTAATTGAATATCTTTTTTTCTTGGGAAATGTTAATTTAGCATATTGTTCTTTAACTGTTCAAAACTAAACTTTTAAACAACAAAGCAGATAATGTAAGTATCAATATATGTTTATTCATGAATTATAGAATACTTTCTTGAAACACAATTATTTGCCATTTGAAATCAATAAAAACTCTATTGTTAGGCTTAACATACTAGTAGCTATTTAAGTAAATCTATTTTTTTCACAATATCCCTCAACACAAAACATAAATAGTTTCTTATCATCCAGCATTGATTGATGGTATAGTCCACTTTTTGGACATTCAGCACAGAACTTTGACATTATTGTGGTTTCAATATTTTTTTGAATTTAAAAGAACTTCAAATCATTGACTGAGTGATGAAAATAATAACTGATCCAACTTTTTTCTTTGAATTTATTCTGGTCTTGTTTCTATGTTTTCTCCATTTATTTTAGGTGGTGAATTTCAATCCTTCTGAAAAAGAACCAATAAAATCTAAAGTAATGGATTATACAAAATTGTTTTCATACATGTAGCAATAATATGATTTTCAATAAAAATAGCTATGCGGTATGGATTTTACTGATTGTTAAAGGTTGTCCAGTGTCATCAGTTGCTAACGGCCTACATCCTTTGGTCTCTGATGGAGGGTTGTCAAATTAGCAATATACCACATCTTCCTATTCTAATACCATATAACAATCAATTAATTTATTCTTCTTTATAAAATTTGGGTATTTTCCCAAGTTATATACATAATATATATATATACTGTAAATTCAGAATTAATGCAAGTTTTTTTTTATTGCGAAAAATGCAACGGAGTTGTAAACGCAATAATTTAAACTCGTATTATGAAATATTTTATATGGATTAAACAGGATTTTTCAAAATCGTAAAATTTAAAATCGCATTTAAGTCTAAAATGACAGAATCGCAATAATAAATGCACGCAATAATTTATGAATTTTACAGTATAAAGATCAATGTTAAAAGTTAAAACTTTAGACAACTATAATAACTTTCCATTATTCACAAGAATTTGCAATAAATTATACAAAATGCAGACAACAGAAACAATATTTCTTTAAGCTTTTGAAGTTCAGACAGATTTCAATTTGTGTTTTATTTCAATGAAAAAATACCTTGAACATATTGGAAATTATAACATTGATACAAACAAAATATGTATGTTTTATCCTTTTTTTTGTGTTGTTGGCTTGCTGTCTCATTTTAATATACATTTAAACATACATCAATAATCTTCTTCTTTATTAAAAGTAAAAATGGGATATTTTTGATTTTGATATCCCAAAACATTATAGTTCTATCACATAACTTATTACCAAGTTCAAAAACACCAATGTGTTTGATATTAATTTTAAGACATGTATAAATGTTCCAGACCATATCAGTATTCGGATCTTACTTTTATGGTCCAGAACTTACAGTCCCACCATATGTGTACAGTCAGACCATTTAAGTATACTTGTACTGTCTGGTACCAGCTCAACCAAACCTGTGTTTTTATTTTAACTGCAATTAAACTTTTTGTATTAATCTATTAAAGATTTCAGTTATGTTGATCTGTACTGTACATTTGTTTGTAATAAACTTGACCAACTTCTTAAAATTGGGCAGACTGTATGCGTACAGTCCAAATACTTGTTTGTTCTGGAACATAAACATGATTAACAAGCATTTGGCAGGATGTCATGCTAAAATCCCATTAATATTAGTACTAAATTTTGAGTATATACATGTAAATCCACAAGTTACTTACTGAAATTCATGGTGAACACTCACCAAAAACTTACAATTTAGAGGAAAGACTGGAAAGATGAATGCACTAACACTATCAAAACAGAGCATAAAACTTACCGAAAAACAAGATGTTTTACATTTATCCAGGAGCAGGATAATTGAAAAGTTGTTTTTTTCTTTCTCTGCTGTCCATCATATAACCTTTGAATTCATTCATGCAAAATATGAAAATCTGCAAAGGTAAGACCTAGAACCTCAACTTATCCACATTTTGAATTTTGAACTGCATACTTGTCCTTTTCATCTTGCTGACAACCTAAACATAAAAAAATGATAAAAACATAATTCTAGATTGAATTTGTGTTTTTATTTTTGTTGGTACATGTACAAACAATTTTCCCAACTTTAAAACGAAAACATCATCACCAAAGAGGAGGTCATACTAACCTCCGAAATATTTAAACAAACCGAAATTATTACTTGATTAAGATCTTGTCGTAAATTAATGGCATAGATACTCTTATTTTTGAAAACTTGATGTCTATTGCATACTTATATTCCTTTGTACGAGAGTATGCATATTAAGATGGATTCCATGGACTTTAATGTAAGCATGATTAATTTTACAGTCACTGACAGTTTTTCAGCTCTATGTGTACATTTTGAGAGAATCTTGCAATACTGTATATTCTGATATTCAGAACTTATTGTGAGGTTTTTATTAATACAACTGAAAGCTGTATCTCGTTTTCATTTCTGATACATATTTATGAGCTGAAGACCAGTGCCGAATTTTTCTCACTGCATTGAAGACCCATAGGTGACCTTCGGCCGTTGTCTGCTCTTTGATTGGGTTGTTGTCTCTTTGTCAAATTCCCAGTTTCCACTTCCCATTTTATATCATGTATGCTGATTTTTCTTAAATAACAATATTCAATCATGCAATTTTGTCTATTATTGAAAATACGATAAGCAAAAATAAATGCACAAAAAATTTAACATTGTTATATATATGTAAAAGACTTTTTTTTAAATTCAAAACAGTTGCCTACACTGTTAATTTCCTTGTTTGATTTCATATTTTTAAAGCCTTTATAGCTAGCTAGATGGTATACCGGGGCGGATCCAGCCATTTTAAAAAGAGGGGTTCCCAACCCAAGACAAAGGGGATGATCCTATATTCATTTGATTTGTTTTATTGTCTCATACAAGAATATATATGGTTTGACGGTGGGGATCAGGGATCCTGAAATTTTTTCACCTAACCACTGGATGACAGGGAATCTCAACCATTTAAAAGTTTCTCAAACATGTGGGGGTGGGGGTGAACCCCATGGACTCTACCTATATTTCCTTTGATTTGTTTTATTGTTCTATACAAGAATATATAAATATGGTTTAGGGGTGGGGATCTTGACCGTTTACAAGTTTTCAAACTAGAGGGGGTGGGACTTCACTTTTATTTTATTTCATTATTAATTTTATTGTCCCCGACAAGAATATATATGGTTTAGGGGTGGGGATCTGGATCATTCACAAGATAATAGCACATTCTCAAATTGAACAGAGTGGGGTAACCCCAAAGACCTCCTTTTAATTTCATTTGATTTGTTTTATCGTCCCATTCAAGAATATATATGGTTTAGGGATGGGGATCTGGACCGTTTACAAGATAATAGCATATTCTCAAATTGAAAGGGGTGGGGATTACCTCCCATGGACTCACCCTCCCTTCTTTCTTCCCCCCGAAATACCTTTTAATAAGCCCCAATGCACAGATAGTTCACAGTATTTTCCCTTGATTTACACTAAAGAATTATTATATACACTATACAGGTGTAATTTTTTTTTTAAAAGATAATACAACTGAAGACCACCATGACCACAGTGGTGGATCCAGAATTTTTCATAAGTGGGGCCCACCGACTGCCTAAGAGGGGTCTGCTCCTGCCATGACTCAGTGATTCCATATATAATCAACCAATTCTTTTCCCAAACAGGGGCCCTGAACTCCTGATTCCCCCTTTTTTTCCCTCATTTCAATCACCCTGATATAAATTTAGTTTTATCACTTACAATAGGAATGGTTTGAATTCCCCAATAATTCTTATATACCATTAATATCAACATATTTCATTTTTGATAAATGAAAGGCAAAAGTTTTCTATGGGTAGAAATGGATAGTGGGAAGCTTTCAGATTCACACCATGCCGGTGGCTGTGTTCAAAGTGCTGGGTTTTTATGACCCTCGTTGTTTGCGGACTAACTATTTAGGCCAGTGGTGGATAATAGTGTGCGTGCATTAATCTTCTATACCTTCTTAATCAATATATTCAAATACTGACGGCAAGTGTTGTAATGATGTATCAATGTCTTTTTGAAATCACCGTGCTATTTACATGTGGGATCGAGAATGCAGGGGAAGGAAACTTGTCAATTATGTTTATTTCTAAGCCAAAATAAAATGAGCCGCCGTAAAATTAACCTTGGGTAATAACAGTGCATGTAAGGCTCGTCTCGGAGGGGTGTCTTTTTTTCTGTCTTCTTTTTATGCCCCACCTACGATAGTAGAGGGGCATTATGTTTTCTGGTCTGTGCCTCCGTTCGTTCGTCCGTTCGTTCGTCCTGTTTCAGGTTAAAGTTTTTGGTCGAGGTAGTTTTTGATGAAGTTGAAGTCCAATCAACCTGAAACTTAGTATATATGTTCCTTATGGTATGATCTTTCTAATTTTAATGTCAAATTAGAGTTCTTATCCCAATTTCACGGTCCACTGAACATAGAAAATGATAGTGCGAGTGGGGCATCCGTGTACTGGGGACACATTCTTGTTTTAGTTATATTTTTAATAACTTACACTTTTTTCCATTATTCTCTTTCTTTCACTATTCTTTATTCCTTTTTTTTTCTTTGTCCTTTGTTCTCTATTCTGTTAATTAACATCCATACCCTCTTATGTGTATGTGGACTTACTGTAGTTTATTTTTTAGTTCTGGCAGAGATATTAGATACAATATATATGTCTCTGGTTCTGGTATTATGCGATAAGTCAATTTCTTTTTCATGCAGTGTCATGAAATATAATGGTTTTATGCATATCAGCCAAGATTGTGCGCAACATTTTAATAAACAATTCAACACTATATACACGTTATGTGAATTTTATTAAAATCGATGAAGAACATGAATTTGGCAGCTAGTGCCCCTTAAACAGGTAAAGTTCAATTAACAAATTCTGATCTACTGGCATTCAACACCAAATTACTTACTTGCTGTATATTGATAAATGTGATTGTATATTGTCAATACCTCAACATCGAGAATACGTCATGTGAGGTGTTGGTCGCTACGTTTGATACGGGGTCAAAGGTTGCGGCTTCGAGACAGAGAAAAACATCCAGGTAAAAAGTGTAGAATTTTGTTTTTGAAAATTTGAGTTGTAAATTTTCCTAAAAAGTACTTAATTCCGTTCATCTAATTGTAAATTTTCCAAAAAAAAGTACTTATTTCCGTTCATCTATTATGGGTATAAACTAAACTGAACAAGAAAAGTATTAGTAAACAGACAGAAAGTCCGACGTTGAATTAATTATTTTACAATTAATTGTTTAAATATATGGAGAATGTTTTAGGCGAATTTTCTTTAATTACAGATAAATGTATTTTAGGTTCAGGAAATGATTTATTCTTCGGGTACGTCTAAACAACCGCTCAGGACCTCCTGAGTGCACTCAGGACATACAAAGTGCACTCAGGACCCATTACCGTAATCATATCTGCACACATGATGGATGTTTATATTCGTTATACGCTTCTTATTTTAGAGTTAAATTTTGGTAGAAGTTGAAATCGCAGGGGCGGATCCAGCCATTTTAAAAAGGGGGGGGGTCCTAACCCAGGGCAAAAAAAGGGGGGGTTCAACTACATGTCCCCATTCAAATGCATTGATCGGCCAAAAAAAGGGGGGGTTCCAACCCCCCGGAACCCCCCTCCCCCCTCCGGATCCGCGCCTGAATCGAACTTAGATAGATATGTTAATTCTTATAAAATAATGAGGGCACGTGTCACTGATTACACAACTACTGAGCCATGAATTATCCAATCAACAAAATTGATTGGATTATCTTTATTGTTTTTTAGGAATTGTATTGTTTAGTTCAGTTTTACCTTTAACATGAATTTGCATATAGAAAAAATAAAACAGATATCTCATTCGATGTGCTTTTTCAGTTTATTTTTCATGATGACGGGTAAATTAATTTGTTGTGTTTTGCAGTTCACGAATAAAGAAAATTATTTTATAGTTGCGTTTTTTTTTCTGTAACAAGTTCGATTTTTGTTTTTCAGTGTGATTCTTTTCTCTATCTCTCTCTCTAAATCAAGTTTTTAAACAAACACAATGTTGACTGAATATCAAATTTTATTACATTTGTATATCTTTATTCTCAACAAACCATTATACAAGAGAAGACAATTATGTACAATATTCAGTTTAACCTTAACGGAAATCTGTGCACGAAGACTTAGTCGTGGTTTGAACGGATTTCGTGTCAATAAACTGTCTTCGAAATAGTCTTTCTTTGTTAATGTTTGTGTCATTTTGGTCTTTTGTGGATAGTTGTCTCATTATCAATCATACCACATCTTCTTTTTTAAAATTTCTCGCTACTACAATCTAACTTACATATTTTTTAGAAATAATTATACCCAAAATATCATAATTTTCAAAAAACGGAGACGAAAACGGAGACAAGTTCATTTTCAGAATTTATTTTCGCATTGAAATTCGTTTCAGGCTTGTGAAACTGGACAAAACGACTTTAATTAGAGAAAAAAAACTTAATAAAAACGTATTTCTTAAAATATTCGTATAACTCAAAAATAAAATTCCTGGACAAGTTCGATAAAAATGAGAAATAACATCTAACTACATGTATATGAGTTTGATTGTTTGAAAAGTACGGCTTTTACCGTTTAGAACGGATTCCATATACAAAACTTTAATTAATATAAATTCTTTTAAAGTATGAACATTTATAATTATTTCCCTTTTCAAACTCGTGCAAAGAATTAATTACTGGTCCAGGACATGATAATAAAATTAAGAATAAAACTTAAAAATTTATGGAACGAAATTTTAATAAAAGACGAAAATCTTAAAACATCGTGATATTCATTCTAGACGTCACAATATTACTTCCCGCATGGTCACACTGTACTAACAACACAATGTATAAAACAACAATAAAGATAATCCAATTAATTTTGTTGATTGGATAATTCATGGCTCAGTAGTTGTGTAATCAGTGACACGTGCCCTTATTATTTTCTAAGAATTACAAATTCTACCAAATTTAACTCTAAAATAAGAAGCGTATAAAGAATATATGCATCCATCCTGTGTGCGATGACTATAAAGGGTCCTGAGTGCACTTCGTATGTCATGAGTGCAATCAGGAGGTCCTTCAAGCGGTGTTTAGACGTACCGTTATTCTTCTGGAAGCTTCAATTTTTTCTTATCAATAACTTTTACACAAGGAGACATTTTTTTTTTTGACAGCATGAACCCCAGTTAATGAGCAAACACAAATTAAGAACGAAAATCGTTTACAATTAAATTTTATAGAAGGAAAAAAGGGGGGGGGGGGTAATAAACAAATTTTATTTACGCTCACATACTTTTAAACAGATTTGCATATGTAAGCTCTCTATAGTTAATGTTAAATTATTTCAGGAGTTTTGAAAAAAAAGAATATTATATACAGTTTAATTTCGACTAAAATAGTGATTCTTTTTATAGATTTGGTACCTCAGTTTCGACTCAACATTTCATTTTGAATTGTTAGATGGCAAACTCTTTAGGCGAATATTGTATCTGTTCTTTATTTAATTATGGTGATATTGGCGATAATATTCATTATAACAAGGCCTTGTACAAATCCTTGATTATAGAATGTTTGGTAATATAAAAACACGAAAGTAGACAAACCCTAATTATGCAGGGTTTCACAAGTTGATCTCCAAGCGGCCCACATTTAACATATAATAAGATCTATATTTTTCAACGTTTTCAAAATGAAATAACTTGAATTGAAAATTTCCCAACTGTGAAAATTTGTTATTTCTAAACGTCTTTAATTATTATTTCGGAAAAAAAAATTATTTAGCATATTCATATATTTTCATAATTTTTTCCGAGGAAACCTTTTTTTTTGCAAAGTTTACTTCTATATGTTTTTAACCATCACCAGCGACTTATTCTCTGCCATCACCAATTAGTCCTAATTATTAAAGATCAATTGCCCAAATTCAAATGATGATTGGTATATCGTATTGAATATGACCATCGGTCATCCGTGACGTATCCCAAATAACGACGCATGCCGATAGATAGATCATAGTTTATTAATTAGCGTCTCGCAATTTAAATTTCATCAAGGGGACTTAATTAAACCAGTTACTATACAAATCTTGAAAAAACGATGTGCATGTACTTTTTAATATTTTTAAAACAAATTACGAAAACGTTTAGTGTAAAAATCACCGAATATAAATGTTTCTTTCTTGCAGGTTTTGGCATTTGTAAATAACATTAACGTTTTGGAATTCTAATGCAAAAGACAGTCGATTCAAACTGAAATAACTTCTTTAAAGATGGTTTGATTTTTTCAGAGACACATATATTATATATGTCTCAATACATGTACTATAAGTCTCTGATTTTATCAAAACAAAAATTACAAAATTATAAAATATGTTAGTTATCGAATGTATACCCTGAACTCTTACTATTATATATACATGTCCTAAGTTACTTAATGTCCTGTGTGCAACCAGGAGATCCTGAACGGTTTTTAAACGTACCATTATTTTATATGCATATATTAAAAGCTGTTCTTAATTATATGCATACTAGGTATCAGTGGCGGATCCAGGGGGAGGGTTTCGGGGGTTGGAACCACCCCTTTTTTTGAACGATCAATGTATTTGAATGGGGACATATGGTTGGAACCACCCCCTCCCCCTTTTGTCCTGGGTTGAGACCCCTTCTTTTCAAATGGCTGGCTCCGCCGCAGAGGTATATTTATATATATATGTGTGTACCAGCCCCCCTCCTAAATCTTGGGAAACAAATGGTAGATTATATAGGGAATCACGGAAGCATGACTGGACGTGACCCCTCTAAGGCAGTCAATGAGTCCCCACTTATGAAAATTTCTGGATCAACCATTGCTTAGTTCTAGTTATCTTAGGTCCTAGTGTGAAATAATGCCAATAGGTTTTTTAAAACACATCTTTATTCATACATGTATATATACGTTTTCTCACGGATTTGTTCATGCAATATTGGAATTATGTTTACTCAATGCGCAATTACTGAAGTTTATATTTGCTACTTTTCTTCTTAATTTCATATAATTATTTTTTGATTTTTTTTCTTCGAAAAATTAGTGGTGTTGAAATAGGGAATGGACACAGATACCTTATCACATTTAACCAAAGAAATGTTGTATAATGTCATCAATCTGTATTACACGTAGACAGGATGTTCTCTAGAAAACTATACGTTATACACACCCGAGAATACACGCACTGTCGTAATGGAAAATTACTGTATGTTATAGTTACCTGTAATCAGCTTTGCAACACCATGTCATGACAGTTCAAAAAGATTTTCTTCAAATCAAATTGGAATATTCATTTTTTCTGTAAAATTTAAAACTTTAAAAAGTAGACTTTGACAAAATTATGAAATAGAAAGAATTGAACAATTTAAAATTTTAACAAAGATTTAGATATAATTTTACAACGATCCTTAAAAAATAACCAAACAAACGTTGAATCAAACGATATGAACCTACGCAGTTTTATATTAAAATACTGACACACACCAGTTTGCCATCTCAGTATGCAAGGCAAGGGTGCTTGGTGAGGTGCTGGAACTTGATGTACATGTATCATTAAGTTAATACAGTTCTGTTAGTATTGACTGCCTTTTTACAGAGACTTTCTATTCTTACTGTTATCAGTTAGTATAGACGGTTCCTGGCTTAGAATGATTCTCTGCTCAGCAAATGGTGCGTAATTAGCATTTGAATCAAATTTCTTGTAGAAGTAAAAAACACAAATTAATATCTTTATTGAAAAGCACTTTACGCCCATATGGACCAATGGCTTAAAACATTATACATAATATACAGTTTACATAAAACAATGAAAATAAACAATGGACACACTTTGAACTATAATTTGTCTTTTTTTTTAAATCAAGATATATATATATATATAAGAGATTCAAATTATATCAAGGACTCCCTGCCCTCAGTCTTAGTGACTTTTTTAAAAAGGAGCCTAATTTGCAAGTGTCCTGTTTTGTTTCAGGATTGAGAATATGTTTTAATTTATCTATATCATTTAAGTTATTATATTTATTTTCATTTAAAAATTCTTTTCTTAATTGTTCATTTATTTTACATTTAAAAAAGAAATGAAACTCATCATCTAGTACATCACAATGTGTACATAGTCTTAAATCTCTGGGAATTTTCCTGTATCTTCCAGTTTCTATTAATAAGCAGTGGTCACTTATTCGAAATTTAGAAATTAGTTGTCTATATTCAAAGTTTTGAGAAAGTAGGTATGGTTCAAAGTTATAGCTTTTCTTTATTTTTTTAAAAAGTTGGAGTTTGCTATTCTCTTGTAAATTTAAAATTTTATCATTATATAAATTTTCATAGGAGTTTTCTAGATTTTGTTTGTATATTAGCCTATTATTTTTATCCTTATTTTGGTTAACAATTTCTAAATCATTTTGACTTCTGACATGATTTACATAGGAGTACCAAGAATAAATACCTGCATTATGTAAAGTTTTTGCCAAATTTAGTGTCTCTTTTAGTAAGGGACTAGTTTCTTCCCTTAATAGTCTATCATGAAAAAGAAGAGTTTGTCTTTTTATAAAGCAATCAATAGGGTAGCTGCCTAATTCAGATCGAGCAGCTATATTGCAAGAGCATTTTTTTACTCCTAAAGTTAACTTATTAAATTTATTTAGTACTTTATCAGGTGGACTTTTGTCAATGAAATTTAGAGTACATGTATCTACTTTTTTGTTATTTTTATCTCCTTTAATTGAAGCTTTATAAAGGAGTGAGTATGCATCCATATACCATATTTCACTGTTATAAGTTAATATTGGTCTGACGAGAGAGTTAAATAAATGGTTTGACAAATTAACAGGAGTCTGATGAATCGAATTACAATATGTTTTTATAGAATACATTACTTTCATAGATTTTTTGGCTAATTCTTGTGCTGAATGAATAAGATTTCCATTCTGACTAATGATATTACCAAGAAATTTAAACTTTTCCATTTGCTCTAATTTATCACCATTATAATTAAAAGAATGGTTAAGATTTTTCCTATTGTTACTTGTGCTTAAAATCATAGTTTTAGTTTTTTTACAATTTACAGTTAACTGCCATTTATCACAGTATTGAGACAAATGGTTTAAACTTGACTGAAGACCCTCTTTAGTTTCAGACATTATCAAAATATCATCAGCAAATAGGAGGCTTCCAATATTTGTCTGTTCTATTTTCAAGGGATCACAGTCATCCTGTTTAAAAATTTGAGGTAGATCATTTATGAAAATATTGAATAGGGTGGGACTTAAAGAATCCCCTTGTCTTACCCCTCTAGTTACTTCAAACCAGTTAGTGAGTTTATTATTAATCTTTATTGAAGATTTAGTGGTTGAATACATATTTTTTATTACTTGATACATTTTACTGCCGATACCCTGGGACAAAATTTTATATAATAAAGCTGTTCTCCAAATGGAGTCAAATGCTTTACGTAAGTCAACAAAACAAATATATAATGGTTTCTTTTTTAAATTTAAATATTTATTAATCAAAGTTTTAAATACAAATAGACTATCTGTAGTTCTTAATTTAGGAAGAAATCCAAATTGTTCCTGGCTAAATTTGTTTTCCATATATTTAATTATTCTGTTATTTAAAATTGAGCTAAATATTTTGGCAATACCATTTATAAGAGATATTCCTCTGTAGTTATTTGGGTCTTTGGAATCTCCCGACTTAAATATTGGCACTAATAGAGAATATTGCCATGTTTCAGGGGAAAATCCTGAATCAAGAACAAGGTTATATAATTTTGTGTAGCATTTAATAGTTACTGGACTACAATATTTAATCACCTCATTTACAATGGAGTCTGGTCCAGGGGATTTTTTCATTTTAAGGGATTTTATAACTTTATTTACTTCTGATATAGTTATTGGGCTATCAGTTATTTCATTAAATCTATTTTCACTCTCTTTGTTTTTCAAAAAAAGGTTTATCTCATCTTCTGCTTTGTCGCAAGGTTTGTTCCAAAGACCTTGCTTTTGAAAATGGTTTGTTAGGTTATCTGATTTCATATTAATTTCTGTGGTATTCATATTATTTCTTAGAGATTTAAGTAGTTTCCAAAATTGTTGAGGGTCTTTAGTTTGAAGATTTGAAAGTTTTTCAATCATTTGTTGTTGATATTGGATTTTTTTCTTTTTACTTGCTTTTTTTAAATATTTTGCAGTTTCAAAAAATTGCTGTTTTAAATTTCTATCAAATGGTTTATGTTTTAGTTTTTTACCTAAATTATTGATTTTACTTTTTAAATCTTTTAATTCATTGTCTGACCAAGGGTTCTTTTTTATTTTACTTTTCTTTTGCTTTATTGGAACTTTTATTATACATGTTTTAGAGGCTACATTATCTAGAATTTCTGTTAATGATTTTGAAGCTTCATTTATGCCTTTTTCATTTCTTACAAAGTGGGTGATTTCAAAATTTAAAATCTTATTTTTCACTTCATCAGAGTTTAATGCTTCATACATCTTACCATGTGACACATCAGTCCATCTGTATGTTGTGAATTTTTTCATATTATTATTATTAAAGTCCTTTTTATTTATATATTGTTTTATATCACATTTTAGTTTAAATGAGATCTGTACATGGTCCGATAAAAAATTCAGATCAGAGGTACAAAAATATTCTACTGAGGGCAGGAGATCCTTGCTCAATATTGCATAGTCAACTGTGCTACAGCCATTTTTAGAAAAATATGTGTGATAACCCAACGAATCTCCTAAATATCTACCATTTAAGATCCTAAGTCTTGAGGATAAACACATGTTCAGTAAATTATTACCTTGTTGGTTTAAAATATCTAAATTATTTCTTTTAATAGGAGAATCTAGATCATAGTCTTGGGGTAACATATCCTGTAAAAATTGGCTACTATTATTTTCATTTTCAATGTAGTCAGCTTGTTCCCCAGTTCTGGCATTAAAGTCCCCAATTAGGGCTATATCCCCATATTTTGAATAATTTGCTATCTCAGCCTCTAAATTAAGTAAATCATCTGCAGTGTGTGTTGAATTTAATGGGGGGATGTACACTGCACAGAGATATATATGTGTTCCTGTCCCAAAAAATGTTTTATTCAGTTTAAGCCACATTCTATTTGGTGACTGAGAGCCATCAATTAGATATTCTATTCCTGGATATATTTGTTTTTTTATATAAACTATAATGCCCCCGCTATGTCTCTTAGACCTTTTATTTTTTTTCCTAGATTTTGAGATTGATACAAATCCATTTATTTGTGTATCTGCACTTTCTCCTTTCCATGTTTCAAGAATTACATTTATATCAGATTTAATATTTTCAATAAAACTAGGGTCCATGTATTTATCCCCAAGACCATGAATATTCCAAGACGCTACTGATAAATGCTTTTGTTGAAAAGTCATAATTACAAAAAAAAAGTGAAACAAGTTTTAAATTCTGGTGGGATAGTTCCAAGAGTTTTACTAAAGTATAACAGTTATCTCCCTTTGTACATAATGTGAATATATTACACACTTAATGTTATTCAATAGTATACATACAAGTGAAAAATATTTTCATTTAAATATATATGTCAATTATATATAAATATTCTTAAAGTTTCAGAAAAAATTTCAAGCTGTAACTATTTTCAATTAAAACTTTCTAGATGTACTTGTACATTCAAATGTATTATTTAAATTTTAGTGTAAATATTGTTCTCTAAGTGCTTAGCTTATATATATCTATGTAAACCGAACAATGTAAATAAATTCTTATAAAATACAGCAAATGTATTTCTTTGTCCTTATGAACCATAAAATATGAATAATTTGAAAGGGATCCTATTGATCCTATATACATGTAGATGAAGGAATTACTACTATTAGCTACAAATGTCAAAATAATACAAATGTATTGTCTTTGTTTTCTTTTTGTTTCAACAAACATATAAGCATAGGTCAAGCAAAACATATTGTACTTCCTGTACTACTAAAATAAACAATTCAAAAATAATTAAATCTTATGTTTTCTTTCTTTCTTTTTTTTTTTTTTTCTGTATAAAAGAAAGTTAAAATATTAGAAGCCTTCAGCACCTCATCGAATCTTTCGACATCAAGTTATCATTAATTCTGAACAAAAATTTAAACAGTACCTTTCAAATTTGATAAACTGTACATGATAAATACAAAACAATAAATTGTTACAAAGCAAATTTAATTTTCAGAGTTATTCATGTTGTTTATGATTTTGCAAAAATATCTAATTAAAAGACAATTTTCTTAATAGTTGTTTCATCAGTATTTCCATGTTGTCATTTTCATGATTCACATTGTTTCTCTCCTCTGATTGGTACGGGTAGTTTTGATCCGTTTGAATGTGTCTATTTTGGTATTCCCTCTCATTTGGGTATCTTTGATATTCTTGTCTCAGATGTTCCCTCTCATTTTGGTAACTTGGGTATTCCCTCCCATTTTGATATTGGTTATCATTATAGTTTGCATATTGGTGTCCATTAGAGTATGACTGATGACGGTTTTGTATACCATATTGGTGATTATATCCTCGGTTGTACTGGACTCTTTCTCTCCTTTGTTGATTGTTCCCGGAACTGATTCCTAATATTGGGTTCAAAATTTCCTTTAAATTTCTGACGTACGTAGGGACCCCCTTTTCCAATGACAGATGTATTCCATCCCTGAAGTCATTTCGTGTCATGTTTTTCTGTCTAATGATTGTAAATCCATATTCTTCAGTGTGATTTTCAAGGATTTTATTAAAGTCTTGCCTTTTTTCATCAAATTTTCGTGTTTCTGTTCTATTTTGGTAGAATCGAGGCAAAATTTCTCCTACAAAGATGTTGCAGTCAGGGGGCATACTCTCTTTTGTTTCTTTCAATAATTCCATAAAAGGAGGAATAACTTGTTCTACACTGTCCTCAAAATCTAAATCATTAGAACCCACTTGTATAACAACATTGTTGATAGGCGTTTTGTTGCTTTGTGATTGAATAAAGCTTCTAGCCCCTTTTATTGTTTTTTCTTTCAGTGTATTAATTTTAACTTGTTTATTTCTGTATATTTTTCTTGGCTCTAGATCTTTTACCACTGATGTTCCTATAATCAACACGTCTATATTTCTTTGTGGTTCGTTTGATTTTGATGAATTCAATCTGTTGATATTTTCAATCCTCTCAATTTTATGTTCTGACAGTTCAGTTTTTTCTTTTGTTTTAGATTTATCACTTTTTTCCAATTTATCAATTATTTCTTTTAAGCATGTTTCATCAATTTTTTCAGTTGAATGTAGAATTTTGGCTGTATTTTTATCCTGTGTGGTCAATATTGTTTCACACTTTTCTTTGATACATTTTTGAGTTTCCATGGTAATATTGTCAACAGCTTTAGAAATATTTTTTTCTGTAAGTTTTCTTGTTTCTTTGTGTTCCTTTTCAACTTTTTCAGAAATTATAATCATTTCAGATTTAATTCCTTTTGTTATTGTTGACATTTCTGTAATTTTATGACACATGTTGTTATTAGACATTTCTATAGATATCAATTTATTCGCAAGTTCATTTACTTTGTCAATTGTTTGAAATTTTTCAATAAAGAGTAGTTCCATTTTATGTAATGTTTCTTTGATTTTATCAATATCTTTTTTACATTCACAATTTCTTTGGTCACGAGTTGATTCGTCTTCCTTACTGTTTGTATCATTTGGGATACATGTATAATTACTTCTTGTAATGTGTTCATCCTCTACTTCACTGTTCTTTTCTGTGTTGTCAGTATCTTTATCATGAACATCAAGTAAAGTTTTGGGATTTGTTTCCTCAAAGTCCTCATTGTCATCACTACTATGATTGGTAACTGATATTTCTTTTTCTGAGTTTTTATTATCAATAATTGTAAAGTTCGGGGGCCTCATGTTTTTGATTTTCCCATCTAGAATTTTTGGATTATCTCCCTTTAAACACATGTTAATCATTTTCTTAATGTTATCGAATTCCCGTTTAATCCAACCTTGGCACTGAATTCCTTGAACTAAACATTTGTACGTAGTGTAAAACAGTGTAATGGTTAAAAGTTTATTCCCTTTGTAATGGATTTGAACCACCGACTTGAAGATTAATGTATTTGACAACTTTATTCAGGAGCACAGTCTATATTATCCGGCGTAAATAACTTAGAGATTTATGTGGAAGTTTACTCTGCTGCTCGATCTATGCTAATCGATGTTCCAGTATATTTCATATTTATATTTATTCGTGAGGCCTCGTCATCGTTTATATTCACTAAAAGCACAGTCGCCTAAATATTTTATATGGCGAAAAAATTGCGAAAATTGGGGGAAATAATATATTTTTAGTAGCATTATTATTTTAGAATCTTAAGAGGTTGCTTGCAAATTTAACTCTAAAATGAGAAGTGTATGACGATCTATAACGAATATATACATCCATCATGTGTGCAGATACGACGGCGACTATATAGGGTCTGCCATGAGTGCACTTTGTATGCCCTGCATGTGTGCACCCAGGAGGTCCTCCTGAGCGGTGTTTAGACGTACCGGGAAAATCTTATCTGATTCAGGATCAATTCATCGGTTACACTCCCCTGTCACCAGTGATTCTTTTTTGCTGACATTCTGAAAAAGTATTGTGTAGTCCCTGTGTAAGTGTTGACTCTCAACTTGCACATGTGATTTTTTAACACTCCCTGGACTTCTGCAAAAACAGAAAGTCACAGGACATTCCGACAAAAAGTCACAGGACAAAAAGTCAAACACATGTCAAACTCAGGCATAAAGTAACAAAGTTAATAGGACAAAAAGTCACAAACAATTTGTTGACAATTGATTGAATATAAATGAAAAAAGATTTTGAAATATCTTCTTTTTATTACATATATTCATTTTTAATTTAGGAAATTGTTCATAATATAAAAAGAAGATGTGGTATGATTGCCAATGAGACAACTGTCCACAAGAGACCAAAATGACACAGACATTAACAACTAGAGGTCTTTACGGCCTTCAACCATAAGCCAATATAAAGAAGGTATGGTATGATTGCCAATGAGACAACTGTCCACAAGAGACCAAAATGACACAGACATTAACAACCATAGGTCACCAAACAGCCTTCAACAATGAACAAAGCCCGAGGTAAAGCCCATACCGCATAGTCAGCTGTAAAAGGCAATCATACTATATCTTTTTTTTTATATTTACATGTTAAAAAATGCGTGCAAATGTAATCAAAAGCTGCACACAAACGTAATGATTTTTGTGCGCAAATGTAATGGTAATGTGCGCAAACCTAATGCACTGATTTATTTGTTTTTAATAAATTTTAATTTAAAGTTGCTACATCATGTTCATGTATAAAACTTCAAGAAAAATACAAAAAGAGTGTTTTCTTGTTCAAAGAAAAATAATCTCAAAACTAAATTGTGACTTTTTGTCCTGTGACAGTGTGTGACTTTTTGACTGTGACTTTCTGTCCTGCATTCAGATTGAATAGGGGATTTTGGTTGACCCCGCCTCCCTCTATCTGAGACTACTATCTCAGTGATGAGCTTTATGTTTCATGTACAAATGTATTGTGCTTGTCATATATATGTATGTCGGATAAAAGCTCTACAGACCTTTAATATTTTGTATTGTTATATGTATAACCGACAATAAATAAATAGCCCCTAACAAGTAAGAATTAGGTTACTTCTTTTTGTTTTGACATCTTGCATGGGTTTTTATAGCCCCGTATTAAAATTATGCCCCCACTTTAAAAAAGGGGGGGGTATACTGTTTTACCCCTGTCTGTCCTTCATCCTTGCGTCAGTCAGTCCGTCCGATGAATATTTTTCGTCCCATTTTCCTTGGGAACTACAATAGAAGGATTTCTGAAATTTGGTTTCGGGGTTAAATAAGTCAGCTATACCGTGTGATGCATTTTCAGATTCATCACTCGACAACTTCCTGTTTTCCCAACACTTGTATGATTTTACACATGATAGCCAAGTTGAAAGTTGAAAAGTAACAACCTAATTTATGTACAAAAAAATTGAAAAACAGATATGTTACACATAAACAAACGACAATCACTGAATTATCGGATCCTGACTTGGAACAGGCACAACCATAACAAATTGGCAGGGTATAAGGAACTTTGAAAATATTTAGTTTTTGTGGTTTGGTCAATTTTCCAGATACTGTAAGCAATAAGGCCCCTTTATTTAGTGAATGAAATAATTGTAAGATGCACTTAGCTGTCTGTCATATTTTATATGAACTTGACCTCATTTTCATGCATGGTTCATTGGTCAATGAAACACTGCATTGTTTTGTCAGTTTATCATATGTTTAAAGTTACAGGTAGATTATATTTGGTAGATATGAAACAATTGTAAGGTGTGCATGTCTGAATGGCAGATTCATATATAAACCATGACCGCATTTTATTGTTCTTTGGTCAATGATAAGTTTTCTTGGTTTTGTCATTTTATCAGGCCACATTTAAAAGAATGTCTGTTTCCCCTCCCTGGGTCTA
The DNA here is from genome assembly GCA_019925275.1 of Mytilus edulis. NCBI lineage: Eukaryota > Metazoa > Mollusca > Bivalvia > Mytilida > Mytilidae > Mytilus > Mytilus edulis. The sequence goes on from CM034350.1 coordinate 82,242,696, forward strand.
CCCTTTGTAAACAGACCAGGAAGGCAGGTTTTTTTTAGCTCACCTGACCTGAAAGGTCAAGTGAGCTTTTCTCATCACCTGGCGTTCGTCGTCTGTCGTCCTGCGTCCGTCGTCTGTAAACTTTTACAAAAATCTTCTCCTCTGAAACTACTTGGCCAAATTCTACCAAACTTGGCCACAATCATCCTTGGGGTATCTAGTTTAAAAAATGTGTGGCGTGACCTGTCAAACCAACCAAGATGGCCGCCATGGCTAAAAATAGAACATAGGGGTAAAATGCAGTTTTTGGCTTATAACTCAAAAACCAAAGCATTTAGAGCAAATCTGACAAGGGGTAAAATTGTTGATCAGGTCAAGATCTATCTGCCCTGAAATTTTCAGACGAATCGGACAACCTGTTGATGGGTTGCTGCCTGTGAAATGGTTATTTTAAGGAAATTTTGCAGTTTTTGGTTATTATCTTGAATACTATTATAGATAGAGATAAACTGTAGACAGCAATAATGTTCAGCAAAGTAAGATCTACAAATAAGTCAGCATGATCAAAATTGTTAGAGGACCCCTTAAGGAGTTATTGCCCTTTATAGTCAATATTGAACAACTTTTCGTCATTTTTGTAACTTGTATAAAAATCATTTCTAAAACTACTTGGCCAAATTTAACCAAACTTGGCCACAATCATAGTACTAGGGTATCTTTTTTAAAAAAAAGTGTCTAATGACCCCGCCTACCAACGAAGATGGCCGACATCAGTAAACACATTAACAGGTGAGCGACACAGGCTCTTGAGAGCCTCTAGTTTATTTTAACTGGATGTGATTGTCATAGCATGGTCACATGAATGGTTTGACTTGTCCAGTCCAGGCCACTTATCAGTTGTTTGTGCTCAATTTGAGTGTATTTATTTAGATTATCAATCCTTCTGCTTTCAAGTGCTTTCAAGCACTTTCCAAAAATGGAAACAAATTATTTTCAGGAAAAAAATAATTTCGATTTTTTTGTGGAAAATAATTTTTTGACCCGGGCGCTTATTTTTGACCCGTGTGGGGGGAGGGGAAATAAACATTATTTTAATTTTGGCCTTAGATTTTTTAAGCATAGGTCTACTTGTTGTATGGAATGACTACAAGGTATCATATAAAAAAAGATGTCTGCCTGCCAAGGTTAATTTTACTGTGACCTCATATTCATAGAATAATGATAATATTCATGATATTGAACAGCAAGAATGATGAGTAAGTTGATGTTATATACAAATAAGACAAAATTTTCAGTTGCCTACTAATTATGTAATACATGTAGTAGTTATTTTTGTCATTAAATGATGTTTACCCTTTTATGTGTAGGGCAAGAACATGAAAGATAAAGGGGAAACTATAAACAGAAGAAATTATCAACAAAATAAGATTTACAGAGGTCAACAAAGCCTAAATGGTAAGTCCACTGTTATAAAAATTTTTGTCCTTGAATAATAATTAAATATTTATTAAAATAAGATGTGGTATGATGAAAGAGAAAACTATCCATCAGAGTTCAATTTAGTGGATGTAAGCATTGTAATTACTTATTAGAGGCCATTGATGACCTGTAAGTAATGAGAAAACCCATACCCTATACATGTTATAGTAATCTATAAAAGTCAACACTAACCAAATTTGAAACAGAGCATCAATTCAAACGTCAAATATACCAGACTAATTTATAAAAACAAAAAATTATGAAAAATAAAAATGACGGGTATGAATGAACCAACATCAACCACTGAACTATATACAAGCTCCTGATATTAGACAGGTATAATATGGCTGGGTTGATATAAAAATAAGAAACACTTAGCAGTCTGATTTCCAATGAGACATTTCTCCAATAGAGATCAAATGACATTTAAGGAGGCTCTAGGGTATAACAATTTCAGAAAAATTTTTTAATATTTTTTTTTCATAACTCAATTTATTTATATCTTTATCATATGGTACACCAAATCATTCAAAACAATCAATTCGGTTTGGCCCCAGATGACTTTTAAAATGCATATACCATTGAAAAAGCTCCAAATTATCTCCCTTTGGTGCAAAAAAGCCATTTTTTGGCATTAAAAATGTAATATCTTATTTAACTCATCGGTGGCCTATATTTTTTTTATTATAATTTTAAATAAGCTGTACTTTAACTAAACTATTATAAAATTTAAGCGATTTCTGTAATTTAGTACTTGAATATTTAAATGAAAGTTTATCATATTAATCATAAACATGATAAAATAGTCATTTTATTGATCTCTTCACTGATAATTTTTGAGTTTGTGTATTTGTAGGTCAGAAATCTGGATTTTCATGGTCATCATTCACAGATCAATACTGAACGGAAAACTTAAAGCTGATATTTTTCTCCATAGTGCGACTTTTTTATTAATTTGAAATGGAACATGTTTTTTCCTACATTTATTTGAAAGAGGAAATTTCAACATGATGACTATAAACAAAATGGAGTCATATCATCACGATCATTGATGCACAAGAACTTGATCATATAAATACAACAATGTAATTATCAATTGAAAGATGGAACGAATGAACAAGATATTAGAATGTTGTTGTCCAAATAAACTTGCTTTGTCTTCTCATTTGAATCTCTCCATTCAATAAAGATGTACAGAGGAAGATCTTTAAAGAACAGATTGAAAAAATGTTTTGTCTAAGAATTACAGGAATATTCTAGTGAATGAAATTATTTATTGACTTCACTCTTATATAGTGGACTGAATAATTGTACATAGCAAGCTGTGAATAAAGAAAGCAAAAACTTTAACAAAAAGTGTTTATATTATAAATTTGCAATTATAAGCATACTATTATGTACACCACAAAGTTAAATATAATTCAAATTGTTTGCCTATACAAGTATTGCAATGAACCTATAACAAAGAAAATCTTACCTCATGAAAAGAGTGAACTATTCAGTCAGAATATGAAATATTTTTTCAGTTCTATTTTTCATTTTCAAACAAGACAAAGATTTCAAAACAATATTTTTTCATTAATTTAGAAATTTCATCATTTTGTTTCAGTGAAAGGACTTTATTCTTTGACTGTAAAATATTATTATTATACATTCCAAAATAAGAATAATATTTATTGTCATATAAACAAATAAAAAACATGTTTGTGACAAAATTTAAAAAAAATTATATATATGTATATATAAAAAATATAAAAAAAACTCGTATACATTTAAAACATTTTACTACCAAACAGCATTCATTGTAACATACACATAACTTTATATTTATATATATATATTTATAATTTTAATCCCATAGGATTTTATTTTGTCCCATGGGATATTAAAAATCCCATGGGATAATTATAGTCCCATGGGATTTTTTTTGTCCCATGGGACAACAAATATCCCATGGGACTACAATAATCCCATGGGACCAAAAAAAATCCCATGGGATTTAACCAAAATCCCATGGGATAATGGTAAATCCCATGGGATTTTGCCCTGTCCCATGGGATATTGAAAATCCCATGTTTTTATAATTCAAATTGCAAAATAAATATGAAAGTAACAGTATAAAACCAATGAAATTATTGAATCCCATGTAATTCCGCACATTTTGGTTATATACATGATATTGTAGCTCTTGTTTGAGGCGGCGGCGGATTTGCAAATGAGTGTTTTGCAAATTAAAAGTGTCCAGTGTTTATAGATAAAATTAAAATACTGAATATATACACATAAGTTGCAATATATGTATTATAGGTAGATTACAGTAGCGTTACATATTTACACAATTATTAAAAGTAGACACAAATCAATAAAAGATGTTTTGACTGATAAAACATATATTACATAGCCTGCATACATAGGTCGTTCACATCCAGAAGATGAAAGTACATTACTACACAGTTATTCCATTCGGAAATATATTTTGACAATGGTTAATGAATATCAATAGCGTGCTGCATACGGATTTCAATAATTGTGACTTACCCAGCTGTTCTATGCGTTCTACATACATGTTTAGTCTCAATAACCCAGACGCATATTTAAATATGCGTCTGGGTTATCGAGACTAAACATGTATGTTTACTTTATTTACAGAGGGTGACTCAGTTAGCTTTCGCTAATCTACCTTGAGGCCCTCAGGTGTATGAATGCGTCACCGATTCATCACTGTCATATATTGTATATGTAAAAAAAGAGAACGAAAAATGTAACTAACATGTGTGCTATAAATATTTTAATAAGATTAGAAGATTTAGATTAGTATGATTGCCAATGAGACAACTCTCCACCATGAACCAAATAGAAGAGAATAGTACAGGGGCGGATTCAGCCATTTTAAAAAGGGGGTCCCAACCCAGGATAAAAGGGGGGGGGGTTCCAGCTATATGTTCCCATTCAAATGCATTGATCGGCCAAAAAAAGGGGGGTTCCAACCCCCGGAACCCCGATACCCCCTGGATCCGCCAATGTAGTAGAAGTTAGCAACTATAGGTCACCAACAATGAGCAAAACCAATACATCATCGTAAGCCACAAATGTAAAACAATTCAAACGAAAAAGTAAATGGCATGCTTTATTAAAACTATGAACGAAAAACAAATATTAGCATTCAAGAATTGGTTGGTCCTTAATGCTATTCAACTTCGTGCTTTGAGTGCATTTCTTTCTAACCAAAATTTTGTAAACGTTGTGTTGCGTTTGTTGTTGTTTTCTAAACGATACAAAAGTAGAAACAAATACATCGTTTTCTAAGTCTTTACTGACCCTGTTTGAACTTGTAATTAAGTATGCACATGTTGTTAGTAAACAGACTTTTTACAAACGTAGAAAAAAATGCATCGCTTAATCAGGTTGAAGTTAGAAACAAATGTAGCGTTTAATTGTACTAACAAACGATGAACGACAAACTGTATTCGCATCTTTAGCAAGTGAATAGTTTGTCAAAGTTCATGTAAACTTTGCAAACGTATGTTTGAAACGAATGATCAAAACATGTGCGCGCTTAGCCGTTTGCATCGTTTGTGTTAGAAAGAAATGCACTCTAAATTTGGTCTTTTTAACTATTTTAATTCGAGCGTCATTGGTGAGTCTTTTATAATAAAACGCGTGTTTGGCGTACACAATTTTAATCCTGGTATATCTAATCTATGATGAGTCTGTGATTGACATATACACAACTACAAGCGACAACCACTGAATTAATTTACAGGTTTCCGATTGTGACACATGAGATTGCGCATGTGTCAATTTGAATGGTCGCCTTTTTTTCGAAAAAAAAAATCTCAATATTTCTGAATTGTATGTGGATTTTTGTGATTTAGAACCATAGACAATTATACTAGTGAGTCACTAAAGGCCAAATAAGATATTGATGCTGTGAAATGCAGGGACCTGACCTACTAGAATTCGACCCGCTAAATTCAAAATCTGCAGGATCGTATGTCCAGTCAGTAATGGCGACGTCAGTAGTAAACCAGTCAATAACAACGGTGGATATCAGTGTCGATGTACTAAATGAGAAAACTGTGAGTAATAACAATCGATTAAAAAGACCGCATGAATCTGATTCAGATTCTGATTCCGATCTCTATTCGGAAAATGCAAAAAAAAAACTGAAACCAGAAACTGTACACAATAACCGTGTAAATCTGATTGACGGGTCACCTCATAGTCAATGTACACAAAATAACACCCCTGTATAACCCCGATACAAATGAATCCGGACGTTGACGCGTTCGAAGCGATAATAAGGACAACATTTGGGATGACAACAATTTCGAATACCTCTCTAGAACTTATTTGAGTATATATAAATAAGTCAATGTGCATTTTAGTTTATTTATTCAATTATACAGTTGTTGTAAGTTTTAGATTCAATGTATTGCTTAGAACGTTTAATAAAACTGCTAGATGCAAAACGCACATACATGGTGCAAGTTCATACGTTTTTTGATATAAACAATGCTGAATATCTTTTCGTGCATACACTTTTGCGTATTAATACCTTAATCAATAATAAATAACTATACATTGAACTACTACGTGCCTTCAAATGTTCCCTAGTCCTCAAAATAAACGCAATATCATACTTCTTAAGTTTTTTCTTACTGGATCGTTCGTCTCACCAAATGTGTCGAGTTCGTTGTGCGTTTTTAAATAATCACTGTACAGTTCGTTGACAAAAACCGTCATAAATCACTTTCTTATTAAATGTAAGGTATTCGAGATGGCATCGACGACCCTTTTTCTGTATGTTATTGTAAATTTTTATCTGTTAACTTAGTCAAAGTAGTTGAACATAACATATCAGTCATCCAAAGCCAAAATTACAATGTTTAACCAGTGTACATCTAATAGGAATGTTTCTATTGAAAATTGGGACTTTCATCGTTATTCCAGATGAAATAAACTGTTAATTAATATATTCCAGAGGAAATAAAGTTTCAAAAAGTATAATACTGCCAAAAAAAACCACTTTAATGACTATTTCTTTTCACAATTTGAGGCTCTTTCAAATGCCGATGTTGGTCCAAATTCGCCTAAACGAAAGCAGCCATCAGACAGAGCTCGTTGAACTCAGTTTGCCGAGTGCCTTACATGACATCCCAACTGGGTTTTTTTTAACATACATATATGTGATGTGTTGGCCAGCAAGACAACTTTCCACCAAAGTTTAAATGAAATACATATAGGTATATAAAGCAATTATTAAAATTAAAAGTTCAACATACAAAAGTCAACAATGAAGTAAAACTATACCGTATAGTCAGTTATAAAAGGCTCCGATATATAAAAGAAAAGGTGAAACATATTTAAACTAGAAAACTAAGTAAGGAGCCATACCACATCTCCTATTTTTATTTTATATATAACGGTATGTGAATTATTTATCAACGAAAAAAAAATATGACATATCTATATAACCAATGTACTAGAGACTCCATACGATGGACAGACACAAAAACGAATGCGGCGGGATTTAACATGTGAGCCCCAACCCTCTCCTAAACCTAGAACACTGGTGTAACAGCACAACATGATAAAAACAACTGTATAATTGCAATTGGCTAAACTCAAAATGTCGGTCCAGGCACAAAAACCATACATACAAAATACTGACAAAAGTGTTATTGTAGTAACTGAAAGTTATTTCAAAGCAAATTACAACTAAGAGGTAAATCATGGTACTAAAGTATCAGTCAGTATATATCCAACGCAAACAGGTAAAGACGCAATAACACGCATTAACTTGACGTGCAATGCCAAATATAAGTAATCAGTATCGAGAGTATATACGATCGTATGAGTTCTCATAAGTGTGCTTTATTGTAATAATGTTAAGTGATGTTTTGATTTAACAGGTACAGCAAAACTTTCTACATCGTAGCCAAATTATTTTTGTTCATCTATGTAAGAATTTGGTAAAGGGTGACTGAGAGATCTACTAGTAGATATGATCACTTTGGTCTTTTTCCGACCGGCAGTAAAACCTGCCCTAAGTTGGTCACCCGTTACGATGTTCGGGATGTAAAAGTACGCAGTCACGTCCAGTCCGAATGGGAATACAAGAGCCAATGTATCGTATAGAGAGAGCACTACGCTCGCTACACTGTACGAACCTTGCGAAAACTTTGGGGGGTCCATAAATGGCCTGTTGCAAGGCAAAACTTATGTCCTTATTCAATATACCTCATTTTATCCAGAGGGCCTCCTTCCGGGACCTACATGAAGTATGTGTTGCTGCTTTGTGCTTAATATCCTGAACATGCATGGGATATTTGCAAGTGAACGTTAAGCAACCAACAATCAGCCATAACGTACGCGTGTCATTAACAAATAAAGGGGTCTAGAAATTGTTCAGTACCAACTTTGAAACGTTTCATTTTTTATTGATTAACTATAAAGATATGCAAGATGCAACAAAGCAAATGTCTAAGGTAAGGTAGTCTTGATGATTGATGCTTTACTCGACCGCATAATTTACCGATAAAGTTTGGTCTTCTCCGAAATCAGTGAAAAATTTCAATGAAATGCATATGGATGGGTATAGATTTTAAGATGCTTAAAATAACAAAACTGACCAATTAGTTAGATTTTGGCACCACAGTAGAAAGACTGAAATGTTCGAGGAAATTAAGCATAATCTTTATACATTTGTACCTTAAAAATTAAAAAAAAAACATAATTGTAATCCATGACCCCCTTGGACTCACCTCAGCTATTCAGGCCAAAGGCCTATAATCCATTGATTATTTGTGATTGCTGTCTATATCAAAAAGATTTGTTTTTGAGACAACTCTTCACAAGATACCAAAAGACACAAAAATGAACAACTATAGATCAACGTACGGCCTTCAACAATGACCAAAGCCCATACCGCATAGTCAATTATAAAAAAACACCGAAATGACAAATGTAAAACACTTCAAACGAGAAAACTAACAGTCTAATTTATGCATAAAATAGTAAACAAAAATATATATATATAACCACTGAATTACACGCTTCTGGCTTCGGACAAGCACATACAGAATATGGCGAGATTAACATGTTAACGGGCACCTAACCCACCCCTATCCTGGGACAGTGGTGTATCCGTACATTGAATGTCGTGTGGTAAACATCTGTATGCTCAGTCAGTGATATTTGCATCTCGAGTAATTAATAGTGTTTTCCTACCAATTTACACTTTCGTATACATAAGGATTTTTTTTTTTGCATGCACAAAATACCTCGAAGAGTGTTTCGACATTACAATGGATATAATGGGTTGCTGTCTGCATGTTTAATATTGTGGTAAATTATTTTTTTAAACATGTACATCGGTTAAAATCATATTAAAGCAACATTTAATACATGCAAAATTCATTGACAAACGCAATATTGTCGCAACGAAGCGTACAGTATAAAAAGGTGTTATGACAACGAAGCGTACACAACATGAAAATGAAGACACTTTTAAACTTGTATTTTGTTTTGTTTCTAGATACAACATAAACCAAAGATTTTTATAAATTTGTTAATTTTAAATTATGAAAATTTCAAAAATGTATGTTTTAAAACTATGAGGCACGAGAAACATTAGTTTTGAATATTTAAAAATACCAAGCACGTTTTATCATTGATATTGTCGTGCGTTTTGCGATGTTTGTGTACAAAATGTCACAAATTTCAAACACCTTTGAGTAAGTAATGAGTATTATGGCAAAGAATATATTGAAGCAGAATATGCGAAGAATAGATATTGGATTTTCTTTAAAAATATTAATTCCTTACTGTCTGAACTCAATGTTACACGGTGTGTTCGATTCAAACGCGTCAACGTCCGGTTTCATCTGTATCGGGGTTATAAGGGGTGAATAAACACTGTTCAGACAAACTCGATGATATATGTGAGCTAAAGAATTTAGTGGTTGGACTAGCCAATAGCATGAATAAATTTTGTGACATCTTAACTAAACGGATGTGTGATATTGAAACTAACATTCCAAAACAAGTGGCGAATATGATCGACCAAAAAGTGTCTGAAAATGAAAAATGTTAGAGAAGAATTTAAAACAGAATTAAAAAAAGTGTCCGAAAAAGTCGTCTCCTTAGAACAATCATATTCAGATGTGGTTAAACAAAATAAAAAGCAAACTCAAGTGATCAGTGAAGACAATCTCTCATTGGTGATCAAAAATCTTCCCGATACAGAAAAAGAAAATATTGCTTGTAAAGTTGACGATTTAATCAAAGTTGGATTACACTTAAAAATAGTATACAAGTTGCCGCTGTAGAGCGAAAAAAGAATAACCACACAGGTAAACACGGAATTGTTATAGTTAAGTTACAAAATAAGGATGACAAACAAAAGGTAATGGAGAAAAAGCGTGAATTAAGAAACACTCGTATCTATAAAGATGTCTATATCAATAATGCCATTCCAAGCGCACAACGCCTATTGAACTCTAACTTGAGAAGTATTGTAAACGCAATTGGTAACGACAAGCTTGAGATCAGAGGATCAGTGGTAAGGGCTAGACACGGTAAAATACACGTGACACCGACACCAATACACAAAGACGCGGTGACCGAGACGATACGATAATCAATTAAATGTGAGTTGTAATCGTGGCTATTACAGACGAAATAATCGTGAGCGTGGAAACACTAGAGGTGGAAATAGCCATAACACGGATCAAAGGTCAACATATAGAAATGGAAAATCTACCAATGATAATTGCAATACAAACTCTAATAACCATAATCAGTCAGAAAGGAATTTGAACGGTCGGGGTCGAGGAAATTACAGAGGTCAGAACGGAGGTCAAAATCAGAGTAGCCGTGGTGGGCATAAATAGGTGAATTGCGGATTTTGGAATATTAATGGTTGGAAGTCTGATGTAAGTAGCGATAAATATGTTGTGTAATATAGTATAATGGACGTGACATTACTATGTAGACAGTACGGTAGTTAGACATACCGCGTAGTCCGGTTCCCGGGATGATCCATTGATAACTACCCACTCAGGATAAGATCTCGGACAGTTACCAGGTAACGAGAGTTGGCGTATTGGCGGGAGTATAGTACAAGTACTAAGACTTAACCAGAGCTATAGTAGAAGATATTCGGTGAGTTAGTACAATTAGGAGCATTGCATTGTATGGCGAATATCAGTATTAAGTTATAATACTCGGAAATCACATCACTGGCGCTTGGCGAGCAGGGTTTCCTGCGGAAAAAGAAGAATTTGGTGCGAGACACAGAAGTGAGTAGTCACGTGTAATTGCGGAGTTCGTATTGCTACATGTAGTATATTTATGAAGTGTTTGAACACGGATATACAATAAGCATAAAAACTTGCGTTAATTACAGTGTTTACAAATTGTTGTTGCATAATTGTTACACGTTTGATAAAAGTGTCAACTTTGCCCGGAAAATGGCGAAATTAAACGGCAACAGATACATATAGCAATTTTCCGAAAAAATAGCCGTTTTTAGTGTGGATAGCCACATAGCACATACACATTGAATTTTTTTTTCTGGTTCAGCAACCAGTAATTAATTAAATTGTATTTGTGTTAATATAACATTATGGCAACATTAGCTTTTCAGCAGCAATGTATTAAAATCAACAGCTGTTCTTATGAAGAATTAAGGTTGTTGCCTGGTGTGGGAAATGTTATAGCTGACAAGATTATGTCTATGAGAGAGATACTTGGTAATATTCAGCCTGAGCATCTTATGGAAATACCAAGACTAAAAATTACTGAAGCATTGATAGATTTGATAGATTTTTCACCGGTTATTCAGCAACCTGAGTACACTTCGCAGCCACAATTCAGTTATGAGTTACAAGATTATGTTGACATGGGTGAGGTGAAAACAACTGCATTTCATTCAGGACATGCTTAACGAGATGCAGAAACTCATGACTTTTCAGATTCAGACACACCTTCTGATGAATATTTGCTTAAGTCTGAGCATGAGGGAGTCAAGCGTGATTTATCACGTCCCAGTTCAGCAATGAGCAAAATTTTAGATTATACAATGCAGCATGGAGACCATCGGTACTCATCAAAAACCTCCAGACCAGATGAAAGGAAGTCGTTATTTCAAACTGAGTGTGACGATCAAGATAAAGTTCAAGATTTTGCTAGTGATAGACAATCTAAGCCAGAAAACATCCATAGAACAGATAAATTAGAGTACACGAAACCAAGTATCAGATTAAATGTTGAGGAAAATATTGACAGTCGTGATTATTCACGTCACCAAGCTATCCAGCATCAGAACCCACAGTTGGGATGGCAGCAAGGTCCCAATGAAAATATTGAAAACCGTGATTATTCACGTAACCATAATCCAAATCAGAAGACATCACAGTTGGGATTGCAGCAAGGTCCCAATGAAAACATTGAAAAACGTGATTATTCACGAGACCATAATCCACATCAGCAAACATCACAGGTGGGAAGGCAGCAAGGACCCATTGAACACAAACCTAGAACAGAAAGGCCTGTTCCAGTCCCAAGACGTCATCAACGGTTAGAATCACATACACCATCAACTATAATTCCTCGTAGGATACCGTCACCTGAAATTCAACACAGAATACGTATACCTTCACCAGAAATCAGACGCAGAATACCTTTACCTGAAATTCAACGCAGAATACCTTCACCAGAAATATTCAGGGAACCAGTATATTCCTTGAGAACACCAAACCCAGCATACTCTTCTACAATGAACAGAAATATGTATACACCTAGACCATTTTTAAGTTATCATGAGTCACCACAATTAATGCCACCAGCTAAACCAAAATCAAAGAACTTAGAAATACCAAAAGGACTAAAGTATGATGGTTCATCAAGTTGGAAAACTTTTTACACCAAGTTTCAGAGGTATGCTGATCGTTTATCGTGGACTACCACGGAACGAAAAGACCAATTGTGTTGGTGTTTACATGGCAAAGCAGGTGATTACTATGCAAATTTAATCGACAGGGACCAGGGCGTGGATTATTTTGATGTTATTCACAAACTTGAGAAAAGGTTTAACTTTCAAGACTTGCCTGAGACGTTGCAAGTGCAGTTCATGAGTGCACGTCAAAATGCAAATGAGAAATTGGAAGATTGGGCAGATCGAGTTCTCTCGTTAGCCTGTAAAGCATTTAGAGATCTTCCCGACAATTATATGTACACACAAGCTATCTGGAAAATATGCCAGGGATGTTCAGATAAAGAAGCTGGTCAACATGGAGCCACAGCCAGACCAACATCTGTTGAAGCAGCAATCGATCAGATAAAATGGTTCCAACATAACCACACAGCTATATTTGGTAAACCAACAGGTAGACGTGACCCAACACCAAATCAGGATGAACCTAGTTATGATTATGATAGCGACCTAGCTGTTCACGCTATTGGTAAGACGGACACAAAGTCAGAATTGTCTAAACAAATGGAAACATTGCTAGAAAAGATGACTGCTATGGAAGCATTGCATAAACAGGAAATAGGCGACCTTAAACAGCAGTTTCAAAAACAACAGCAGGCAAAACAGTTTCCTGCACAGAGTGAAGTCCAGCCAGCAGCCCAACCATTTAGCCAGCAAACCAACAAGCAAGGTAATCGCCAACAATGGCGTAACAGGGATAATAGGCAAGATAACCAGCGTCAATCACCATTTAGAAGGCGCTGGGGACCCATACCAACTGAGATATTAGCAAATATGGCTTGCTATTTCTGTCATCAGTTTGGACACATACAACGGGACTGTCCTGAATTACAGTCGCCGACAGGAAATAGTTATCCAGATTCTTTAAACCAGAAAGAGTCGGGCTAGAGGGCGGAACCCTGACTCAGTCCAAACCTAACCGCCTAACATTGAACACTATTTCAAACGATATTAACAAGACACCTGTTTCGGGGACTACCCCGTTAAAAACATGTGACAATTCAACATCTACAGATACTTTGTCTAATTCACCGTTGCACAAAAAGCAGCCTGAGAACCATTTACAGGAAGTAATTGACCTTCAGATGCAAGATCCTGTACATTTAGGAGGAACTATTTGCCAGTTAGGTTCAGCATCTATGCTTCGATTCACTCTAAAAGTACAGGGACAGTCAGTAATTTCGGTAGTAGATACCGCAGCGGAGGTAACAATAATTTCCGACAAAGTTTTCGAATCTTTCATTAAGAAACCACCCATCAAAAGAAAAACGACAATGCAGGCAGCAGGGTGTGGTATGCATATGGATGCATTTTGTAGTGGGACCAGTCGAATTGAAAATTGGTGAAAGAACATATAGGACAGATATTTATGTTGCGCCAATTGATAATGACATGCTATTAGGACTTGATTTTCTAGTTAGAGCAAAAGTAATACTAGATTGCAGAAAATTGGTATTTTTCATCAATGGAGAAGCATTACCTATGATTCATGGAGATGTTGGACTGGTACCGCCTGTGAACGCCATAGCAAGAGTTGCTAAAATTACCGTTCCAAATAGAACAGTCATACCTCCTAATTCAGTTGTACAAATAGAGTCAGATTTGTCGGCAGAATTAACAGATTTTATAATTGAACCTAATAAAGAGATAGATTTGTTAATCCCACGTGGTTATTACAATGCTAGTGTTTTGCCATGTGTCAGTTTACTGAATGTAACAAATAACAAGATAGTTTTACAAAAGGGAACTCTTCTAGGCGAAGCAATTGAAGCTGATGCAGTTGAAACGGGGCCAGCCCCGTCAGTAGCAACAACTGGGATAGCCAGAGATAACAACCCACTACCGGAACAGTTACAGAACATATTGGATAAATCCAGTACACTCACTAAAGACCAACAGTCCAAAGTTGCGAATTTACTTCATGAATTTGTTGATGTTTTCGCACTAGATGATTTTGACTTGGGAACATTTAGCCACATTGAACATGAAATTGATACAGGTGATGCGCGCCCTATTAAACAACGAATAAGACGAACACCCATGTGCTTTGCACACGAAGAAGAAAGCCATTTAAAGAAAATGTTAGATGCAGGTATAATAGAACCATCTATATCAGAAGGGGCATTTGCGCCAGTACTTGTGCACAAGCGCGATGGCAACGTGCGCTGGTGTATAGATTACAGGAAATTGAATTCCGTGACGAAAAAAGATGTCTACCCGCTTCCTCTGATAGACGAATGTTTGGATACTTTGGCGGAAAAATGAATGGTTTTCAAAATTGGACGCAAATAGTGCGTATTATCAGGTAAAAGTGAAGGACTCAGACAAAGAAAAGACCGCCTTCATCACTAAATACGGATTATTCCACTTTGTCCGAATGAGTTTTGGCCTTTGCAATGCCCCAGGGACATATTCAAGAGTAATGAATCTCGTTCTCCGAGGCTTAACATGGAATGTTGTACTTGCCTTCCTGGACGATATCCTAGTAATGGGAAAGACATTTGACGACCATTTACGGAATTTAAGATCAGTTTTTGAACGTTTCAGAGAGTATGGGCTGAAATTGAAACCTAGGAAATGTGATTTCTTTAAAAAGGAAATAGACTTTTTAGGCAGAACAATCAATAGAGATGGTATGGTTATTGGCAGTGAGTATGTTGAAGTTGTCAAGAAATGGAAAGTACCTACGACAACCAGAGAGGTTGAACAATTTCTAGGCTTTGCCAATTACCATAGGACTTTCATAAAGAATTTTGCAGATCTGTCTTACCCTTTGTATCAATTGACCGGTAAGAAACCGTACAAATGGAGAGACTCAGAGCAAGAGGCTTTTGACAAACTTGTAGAGACATTGACCACTACTCCTTTATTGGCATTACCCAACAATAAAGACCCGTTTATTTTGGACACAGATGCTTCCAATTTCGCAATTGGAGCAGAGTTGATACAAGTCCAAGATGGCATAGAGCGTCCAGTTGCATACGGAAGTTTTTCCTTGACCAATGAGCAAAAGCGGTATTGCACGACAAGAAAAGAATTGCTTACAGTAGTGAAATTCACCAGACATTACAGACATTACCTTTTAGGACGAGAGTTTATGGTCCGTACAGACCATAGCAGTTTAACATGGTTGCTGCACTTTAAAGAGCCACAAGGACAACTAGCTCGATATTTAGAGGAGCTAAGCCAGTATCACATGACAGTCAAACACAGGCCAGGCAAAAGACACCAAAATGCGGACGCATTATCACGTCTGCCAGATTTAGCCTGTCCAGAGAATAGATTAGCAACTGGAAACGTGCTAAAACACAATCTACCCTGTGGAGCATGCGATTACTGTACTCGTGCTCACCAAAGTTTGCTTGGTTTTCAAGAAGACGTAGATAATGTTATACCTTTAGCTTCACATCAGGACTGTAAAAGTTTTGAACCTATAGGACCACACACAGTACTACCGAGTTCTTTGATTTCTGATGACAATTTACTGAAACAGGACAATACCCAACATATACATGTAATTACAGAGGACAATACTAGACCGGACAATTCAATACCACAAGATGAGGACCAGAACGTGACTAGTCACGTGAACGAGAATTTAGGTACATCTCAGGTCCAGCAACAAGTATTTGACAGTACAAATCAAGATACAGTGAGCCAGAACCAAAATGTTTGCCACAGTTCGGTTGAAATAGTCACTACACCACTTGGTATGTCAGTTTACGCGACATATTTGGACCTTCTAAATGTAAATGCCATTACTGAGACTGGTATAGAAGCTAGTACTTATTCACCAGAACAATTACGAGATTATCAGTCTAAAGACCCAGACTTGGAGTTAATACTGGTATGGTTCAGGGACAAAACAGAACCATCAGAAGCTGCAATATTCAGATGCAGTCCAATAGCTAAGAAATATTGGATAAACAAAGATATGTTTTACCTAGACGATAATGAAATATTGAGAAATTTGGACAAGAAAGACAGAACACCAAGACTTGTGGTACCTAGAGATCTTGTTGAACAAGTGATATCGTTATGTCATGATATTCCTACTGCAGGTCATCAAGGTATGAATAGGACCACATTGAGAATTAAGGCAAAATATCAATGGTATGATATGACACAAAAAATAAGAGACTTTGTCAAAACATGTAGTACATGCAATCTACACAAGAAGCCAAACAGAAAGGCTAAATGCCCGCTTACCCAGTTTCATGCAGGTGCACCAATGGAGCGAGTCCACTAAGATTTTCTCGGACCACTGCCAGAGACGAAATTTGGGAATGCTCATGTACTAGTTATGGTTAACCAGTTTTCCAAATGGATGGAATGCATTCTGTTACCAGCACAAACCGCAGAGCATACGGCAAGAGCTGCAGTGAACGAGTTTTTCTCTCGTTTTGGATTCCCATTTCAGGTTTTCACAGACCAAGGACGCAATTTTGAAAGCAAGCTTTTCAAATCCATCTGTGAAATTTTGCAAATGCACAAAGCGAGAACTACTCCGTACAGACCATCATCAAACGGACAAGCAGAACGTTGCAACAGAACCTTAATGGACGCAGTCCGTTGCTTCGTGTCTAAATAACAAGACAATTGGGATGAACATTTGGCACAGTTGGCAGGAGCTGTTCGATCGTCAGTAAACAGGAGTACTGGTTTTACGCCAAACATGCTGATGCTTGGGAGAGAGGTTAACCAGCCTGTTGATTTATTGTACAGTGTACCTGGTGCTAAAACAGATGAGTCACAAGATGAGTATGTGATGAGACTCCGAGATGCCATAACATCTGCACACGAAATAGCGCGCAATACGCTAAAAACTACCCAGAAAACCATGAAACGTGATTATGATGTACGTATTCTGGAAAGAGAATACAAAATAGGAGATTTAGTTTATATTTTAGACACAGCAAAAATTAAAGGTAGAGCGAAGAAATTGGACCCACCTTGGAAAGGTCCAGGACTTGTATGTGAAAAATTATCTTCGTATGTTTACAAGATAAAACTACAAAAATCTGTACTGACAATAAATCATGACCGTTTAAAGCCATGTAAGGACAGAGAAGTACCACCCTGGTTAAAACAGTGCCAGCACCGGATACAGGACGGTGAAGATGTGACTAAGGCGACTAACCCAGACTTGTACTGTTTATGCAGAAAACCAGATGATGGACTGTTTATGATACAGTGTGATTTTTGTCATGAGTGGTACCATGGAGCATGTGTAGATTTGACACCAGAGCTTGCGGACACTATGGTAAAGTTTAGATGTCCACGGTGCCAGGATGTTGGTACCGTAAGATAATTTAAAAAATGAGACAAGATGTATATAGATCAGATTCATGTAGACATAGAAAATCAGCTGTAAATTTTAATTGGAAAGTAGATCATAAGTGGAATGGTTTACAATATATATGTATCAAGGAATGATATGTTAGTTATCAAGTGAATCCGCAAAGCGACAACGGAGAAATTGTGAATTTTGAATATAAATATATATATATATATATAGGTGTGTTGTTAATATGTCGATCACTATTGAAAAATATACATTCATGAGATTTGGAGATTATTTTTTTTATCCCCGTGGTGCGACCAGACGGGGTGGACTAAAGGAATATAGTGAATAATCAAATATGAAGTAAACTCACTCCTTTCAAAGTTGGGGGGAGTGTTGTGTAATATAGTATAATGGACGTGACATTACTATGTAGACAGTACGGTAGTTAGACATACCGCGTAGTCCGGTTCCCGGGATGATCCATTGATAACTACCCAACTCAGGATAAGATCTCGGACAGTTACCAGGTAACGAGAGTTGGCGTATTGGCGGGAGTATAGTACAAGTACTAAGACTTAACCAGAGCTATAGTAGAAGATATTCGGTAAGTTAGTACAATTAGGAGCATTGCATTGTATGGCGAATATCAGTATTAAGTTATAATACTCGGAAATCACATCAAATATATGTTTTTAATCTCATGTGTAAAACATTATAATTTGGATATACTTGGACTAGCGGAGACACATCTTACTGGAGATGAAGTTATTAGCGTTGAAGGTTATCAGTGGTTTGGTCTTAATCGTAAACATATTCATGTCCGAGCAAAATCCGGATCGGGTGGTGTTGGAATTTTAGTACGAAATAGCATATGCAATGAATTTGATGTTACAATTGCAGATAATGACACTGAGGGAATTTTATGGATTAAACTCGAGAATAAAACCAATGCAAATAACGTTCTTTATGTATGTGTTGTTTATCTTCCTCCTGAAAATCCTCAAGTGCAGTTAACGTTCATGTTTTTTTTTGACAACTAATTAATGTCTAAAGTATACACTGTTCCTCAAGGAAACCCCTTCTATATGTGTGGTGACTGGAATAGCCGATGTTCGGACTTTGTGGATTCAATCACTGGTATTGATAATCTTCCTGACAGACATGTTGTAGACTTTCAGTGTAACAGTTATGGGAAGGTTTTATGTGAATTTCTTACAATTCTATGGGGAAAATGAAGAGTTCCTTCAATTTTAACAATTTTAGGGCATGCTTTGATAGAATCGTGTCACTGATGTTACCAATTTAAAGCATACATTTAGCTACTAAATATTATTGTTTAACATCAAACAACTGTTCCAATTTTTTGTTTAGGTTAAAATTACGACTTATATTGACCTTATTCATATAGCTGTGCGCCATTCTATTCAAAAATAACAGAATACATTGTCGTAAAAAAGTTGGCTGTCCTAATCATGGCCGTTGTAAATACTAAAATATGCACTTAAAATGAATATATGTGAATTGTGTAAGATTAAATGATATTTATATACCTAATCCTTCGTACACGACCTAAAAACACTTATATTTATGAATGAAAATAAAAAAATGTCGCATTTTTATATAGTAACACCACTGAGTCTTCAGTAACTCCAATGACACAAAAGTATCACCATTGACATCACATTTCAAATTTTACCTTTATTGAGTTCTGAACACAGAGCCAAGAACACCGAGCAAAAGAAAAAGAAAAAAAAATAAAGCTTAGGCTAAAATGTCTCAAATTATATAACATAACATCAATAACTAAAAATGTCAATAGTGTTACTAAATAGTGTCATTTATGTTACCAGCATACATCAGTTTGTGAAAACTTTGTATGTGTTATACATGTATGATATTGTTAAAACATTGTTAAATAAGTATTGTTTTTGACAGTAACACCAATGATTTAAGGTGTATTTTAAGATTTAGTTACGAAATAAGTGGTCCATTCCCCTATTCTATATGTTGTTCCTGGTGCATGTTTCTATAATCAATATATTTCATACTTCAAAATTCAGGAAATGTTTTCAAAAAAAGATTTGTATAAGGGTACACCATGGACACTATTTTCAATTATGATATAGCTTTTACTTACTTTTAAGATTTTAACTAAATTTTCAACATAATTGTTTTGTTTTTTTGAAAAACATGCTTACAGGTAATATTGCTAAAGGGAGAAACTGTTGTAAATGCCCAAATCTTGCGAAAGATAACTCTTAACCTAATCTCTGTCGTTCTTTCCTCATTCCCTCTACTTTTTTCAGTATAGATAAGTTATATTTATGTTGTTTATATTATATGATGTATGCTCACGTTCAATTTGTATTGTTATATATATTGTATTGTGGAGAAGACTTTATAAGTATGTTTTACTTGTGTCTGATCCTTTTTCGCTTTAAGCAAATAAAATATGTTTAAACGAAACTAATTTGTCCTTTGGTTACACCATTGACTTAAAAAATGTAACATTTCCTTTTGGTGAAATTTTTTATTATAAAACCAACATACACCTCCTAAATCATTAAAAAAATGTTTGTATGTATCAAAATGCAATAAAAAGTGATAAATCAAAAAACAAATCATATGAATAATAGTCCTATTTCAAGTCTGATAGGATTTATAGTAAAAAATAACCGTTAATTCTGGCTATCTCCAAGAGTTTAAGAAAACATTAAGGATGTTTTTATAACATTTCATACTGTAAACTGTATATTGTGTATCACAAAACATTCATATCTAACATATGCAAGTGTTATTTTGATATATTTTCATGTCTGTGACTTAAAAAGACCCAATAACATAGTTTTGCATGTATTTTTGATGTTTTTTTTTCATGACCCATACACCGATTTTAATCAAATTTCTTATATTTGAATTATTTATACAATATAAAACATTTATCCAAACTATTAAAAGTCTGACAGAAACAATTAACAGGGCACAGGAATGAAAAATCGTAGCTTGGTATGACTGTGTGTATTTTAGTCTCAGACTGTATAATAATAATTAAGTATATAGACGCCATCTAATTAATTATCGAGTTGACCTCTAAAGTCATGCGATGACCATATAAGCAATGTAAACATAAATATAGCTATAAATAGATTTAGCAAACTCGTGCTGTTCGATTTGTTTAGGTCTAGTTAATTTCATATAATAGATGAAAAATAAATGTTTATATTCGTTTTTAACTGTATAAGAGTGATATGTTGTGGATCGAAACAGTCAATCAAATGATTTACCTTTGTTTCACTTTCAATGTAGACATTCTTTTCTTTTAAATAACTTTACACATACAATTCACGTGTTATTTATCTCAGGCTCAGGGGTTAAATTAAAGTTCACACGAATACGAATTCAATGAGGTTGAATTATTCACTTGCAAGTAAATAATTCATAACCAATGTAATACAATTAACGGTACCAATTTTCTTGCACCAGATGCGCATTTCGACAATACATGTCTCTTCAGTGATGCTCGTGGCCAAAATATTTGCAATCCAAAGCTTATATAAAAGATGAAGAGCTATAATCCAAAAGGTCCTAATTTAGCTAATTTTGAAAAAATTCATAACCAATGTAATTTAGCTTATTTTGACAAAATTCATAACCAATGTAATTTAGCTTATTTTGACAAAATTGAACCATACTGGCTGCTAAAAGTGAATTATTATTCCACTATTTCCATTTTATTAATGATTGAGCCGAAAATAATAATATATTAGATTTTTTATATATCTCGTAGCTAGTGCCCCTTTAAGTGTTCAAATTTAAGACCTTCTTACATTAGTCTGTACAGAAAACTAATGTCAACAATAACAAATCAAGATCAAAAACCTTAATATAACAATATTGAACAGAACTTTCAATTGATTTAAATAATCAAATAGTGCTAAATCCACGTCTACCCGTGTATTAAAATAAGCCCCGCCTCCCTATTAAAACAATATAGAATATACACGGTCACCACGCGAACGCTTTTAACCAATCATATTCCAAGAAATGTATAGGATGTAAGATAAATGGGACTCCCTGAATCCTTTCTAATTTGAACACTGTAATAATAGGTTATAGGTACGAGCGTGCTTTTCTTAGTCAAAAGACAAATCGTATACACTGGCACAGAATACTTCTCATGACGCATGTACAGCAGAAGATGTTACCTGCTCTCAACCTAGGTACTATAAGCAATAATCACTTGTTGACCTCTTTCATTTGTGGTTTCTAACTGGACTGATGGGAATTGATAACAATTTGATACCTGTACCATTGAAATCTATATTAGTGAAAGAATACATATGGCCGAGTAGGAATTGACGTGGAGGGAGTTTTAGTGGGTGAAAACATCTGTATTATTTTTGACAAGAGAAAATTTTTGACATGAAATAAAAGAAATCAAATTTAAATCAAATGACCCTAGGACAAGTTAACAATCATATTCAGTCATGCGTATCTGAACAATTATGTTACATACAGGTCTAACAGTATATGACAGTACTTAAACTATTCTTTAAACTTTTAACAAATTATAATTATTCAGATTGAACCTCTGACATTTCGCTGCTACATTAACAAACGTTAAATGTAATTTATTCTTACTTAAATGGATATTAATTTTATTAAATTACATTATTACTGCCAGTTTATATATATATAAATATACCATAAGAGTAACTATTCCCAAAGTCTAGCTAAGCCTTCATCCTGTCTAAAGTCAAGATGTTGAAGATCGTGATGTTGTTTGCTTTCCTTTTTGTCTATCATGGTAAGTTCAAAAATTGAAAATATCGAATTAGTTCCTTTTTTTCTTAATTTGTAATAGCTATGTAATTAAAATCGTGAATTGTTATACATTTACATTTTCGTTTAAATCACATTTATCTGCATACTTGATTTAGCTTAATGTTGGTTGGTCAATTTAATATTTTATGATATTTTAATTGATCTGTCTTTTCTTAATCATACGAAACAATGACTCGTTTTAATTATAATTCTTATATACTTTACTTAGCACTCTGTATATATACGTTTTTAAGAACATTTTGTCTACGAATACATAACATATATCAACACCAAATATTTAATTATGTTATTGTTGATTAAAACTATGGCTGCTACATACATGTTATTATAGACTATTTTTTAAATAACCGACTTTCTAGATAAACAATACTATAGCTAGTAGTTTGCTAAACACACCTCTGTTGATCCGGAAGGGTCAATAATCTTATGGTATTGTTATTTAATAAATACCAAAAGTTTGCAGGTCAACATTACATTACAGTTATTATCAAATTTGACAAATACATAAGTTTGGACACGTAATGTTATAAGTACAGACCAGTATATTGTAACGCCGCCTCCTCTTCTATAATTATTATCTCCTCGGAATTGCTGATCATTTTGATTTTTGATAATAAGTACTTCACTCGTCAAAGATTCAATACTTTGTTTGATTTCATTTATTTCCCGTTTCAGATCAGGCTCTTGAACGGTTTTAATATCGACAATGCGAACATTTCGACCTTTCCGTATATCGGCAACTCGTAATGCTTCGAGTCTAACAGCAATATTTTCTGCCTCATTTATTGATTTTGGTCCAACCTCCCTTACTCTGAGACGTACTTCTGTTTCAATTATTGCATCAATAAAAGAATCTAAAGCTAATGTGTCCCTAACCAGTGGAGAGGTACCAGGATAAGCCCTACGTGTCAGTTTCTTAATAGCCTGGGCTAAATCAGGCAGACTTTCATTGTTAAATCGTACTCGTGTTTGCAACTCTGCTCTAAACACTTCAGCTCTATTGACTGAACCAAACCTATTCTTAAGAGACGTGACCAAACTGTCAAAATCGTGACGATCGACTTCCGTGATTTCATTTAGAATTGCTCCTGCTCCGCCGGACAAACTACTAGCCAATAACAAAGCTTTTGTTTTTGAGTTCCAATTGTGCAATTCTGCTAACATTATTTGTAAACATGGATCGATCTTTATCAATAAAGATGGGTTTTTACTTTAAATTTATTAGTTGATCATAAGAACAGTTTTATTTGAGTTTAGAGTATAATAAGGTAACTACCGCGAAAATACGGAATCAGTACGTGAAATAAAACTTCTTAACAAACTAACATACACAAATCTGTCGTATCATGGAAACAACAGCCAAAATAGCAAATTAAAAGTCTTACATTATTTGCAACATTAAACATCTCAGTAACAACTATCGTTTATTCTCAATAATTTCAAGAAACTATACAGACATAGGTTTAAATATAAAAAGGGTGAATGCCATCATTACAATATCTAGAAATTAAAACGGATCCATTCACCCAGATGGCAGTATGGAGCTCACGATCTATCATCAAAAAATTTAATATGCAGTTTTCAAGGTCGTGTGCTCAACAACCTTCTTTGTAAAGTCCTTGTCTGCTCTCTGGTCGGATTGTTGTCTCTTTGACACATTCCCCATTTCCATCCTCAATTTTACTTGATGAGCCCTTGTCTTTTTATGCACATAAGCATGGTTAAAATCTGAATATCAAGTCCAGACATAAAGATAAGAATATCAAATTGTCTTCTTCATTTACGAAATATGGCCACAAAGAAAGAAGGAGGTGTGGGTACAACTACGTACATCCCCCTATTTGGTCCTACACTTGATCCACACTTGAGTTGTTTGAAAGTATTTAGTATAACAAAAGTATTTTCAATCAAATTTCATTTTAGTTGACTGTTTTGTCAAGGTTGAAAACTACCAGAATTCGGTTTATATACAAAGAGGTTTCTCCAGAGGGTATAGTTTCGAAAAAGCACCAGATACAACCGTTTTTGAACCAAGAGGCTATGATTTGATGTCTGATAAGAGTTTTTTCTGGGTTGAAAGTGTAAACAAGAAAGGTAAGATTATACATTAAATATCATAATTATGTATAATTCACCTTACAAGCTTAATTTAAAAATGTCAAAAAGAAATTTAATCCCTAAAAAAAGAAACAAATAAAGAAACAAATAAGACCGCAAACCTTTGTGAAATAACGCTAACCATTGCGCTATTTTTACAAAACTAACGCAAACATTTGAATTTCATTTATTCGATAAGTTTTGTATAAATGTAATTTATTGCAAATTTAGTGTCTCGAGTCTTTGAAGGCAGGGTATTGATCTTTTTGTGTATTGAACTTGTATATTTATTTGTATGATTAATATGTGACACTTTAATCAAATAATCAGTAACCACTATCATTATTATCATATAATTTATGTCTTTCTGTCATTAAAATATGATTGTGATTAAGTTCAGAGAAGAACCATAAATACAAGACCAAATGATTAATAATAGATATGCAAAGGAATAGAAAAGATATCAGAATGTATAGTTATCAAAGGTACCAGCATCATAGAATGAAATTCAAAACAGTGTGGCTGTGGCCATTGATTGACACATTAAATTCATCCATTGACTGGGACAATTTACGTGAACGTTTGTCTGTAACGACCACTGTTCACGACGTACCTACGATAGACATTTAAACTGTGGGGTCACCAAAGATTTCTTAACGCCTTTAATTATAAAATAATTTGAAAAAATAATCAGGAATAACCTTTATGTTTTGATTTATATAATTGATATAAATCAAAACATCATGTTATTTCTGATTAATTTTTTCGAATTACTTTATTGAGGTGTTTAGAACCTTTGGTGACCCCATAGTTTAAGTGTGTTTAAAAAGTACATAGTGAGCAGTGGTCGTTACATACAAACGTTCACCTAAATTGTCCCAGTCAATGGATGAATTTAATGTGTCAATCAATGGCCCCAGCCACACTGTTTTGAATTTCATTCTAATTTGGTACGCCATACGCGCGTTTCGTCTACACAAGACTCATCAGGGACGCTCGTATCAAAATATCAATAAAGCCAACCAAATACAAAGTTGAAGAGCATTGAGGATCCAAAATTCCAAAAAGTTGTTCCAAACATATGATAAAGTCATGGAATTGTCATTTCAATCTAATGACGTAACTTTTGCTTTGGTAGCAATTTCAGAGGAGATAACATAATTATAATAAAAAAGCATCTTCATTTTATACACTTTTGGATCCAACCAACCATACACAATGCTCAAACGAGAGCTAATTATTACATTTGGAGTATTAGAATTTTTTTCTAAAGAAAAAAGAAAAGTAAGTGAAAATAAAATAGAAGTTCCCCAATCCATAGTAAAAAAAAAGAAAAAAAACCCACTAGACACTATGGTTTGTTTAATTAATATATATGAATTTTTGCTAGGCATTCGAGGGGGGAAATACAGGTTGAAAAAAATGTTTTTACTTAACATTGTGGACCTATTGATCGATGATGTCCGTTTCAGAATCTAAAGAATCATGGGCAATTTCAATGTTCGAACCCCAAGCAAAATAAAAAAAGAAAGAAATAAGTCATTCTTTGGTTGAAGTTCAGAATCTATTTTTTATGACATTTTTAACCAATCACGACGTTTCGGTGTATATTTTTGAAAATATTACCCAGGATGCATTAGATTCTGAAACGAGAAATTTGTTTATATTTTTCAGGTCATTTAGTACAATTCTACAAATATCAACCAGAGACTATGGCGCAACATCCGGTTTTGCGTTACTATTTCACAAATGATGAGGTAAATACCCAATTTTTCAAGTGAAATTCAAAACGGAAAGTCCCTTATAACATGTCAAAATCAAAATCTCAAACACATCAAACGAATGTAAAACAATCCTGTCATATTCCTTACTTGATACATACATTTCCTTAAATGAAAATGGAGAATTAAATCTGGTTTAATAGCTAGCTAAACCTCTCAGTATTCTATTAAACAAAACAAAAAAGAAATTACTTCTGGATACCAAAAATAAAATACAAATATGTAGTGTTTAGATAAACGTCTGCTCTTTGGTATGTTTGTTTTCTCTTCCACAAATTCCCGATTTCCATTATCAATTTAATAAAAGATGAAGTTAGTGTTATTTTCCAAAAATATTACTAGGTATAAGTACCAGATCATGGTTTAAAGTCCTAGAAGATTTTACAAAAACCAAAAAAAATAAACCCCCCAAAAAAACCCAAAAAGCACGTTTTTTTTCAAAAATTGTATATTGAATAAGCATTATTATATGCCTAGAAAGACAACACTTTAAAATGATAAAATTTTGAATAAGATATCAGAAATAGATTTTAAAGAATCATACAGTTCTAATGATAACAAGTCTAACAATTAAAGCAATAACGTTATTGCATAAAATCACTTAGGCAAACTTCCTATTTCATATCTCGGCCTTTATTTTTTAAATCCTAAATTGTTTACATACAATACACATTTTTACACAGCATTACATCTTGTGCAGTCTTTAGTTCTCTGTGGGTTTTTTTCTGTCCTGCATGATGTTCGTCTGCCTTTTATTTTTTTTTTATTTTTTTATTATTAACCATTGCGTTGTCAGTTTATTTCGACTAATGATTTTGAAATATAAAAAATGTGGTATGGTTGTCATCGAGACAACTCTCTACAAGAGACCAAATGACATAGAAATACTACAGATTACCGTACGGCCTTCAACAATAAGCAAGTCCATTTGGAATGATACGCCTCTCTTTGATTTGTGTGCCCTTTGTTTTCTAATACTTAACTCAGAGGAAAATTCAAAATGAAAAGTCCCTAATCCAATGGCAAAATCAAAAAATAAAACACATCAAACAAATGGACAACAACTGTCAATACCTGACTTTGTACAGACATTTTCTTGTGCAGAAAATGGTGGTTTAACCTGGTTTTATAGCTAAATCTTTCACCTGTATGACAGTGGCATCAAATTCCGTTATATGATTAAATGGGTATAATTGTCAAAATATGGGTACCGCAGTCAACTTTACAGAAACTATCAATATGATTCAAAACTGTGATGGAGATGATTTTAAGAACCGATATTTTGCAATTAAGGATTCATGGACATCGGGAATCAAAAACAAAAATATTTCTGAATAAGAAATATAATATGTCTTGAAACTAAATACTGCCTACTGAGTAGTAGTTGGTTTTCTTTGCAAAAAGACAGCTATAAAAATAAAAAAATCTTTGAAAAAGTTTCGATTCCATAGTATTTTTACGTAACTATATACTTGTAAGAAAAGAGAAAATATTGGGACAAAAGATTGAGTGATTAATCATTTAGTGCTGGTTGATTGACGTCCAGTGGCAAATATTTCATGAATGTTCAAGACGCGAACAAATAAATAAAAACACGAGAGGTTCTGTATCAAAGGCAGTCGATGACGTTCACTTTATGAAAATCTAAAGAGCCAAAACCTAGAAAAGTAAAGTATTGGGTACCCCCTGTAGTTGCTCTGTATACAAAAGTCAAGTACAATGGAGATCACTTCTAACTTCTCATTAAATCTGTCAGAATCTGTCATGAGAACTGTTCTAGGACAGTACGTAGAACTGTCAGCCTGACACCTTTTAGTCAGTTCTAGCTAGAACAGTTCTAACCTAGAACTGATTTGGTCAGTTCTACCTAGAACTGATTTGGACAGTTCTACCTAGAACTGATCCTGACAGTTCTACCCTAGAACAGTTTTAGACAGTTTACTTCTAGAACAGTTCTACGGTTAGAATTGATTTCAAATTCTACGGCTAGAATTGATTTATAAATTCTACGGCCAGAATTGATTTATAAATTCTACGGCTAAAATTAACTTATAAATTCTACGGCTAGAATTGATTTATAGGTTTTAAGAAATTTTTGTCTAAATATAAAGGCTTCGGCAAAATAGCGATTAATATTATATAGAGTTTTGCTATTTTGCCGGTTTTATTTCAGATTTATAATCGGCAAGAGAACATGTTTAACCCCGCCATATTCTGCATGTATGTGCCTGTTCCAAGTCAGGAGCCCGTAATTCAGTGATATTCTTTTGTTAATGTGTTACATAAATTATTTGTTTTTCTTTCATTTTTTGTACATAAATTAGGCTGTTAGTATTAGGGAGGGGGGGGGGATTATTATTTGAATTGTTTTACATTTGTTATTCCGGGAGTCAGGATGGCTCGTTATCACATAACCAAATTATCTGACCTCATTTACCAAATGCAATATCTGTTTACGAGTAGTTTTCATACCTTGGACCAAGGATTTTTATAGTAAGACTATACAAATCCTTGCTCGGACGGACCAGTTTAACAAAAATCTTTTGACCACATCAATCTAAAATGACATTATTTGCTCTTTCTTTCTGCAAATCTATATGGCTGCACAGTACTTCAGTTTTAATTTTAGGCCAAGAGGGACGTACTGTACTATACAAGTTACAGCAATATTGGAAAACAATTTTGTTCGCACCAATTTATAGTGCCAGCATGCAGGGGCAGATCCAGCCATTTTAAAAAGGGGGAGGGGGTTCCAACCTTGAGTAAAGAGGGGTTCCAACTATATGCTCCCATTCAAATGCATTGATCGTCAAAAAAAGGGGTTCCAACTCCTGGACCCCCACTTGATCCGCCAATGAGCATGTCCTCTTTTTATTCAAAATATTGAATCATAAACAAATATTAGTAGTTTTCATACTTCAGACTGAGTCGTGTAATAAAATCTTTTGACCGCATCAACCAAAACGTACCATATTTGCTCTTTTTTATGTAAATCTAAATAGCTGCACAGTAAATCAGTTATAATTTTAGGTCAAGAGGGACTGTAGTATATAAATAACTATAATATTGGAAATCAATGACCACATTTTTTTCTCTCGCATCAATTGAGAGTGCCAGCATTTCCTATTTTTATTCAAAATATCGCATCAGAAACAAATATCAGTAGTTTTCATACCTCAGACTGACTCATGTAACAAAATTATTTGTCTGCATCAATCAAAACTGACCATATTTGACAGCATCAACCAAAACTGACCATATTTGACCGCATCAACCAAAACTGACCATATCTGCTCTTTTTTTATGTAATTCTTATAGTCGCATAGTAAATCTGTAATATTTTTATGTAAGGATGGATTGTAAAATCATGAAAATACAAATGATAGAAATATTGGACCACAATGCTACCTAATTTCATTTGTATCAATTTAGAATGCCAGCATGTCCTCTTTTTATTCAAAATATTGCATCATAAACAAATATCAGTAGTTTTCATACCTCAGACTGACTGGTATAACAAAATAATTTGTCCGCATCAACCAAAACTGACCATATTTGCACTTTATTATGTACATGATGTCAATCTTAATAGCCGCAAAGTAAAACGCTTATATTTTTATACCAGGATGGATTGTTTAATATAAATGAAAGCAATATTGGAAAACGAAATTCTGCTCACATCAGTTTATAGTGCCAGCATGTCCTCTTTTTAATCAAAATTTTGAATCGTAAACTAATTTCAGGACATGTAGTTTTGATATCTCAGACTGACTCATGAATATAACAAAACTATTTGTCCGCATCAACCAAAACTGACCATATTTACACTTGTTATGTAAATCTTAATATATATATAGCCGCATACTAAATCACTTATAGTAATACATATTACAATGGATTGTATAATTCAAATGACAGCAATATCAATGAATATTGGAACAAAAACATTTCCACATCAATTTAGAGAACCAGCAAGTCCTCTTTTTATTCAAAATATTGAATTGTAAACAAATTTCAGTAGTTTCGATATAAGACTGAGTCCATACCTGCAACCAACTTTTCAAAATGCCCATGGGGGTTTTATGTGCAAGAGGACTCTTGTGATCCCAAATTACCTTCAAGGAGGCCTTTAATGCACTTTAATGTTGTTTGTAGGCTTCTTCATACTTTTGACAGCTTGTAGCATTTTTAAAACTAACTGTTTTGGTTAAGATTGTGGACAAAATTGCTCTTTCAAAATTTTCATTTGGGAGCTTTCATTGGGGAAATCCCCCGCAAATAATGACAGTGTGAGTCGTTTTAACAAAATTATTTGACCGCATCAACCAAAACTCAACTTATTTACACTTTATCATGTAAATATATATAGCCTCATTGTAAACCAATAATATTTCTATGTGAGGACGGATCGTATGATAAAAATGACACCAACTTTGAAACACAATACACCTTATCGCTAATCCTGACTGACCCGGCCTCTTGAACTTTTGAAGCATGCAACAATCACTTTTCCATTGTGGCGTCAGATATTTTGTTTTAAGACGTCAAAATTTTACGGGAACCTGTGTGATATCCAGTAATGACAGACAAATAGCGACAAGGTGTATTTATACCATATCTAAGAATCTAACGTGCCGTTAATTCCTCTCTGTATCCATAATAATGAACGGTCACTAAAGTGACTTTTTAACATGTTTAAATTAAGTCAGTAGTTTGTGATGTTGGTTTTTTGTCGAGCCTGCAACTTTTGTTGCAGAAAGCTCGACATAGGGATAGTGATCCGGCGGCGGCGGCGGCTACGGCGGAGACGTTAGCTCACTTCTTAAAAGCTTTATATTTTAGAAGGTGGAAGACCTGGATGCTTCATACTTTGTATATAGATGCTTCGTGTTACGAAGTTTCCGTCAGTCACATGTCCAATGTCCTTGACCTCATTTTCATGGTTCAGTGTCCACTTGAAAAAAAAGTTCAAATTTTTTGTAATGTTGAATTTTCTCTTATTATAAGTAATAGGATAACTATATTTTATATGTGCGTACCTTGCAAGGTCCTCGTGTCTGTCAGACAGTTTTCACTTGACCTCGACCTCATTTCATGGATCAGTGAACAAGGTTAAGTTTTGGTGGTCAAGTCCATATCTCAGATACTATAAGCAATAGGGCTAGTATATTCGGTGTATGGAAGGTGTACATGTCCAACTGGCAGGTGTCATCTGACCTTGACCTCATTTTCATGGTTCAGTGGTTATAGTTAAATTTTTGTGTTTTGGTCTGTTTTTTTCATACCATATGCAATAGGTCTACTATATTTGTTGTATGGAATGATTGTTAAGTGTACATGTCTAGCAGGCAGATGTCTTGTGACCTTGAACTCATTTTCATGGTTCAGTGGTCAAAGTTAAGTTTTTGAGTTTTGGTCTTTTTATCTAATGCTATATGCCATAGGTCAACTATATTTGGTGTATGGAAATATTTTATGATCTTTATGTCAGTCGAGCACGTTTTATTTAACCGTGACCTCATTTTCACGGTTCATTGCACAGTGTTAAGTTTTTGTGTTTTGGTCTATTTTTCTTAAACTATAAGTAATGTGTCAACTATATATGTTGTATAGAAGCATTCTTAGCTGTACCTGTCTGCCTGGCATGGTTCATCTGACCTGGACCTCTTTTTCAAGGTTCATTGGTCTTTGTTTAGTTATCTTGGTTAATGTTAAGTTTATGTGACAGTTGTAATAAAGCTTATATTTTACCTTTATACTTAGGACTATCAACATAATATCAATGATTAGTATAGAAGGCGAGACATTTCAGCGTGTGCACTCTTGTTTTTAAACAAAACTATTTAAAGGCATCATCCAACACTCACATGACTGATTCTAATACTTTATTTTAAAAATAAAATGAAAAGTACATGTATGGGAAGTTCTCTTCTTGGAATAGTATACTGTTAATATAATTTGAAGAAGGCAAAGAAAAATGCATGATTTTGTTTGTAGCCGAACATCCAGGGGCAAATGTTTCATTCATGTTCAGATCGAGTATATTTTATTGAGTTTCTGACTCCCAGCTATCATTTATAATCGTTATGGATAAGTCTGGCTGAATTGACGAGATGGTGCAAATGTATATATAAATTTTTTACGTTATACAACGCTTTTTTCATTATTATCCCATAATTCATTCACTGTACAATTTTCGTTTGAACATTTGTCAAAACAGAATCTTAAATGAATGTAAATCCAAGGCAAACAAGGTAAATTACGATTAAAATTCCATGAACTGATGAATTAAATGCAGAGTTATATTTAGGAAGAGACTGTTAAAAACGAGGAACGAAGAAACGTAAACAATGATGTTTCCGTATGCAATCTTATAAAAAAATTCTCCGATGAGTTGGATAACCTTCTATTCACTTCGATATTTGTACATGTAACGTTTGATCAGTAAAAAATATAGAAAATCTTCTATTATATAGCAAAGTAATTGGAAGTGATTTATTTCTTCTAAATTCTAAAGTGCTCTTACTGCATTTAGAACTGTTCTACAGTCCTGACTGATTTAGTTAGTTCTGCTGACAGTTCTACGGTTACAAGTGATTTTGACAGTTCTACCTAGAACTGAGTTAGACAGTTGTACCCTAGAACTGATCCTGACAGTTCTACCTAGAACTGATTTAGTCAGTTCTATCTAGAACTGATTCTGACAGTTCTATCTAGAACTGATTCTGACAGTTCTAGGTAGAACTGTTCTAGGACAGGTTAGAACAGTTCTATGACAGACTATTCTGACAGTTCTAATGAGAGGTTAGAAGTGATCTCCACTGTATAACGTAAAACGTGCCTTTTTATTTTGGTGTCACACCACCAATTACTCCCTCAAATTTAGAACGTATGTGAAAGTAGGCCTACTCGGACAAAAAATAGTGCATTTGATGTCATTGTTTACTTAAACTACCCAACAAATTTGCAGAAATGAAACTTTTGGGGAAAGAGAAATATATTAAGACCATTTTGAGCCCAAATTTACTTGTCTATGAGTCGACATTAAAAATTGAGGATTAATGCGCTCCATAGTATACTAATTTAAGATTTCAAGAAAACCAGGGTTATTTTTAGTGGTACATCCATTCGGAAGGTCTCTTTTTTCTTATATGGCTCTAAAGGTCTGCTGAAAATTGGCATGAAGAAAGGTGATACCTGTACGATTCAGGACATACCTGTTTTATAAGAGGTTAAACTTAAGATAAAAAATATAGAAAGCTATGAAAATTGCAAAACTTGGTTGAACAGATAGGGACTTTTAATTGGTGGTCTGACACCTTTTTGTCTACCTTTGTCCCAATTTTGTAAAATTTCATGTTTTTGCAAACTCATTTTGTTTTGATGTTTTTTTGTTACTATTTATTACATTATAATTTCAGTATTACCAAAATATATCAAAGACAATAATTGAAGAGATGACTGCCCATCCTGACCTTTGCGTGAAGCAGTAATTGCTTTAGGTAGTGACAGTGTATGTGTACGTCCAAATGCAAACTAACATTTTGTTTATGAATTACAATAATTGTTAAATGGATTTTGTTTCTTTCATTCTGCAGCGTTTCTTTAATATCGGTCACATTTCTAAACATAATCCGATAAATAAGGCAACAATTTGCGTTTTAACTACCTACTTTGGAGATGATAAGAAGACACTGCTCTTACTATAACATTTCAGTCCAAAGAAAGCCCCGTTCACATGGTTACAATCTACACATTCAATCATTTATAGGTTGCATTTCTGTAAATATTGACAATCCAATTTCCCATAGTAACTCCTTTTGGGGCTAACACTGTGACACTTTTACTGTGAAGTTTCATGAAAAGTATCATAATTTTTATCCTAGATTAGAAAGTTGGTATTCACTACTACTGTGCGGCATATTTTAAACATTTACTAGTACACACCCGTGATAACGAGGGTCCGTGACTGAATTAAAGTATATAAATATGCGTAAGCCTTTTTTAGTATTGGTATTGTCATCTGCATGATAAAGTCATGCCGATTATAAAGTGCAATGTTTTCTCTGCTTTCAACATCTTTGTGTTTAAATCCGTCTATTTGGAACTTCTCAATTATTGGTAATATTAATTATTTGGAAAACAAACCAAAACAATTAACAGCATTGTCCTATATTAGTTATAAATAAAATTGAATTCTTTGATTCGCTGTTTTACGTCATGCCCGCTAACAAATTGAAAACTGTACCTAAACGCCTTATTTTACGTCCAGATTTTCAGTTTTCATATTATCATCTTAGAAATTCTTACTGATTAAAATATTACAATAGGGAACAATTTGACAATGATTGAATTTAGTAGTGTCAACCCTGCATGTGATTATGACCCGTGTATATAGCGAAATCCGAAATACACCGTTGGTGGTCCGCCTGTCAAATGTGGAACGTAAAGATAAGGCAATAGATAACATGTGAATATACTATTGGTATCGGTGTCGGATTCGACCCGGAACGTGTTAATTATTGGCAATATTAATTATGTGGAAAACAAGAGGGTCTGGAGTCACCATTGTCCTATATTAGCTATATATTAAATTGAATTCTTTGATTTGTCGTTTTTACCCCATGATGGCTGACAAATTGGACCTCGTTGTTTTAGTATTATAGATATAGCCTGATCTTGTTTCAGTTGAAACTTATTCTTAAATGTTATGCTAGCCCTACCTTTACTTTTTACATACTTCAGAATTAATTTTTCACCGCAATAGTTTGTTTTTATGCCAGTAACAGTCCCAAGGTATGTCTATATGAGATGAATTATATAGATCATATCTGGCGTACCATGAAGAAAAACATTTTTTTTTAAAAGAGAGTCGACCCCAATTCAATCTTAAATGTTGGATATTGCATGAATTAGGCTTCTTTCATGGTTGTGGCCTGTTATATATTTCGTGCATGAATTAATATTTCTCCTATCGCAATTCACGGAGTGAGATACGGGAAAAGGATATGAATATCTGCATTAATTTGATTGACCTATCAGCATCACAAGACGATATAACGGCATTTCCATTAGCTATTTGTTAGTTCATTGATGACTCTCAAAGGTTGAGACGATGTACGTTTCGTCTACGGAACCAAACCATACAAGCAGTCACACATTTCACTTGACAATCTTCTGTGTCGTAAAATTGTGTTACATTCTGAAGAGTACCCCTTGTTATTGTTGGGGTTCGTGTTGCTTATTCTTTAGTTTTCTATGTTGTGTCATGTGTACTATTGTTTGTCTGTTTGTCTTTTTCGTTTTTAGCCATGGCGTTGTCAGTTTCTTTTCGATTTATGAGCTTGTCTGCCCCTCTGGTATCTTTCGTCCCTCTTTGATAAAAAGTTTTAAATAAAGACATCATAGATACCATGAATGAAATTTTGTATTTACGCCAAACGCGCGTTAAATGTGTGATGTTAAAATTTTACACTGGAAATATACATGCCCTATAAATTGTTTATTTTGGACAATTATTAATATTTCGATAAATATTTCACATGGTGTTTTTTGCCCTTTTATGTTATTATGATGATGATGATAGGAATTGATGTCCTTTTCAAGAGTACAATCTCTATTTTGTACTCATTTTTCAACAGATAAGTAAGGATATTTGGTATGACTACCAATAAGATAATTTCAAGCAGAACCGCCTCCATTAATATGCAAAAGCAATGCTACATAGTCAGCTATAAAAGACCCCGCCATATCGATGTAAATAACAGTATTTATTTCGAACATCCGGTGCGTTATTTTTCGTTTTACAGTCGTTATAAAAAAAAAAGCTCACAACCCAAACAGTCAGTGTAAAAAATCGACAAATATAACGCCTACCCATGTTTAAAAGAGTATAGTGGATGACATGACGGAATGATTTTTAATTTCATTTTTTTGTTTGTTAGAGGTATTTTTGCTTTGTATCGACCAGATAATAAATCCTTTCAAACTGATTTTTATGGTGAACTGTTAGACCACTGTCCCATGTTAGAGGAGAATTTTCGCACCTTCAACTAGTTTAACTCGCCACATTATATGTATATGCCTGTCCGAAGTCGGGTGCTCGCAATTAAGTGTTTGTAGTTGGTTGTGTATACCATTTATTATTTGGAATTTGGCATAAATCAGGCCGTCAGTTTTCTCGTTTGAATTGTTTTAAATTTGTCATTTTCGGGTTTGTATAGCTGACTATGATGTATTAGTTAATCTCATTGATGAATGCCTTACGGTGAACTATACTAGTTGTTAATATCTGTGTCATTTGGTCTCTTGTGGAGAGCTGTGTCGTTCGCAAACATACCACATCTTTGTACTTGATACATTATATAAGAAATTTTGCGAGGCTGGACATTTTTTCGAGAGCTCAACCACTTTCATGACCTGAATCAGTGGTGTACCAGAAAACATTTAGAGCAAACATTTCATTAAAGATCTAGACCGAATGTTATCTGTTTTTTTTCTTCAAAATCCAAGATAATGGAGGAAGACACCCTATCTACCTTAAGTTAGTTTCATGATATACAACCATCTTTGATTGTACAATCACAGTTCAAGTTGATCTAGTTATTTGACCAAACCTGCAAATTTGAAGACAGATTTGCAATTTAATGGTTACAATTATTATTTGTATAAAGAAAACTTGATGATTTATAATTGTTTTATTCAAAATATTTAAACAAATATCAAATTTGTACTTAAAGCATATTATAAAACCTATCTTCTAACAATTTATTTGAAAATTCTATCTCATGGAATTTTTTTATGCATACACATGTGTTTTTTCATGAAAAACCTAACCAAATTAAGCCAAATTTCATTTGCTTGAAATTTAATAAGCTTGAAAAATAGCACGGTGACCCATACATTTTATTATATTTTAAAAAAAAAAAAACATAGTAAAATCCTCGTTTTGGTAAAGTATTAGAAAATTCTATCCAAAAAAATATATACATTTTGTACTTATGATCTACTTTTTTAACATATATTCTTAATTCACGCCATACTGATTACAGCAATAAGTTTGACACTTCTTGGTAAAGATCTCTCTTACTAAATCTGATGACTGTGCAGTAGAATATTACGACTAATTTATTTTCGTGACATGTAACACAATTTCTTTTTATCTCCTCTGTTTTAGTATATGAAATAGGTAGTTGCTATTTGTTCGGCTAACAAGACGAATTGTACCAGGACTATTTGTCCGGCCAATACATTGTGCATGTCTGTGTGTCAGGGTTACACGTACGTGGTGCTTATTTTCCCAAATCCCACATTTCTTTTTGACCAGATCCTACATCCCACTTTGTTGTTACCTATATTTCATATATTTTGACGAAATCAACTATTAAACTATTAATTAAAACGTGATTTTGTTTAAATAACATTACCGCAAAATGTTTCAAAACTGCTAAATTGAAAACATCACTAATGAAACTTGACAAAATACCAATTATCAAAATGACGTTGTTGATGATAACAACAATTAAAATATATATAATAATCATAATAATAAATTTAAATCTAAATTAGTGATAATAAACATAATGATGATACTAATATATAATAATGACATCACAATAATATAGAGGATGATAATAATATCACAATAATAAAGGTGTAATACCACTATTGATTTCCCAAAATTAGTCTGTTAAATTTGCACTTTTCAAAAAATATTGCAGATTTATATTTGTTTCAAATAAAGAAATACTTGGCATAAGTCCTGTCCAGTACAATAGAAAAAAAATTCACATCATGTTTCATTGCATATAAGAAAAAAAACTATCACTGGAAGTTAACCAATATCATTTTCACCCTTTCTTTTCCAGTGTTCAAGCTTTATTACAAGTAAGCATGTAACTTCAAGTTCCAAACATATTCTCTATAAACACCAAATAAAAAATAATAATGGTGCTTTGAAACACTCATGACACAGATTTGTTTTACTGCAACGAAATGTAAGATTTTCTACAACTGTCAAATTCAGGGAAATTTTTTTTTTCGAACCTTCATCGTATACAACCGGATTTGGTGGTATTACACAAAAAGATAATAATAATTATTTCATGAAAGTAAGACGATACATTTAAACCAAAGAGCAAAAATCATGATTCGAACTTGCAATGAAAACATAAACGATTGTCTCCAAAAATGTGAATCGAATTTGAAAAATATTTCAAAACGTACTGGGATCAATAATTTTATTTAAACTACCACATAAAGTAATTTTTCTTTTTTTATCAAATGTTGTTGGGGCAGCATTGGCATCTTTGATTGCGTTTTTAGCTGATATCTAAAGACAAGAAGGTCTTTACATATTAAGCCAAATAAAAATCATAATCAAATTTGACTGAATCTTGAATTCTTTCTATTTTTCAAGTTAGATTTTCTGTTTTAGTTTGTTCAACTGCAAACTCTCACTACGTTTCTAACGGAAACAATTATATCTAAAAAGATATCAACACACTGTATAAGAAAAATTATACTGACGGCTAATTTAAAAGTTGAAGTAGAGTTTGATAAGTCTACAATGGTATCTCCAGAATACAATGAGAGGAAAAGCGTAAATAAAAACATGGTTATATCTAATATAAGCATAGCGATTTTCATAATAGTCATCATTATCCAATAGCCATGTTTTGACTCCACACCTTTATAACAGAAAAAAACAAAACAAATAAAAATTATTGAAATTTCAATGATTACAAATATAAAAGGGAGATAAATGTCTAAATCGATTAATCCGTCATAATAAGCAGCTGTAATTGTATGGTCTGTTTCATTTAGAAATGTATAATTTTCTGTTAAAAACTCTGCTGTAACAACAAGGAGACCAATAATTATTCGGAAGCAATACACCATCCATAGACAGTTAGCATTTGAATCTGTGACCGTCATTCCTCCACAGCAACATCTACAGCAACAGAAAAACGAAATAATGCATGTAGCGACATCAGCAATATCAAAAACATTAAACTCACTCATTTTTATTTTAATAGTCGAGGCTCCTTGATATCAAACAATTGCAACGAAATGTTAGGTCTGTTTGCAGATAATGTGTTGTAGATGGTATACAATACTTTCTATTATGTCTTCTGAAAAAAAAGAGAATGAAAAGTAATCACAAATACAAATATTATTTCTGTAATAGAAGATCAAGTGCGAAAAAACAAGAGAAGTACCAATTGTCATACAATCATAAACACACAAAGAACACATATTTGTTCGTTGCAAGTACCAGTACTCTGCTGATAATTCTTATATGATTTGCATATCTAAAATAGTAGTTATATAGTGTGTTAATGACCTTATACATGTGTGTACAATATGTAACGAATTTATCTTGCCAACTATCATAATTTGTTGCATTTAGACTAGAGGTGTCTCCTTTGCAATCATACCACATCGTCTTCTTCGTGTCTATGTGGACAAGCCTGCAAAATAGCTATATTAGGTGCTTGATCATCTATGTTGAATACATTCTTTTGTAGATTGGCTTGCACTCTTTCCACCAACATCGCCAGTATATACCATGAATTTTCTGTCGTTTTTCTTTGGTATTTGAAACCGTTATTAAAACTTCGGCTCCGCGATTCTAGCGATGACCCTACCAGTCTTTTTAGAGATATAATAGAAAAGGGCAGTAGAGTCCTTTATATACCATCTTTTCATGGGATTTTTTCAACTTACACAAAGATGTTAATTTTAAAACAAAAGTGATGCTGTTGACAATTCCTGTATGTTGCATCATCAACTTGGTAACGCACACCTTGCACCGTGCAACGACAAGTATTTCACGTGAAAGTGTGAGATTTTAAAGTAGTTTAAATAGCTTAAATATAGCGTGAAATATGAAAGAATATTTTATTATGAAAATTAAACAAAAAGAATAAATAAAAGAAAGAAAAGGGGGATCCGCGACATACGTGTCTGCGACTGTATTCGATTTCATGATACTTTTATCTACCAACGTTTTTTTTAAAGGAACCTATATTTTTATAGAAAATATATTGAATGCATTGTGATGTAAGCATTGAGTTGTAAACCGACCAAAGTCGGCATCGGGGGGTTTTGGGGGGGGATTATCTGTAAAGTAAGTTGAAAAAAACAGTAACGACAGATTAGTTCTGTCGCGTCTCGAAAGCCAGGTAGAACGTCTTGTGCCTGTGATTATTTAGTCAGAGTCTATGTCACTCCATTTACAATTGATTGTGCCTGATGTTTGTCTGCTAGAAAACAATCCTGGTTTAAAAGCTGAGTTGATCTATGCTGGAAGTTAGAGCATATAATTGATGAAGGCATCACATTTGCTGACCAATTATCTTCCCGGTCTGCTCGTACTTTCGAAAAAATTAATTGTACCACAACCACGAACATGTCTTTATATTTGATAGTTAGTGATTTATAATATCCCCTACCGATTTGAGACTGTAAAAGGTCTTCAAACAATCCTTACTGGTTATTTATAATTACGGATATTTTATTCCTTTGATCAAATCTACTTGTATGGAAGTCTAAAAATGCATTCATAACGCAGATCGTATCTGATCGAAAAAATCAGAGATTACAACCAGTGTATGATTGCTTAGATACTAACAGTACTTGCAGGGCTTTAATTACAAGTGTGAACCCTTATAACCCTGTTAAATTCTATATTTCAACTTTTCCAGCATACACACCGGAATCTACCAACAAATCATGAAGACAACACATTTTTTCGATACAGACTGAGAAACACGACACGATTTGGAAACCACAGAGACAGAGAATGTTGCCATTGAAAATGTTAGGCTTCTTGAATTCGACTTGTTGTGCAACTGCACCAATGTTTGACCCTGTGAACCATCATTGAATTTGTCTAAACATTACGTCATGCCAGTAACACAATGGATATAGCATTGGGCTTGTCATCTATTATCGGAGTTAATGCTACAACTGCTACATCGGAGACAGACAATTATACTCTAAAATTGTCAACTGGAACTGGATTTGTTTGAAATTTAGTCTTGGTAATTCAATGAAACGTGTTTTTTCCATCTAATATCTCGGTGTTTATGTCATTATTATCGGAATCCTCGTGAACCAACAGATCTCTTTTTGAAAAGGAAAAAAAAAACCTGGGATGTGTCAATCGCTACTGATACGACTGATTGTATGGTTTGCAACACAATTCAATATATGAAACGCAAAACTATTCGATTTCAAAATTTTGATGATGCACATAGACTCAAACTCGTGACAAAAAAAATCTAAGACTAAGATAAAAAGGCGTAAAGATACTACAATATAAACAATAAGTTAAAGTCAAAATTGTCTTCATACTTTCTCTTAAGCCTCGGTCACACCTTACCGGATAGCTCGAACGGACGCCTAGCGGATAACTTTTTTTTCAATCCGTTCATGTCCGTTAAACGTCCGTTTTTATTCGTTAGACGTCCGTCCATATCCGTTGCATGTCCGTTAAGCGTACGTTTTATCCGTGAACGTCCGTTCTGTCCGATGGAAAATTTTGAGCATGTTAAAAACTTTTAACGGACGTCCAACGGATAAAATGTCCATTGAACGTCCGTTAGGCGTCCGTTTTGTACGGTACTCGTCCGTTTCGTTTCCGTTTTGTATCCGTTACGTGTCCGTTATACATTCGTTGGAGGTCTGGAAGATGCATTCACCAACGGACTTCTACCGGACAATTAATTGATAAAACGGATGTTGAACGGATGAGAAACGGACTTCTACCGGACGTATAACGGATAAAACGGATGATGAACGGATCTGAAACGGATAAATGCCAATTGAAAATTTCGCATCAGAAATGCCAATTATTGGTATGTCAGATTTCTTAAGGTTCATGAATTCTTATTATTCATAATCGATCTCAAAGTAAAGGCATGTCTTCACCATCAAGGAGTTCTTTTTCAGGCCAGACACTACCCTTTGGCGGAATTTTAAAGAACAAACCAAAACCAGCTACACAGAAACATTTTGAATATTTGTGCAATTTACATGTATTATTATTGTCGCCTTTGATTTTTCCGTATATCTTGTTCATCCGTTTTATCCGGTACGCTTCCGTTAGGTGTCCGTTTTATGCGTTACTCGTCCGTTGGATGTACGTTCGACATATGTTCTGTCCAGTACGTGTCCGTTTCTCGTACGTTGCATATCCGGTGTGTGTCCGTTATGAATCCGTTACACGTCCGTTTTATTCGGTCAGTACATCAACAGACAAGACTGTCGTATTGCTCATGTTAAATAGTATTATTCGGAAGGTCACATTCGTTAAAGAAAACGGGGATGAAGTTACGACATAAGGAACATATCCGATATCATCTGTGAAACGGATATTCCATAACGGTCAACCAAAGCTGGATGGCGTCCGTAAAATGTACGAATGGATGATTTCAACTTCACCATTTGGAACGCTTGATTTTATAGCTTAACCATATATCAGACCATCATGATAGGAAAATACAAGCCCGGGAATGTCGTATCAATTGGGAGATATATAATCCGTATGCAGGCGGTGCTGAAATCGTGCTACATAGAATATTGTAGAAATGGAAAGTACACAATTAGGAAGCTGAACTCATCTCTTTTGTCTTAATTTTTGTTTTCAACCGACCCTCATCAATTTCTAGATGTTAGCCAAGATATGAGGCAGACTTAACTGTATCTGTTGTATCCTCTATCTCTAGTTCGATTGGTTAGATGCGTTCACCATACTGTGGATTAATTTTTGTCGAGCCTTCGACTTTTGTCGAAAAAGCAAGACTAAGCGATTCTACATTCCGTCGTCGTCGGTGTCGTCGTCGTCGGTGTCGTCGTCGTCGGCGGCGTCCACAAATATTCACTCTGTGGTTAAAATTTTGGAAATTTTAATAACTTTTTTAAACTATACTAAATTACGTCCAAACGTGGACAGAAGCTTGTTTATGGTCAAAAGATAGTATTCAGAAGTAAATGTTGTAAAAATAAAATTCCATTTCTTCCGTATTTTACTTATTAACGGACTTAGTTTTTCTGCGGGGAAACATTACATTCACTCTGTGGTTAAAAGTTTTAAAAATTTTAATAACTTTCTTAAACTATCCTAGGTTTGTACCAAACTTGGACAGATGCTTGTTTATGATCAAATATAATATACAAATAAAGTATATTTAGTAAAAAAATAATTCCGTTTGTTCCGTATTTTACTATTAAATGGACTTAGATTTTATAGCCAGGAAACAACACATTCACTCTGTGGTTAAATTTTTACAAAAATTAATAACTTTCTTATACTACTTTTAATTTGTACTAAACTTAGACAGAAGCTTGTTTATGATCAGAAGCTAGTATTTAGAAAGAAATTATGTTAATATTTAGTACTTGTGTATCTGTTTAAATATTTTTAATTTATAAATGGACGTAGGTTTTCTTCCAGTTAACATTATATACAGTCTGCAGTTAAAGTTTTTAAACATTTATTAGATTCATAAACTATCCTGGATTTTTACCAAACTTGGA
This sequence comes from Mytilus edulis, assembly GCA_019925275.1. Lineage (NCBI taxonomy): Eukaryota > Metazoa > Mollusca > Bivalvia > Mytilida > Mytilidae > Mytilus > Mytilus edulis. The sequence continues at coordinate 82,286,707 of CM034350.1, forward strand.
CAGAAGCTTCTTACAATCAAAAGATAGTATCAAGAGGAATATTTTTATTGATTTTTTTCCTCATTTTTATTGAGCCTCTGATTTTCAGCAAAAGTAGGCGAGAAACTGAATTCCGCGGAACCCTTTCAAATTTTTATACATGAGTACCAATTTTCTTGGATTGAAAAAAAACGTGCATATTGGTGGATATTTAATTTCGTGGTTTTGACGAAGTCTGCATACATTCCTTCGAAAATTTGTAATTCATTGAACGTTTCAATTGGTGGTTCCCCTGTACCCTCGAAGTTTACCAAGTTGATACCCAACGATAATTAATGAATTCACAGTAGTCAACAAATAGATATAGAAAGATGTGGTGTGAGAGCCAATGAGGCAACTCTCCATCAAAAGTTGGAATTATTTAGTGAGAGAAAATTCCTATACAGCGGAGATTAAAGTGAAAGGTTAATGTTTACTTCTTATCTTTTTTCATAAGAAGGTCCTGTATGAAGTCAGCTTCATAATAATAAAGGAACCAATTCGAAAGAAGAGGGACAAAATCAGTTCCCATTGGAATGCCGATAGTTTGTTGAAAAACACGTTCTCCAAACGTAACAAATATGTTGTCGATCAAAAAAAGAATCAAGCATCTTGATAATGTCAGTTTCTTTTTTCCTTTTTTTCAAATGTGACAACTGAAATTGACCTATCACCGTGTTTCTACTAACACGAGCAACACGACGGAATCCACATGTTGAGCAGGGTCTGGTCACCCTTCAGAATCATATTAAGTCATTCCATTTGTTTTAAGGAGTTCATGTAGCTTAGTGTCTCGTTTTCTATGTTGTGATTGTACAATTATGTTTGACATTTGAATTTTTCTTCCCTTTTTTATGCCAAATGCATTGTCATTTTGTTTTCGTCAAATGAGTTTGAATGTATTGCTAAGACATAATAAAGGCGTATCGGCATTAGATATTATTTAAGATAAATAAAATCTGTTATTAGTTTTTTGTACAATTCTATAATTAGCTAGTTTAGTATTATAATCAACAAAATATTAGAAGTATGTATATAAATCTAAGAGCTCAATGATAAGTAAAATTTCGGTAAGTTATGTTAAAGCTGCAAAAGCTTTTTTAGTGTTTCATTCAGAAACATTCCATCTGGATCACACTCAGATTTCTTCAGCTGCTCCTTAAACTCGTCAATCTGACCTTTCATGCGCTGTAAAATCAAAAGATAGAAAAATCAGTGGAGGGTAGAATTTTTTAAAAATCACATAGTTGTCTTATTTAAAGGGATATTATGATAAAAATAAGGGTGTTGGTGGGGTGAATAGAGAATAATGCAGTTCATTAAAATATGAACCAAATGCACTTAGTTTATCAACATTTACACATACAATAACATGAATAAAGTTATTGTATTACTCCAAGCTACTTGCTTTTCAATTTTCCCCATTTGTAGTCAGTATATATTTGTATTGACTTTTAGAGTATTTATAATTTCTAATTCTTAATCTAATGTGGGTTATGACAAAATATGTTTTAAATTAGTAGAGACCAACGCATGCGTATGTCAATATGTTGGTATTTGAATCTGTCTATGATAGTTGCTCCACTGATGAGACTTGAGTGGATGAATCGCAGGTCTAGCGTACCAAATCATAATTTTGCAAACACTATGTTTCATACAGTGGTTGTAGTTCTTTGATGTATGTCATACTTCTTTTCATTTCATTGTTGTTTCATAATTCTGGCTGTTCATTTGGTTGCTTTTTTCCCCTGCTTGATTTGTTTCACATATTCATCCTATCAGGGCCTTTTAAACTAACTACATGATTTTTGGTTTATATTTGAAGGTCGGAAGGTGACAAATTGTGTAAAGACACTTTGTTTCGTTCTGTTACATAAATTTCTCATGGTCATCTTTCAATATCGTCTTATTTTATAAAAAAAAAATATATATATATATTGATCCGTCTTTATTTTTGTAAACTTAAATTAGTTAATTGTAATGTCGTTCATGCATTTCTAATATTAATCAAATTACAATTTGTAAAATCGTGTATTGTGCCAGATATTTATGAGACAAAAAAAAACGTTTAAATGTTGTGCTTAGTTATATTTTCCATCTTATGTTTTAAATAACTTAGCATTTGCATTCTTCATTAACAATAATAACACTTTAGCCAAATTTTGCATCTAGTTTTAATTCGTACCTCGTTAATATGCTTGTTTATTCCAGGGATAAAATCCCACTGTTTGGCTAAATGAGGAACACCGTCTAACTTCATCCATTCTAGTGCTACTTCTTGGCAAAACTGTTCCCATTCATCGGTGCGGACAACGCTGATGACTTCTACGTAAAGCACGTGACGAGATCCATTATAAGCAGGGTTTCCTATTGAAGCAGGACAAAGAAGTGCGTCGCTAAACAAAAAATGCCATTTTAGAATTAGAAATATAAGACATATAAACATGATAAAAGGACTAATTTAAGACAAGAACACAACTGAATAATTTATACTATCTTATAAGGACAAGAAATCTGAATACCTGATCGGTTTAAAACGATATGGGTTATCCATCCGACAAAAGATCAGTACATACACAGCAAAAAACAAACAAAAACAAACAAACAAACAAAAAAAAAAACAAACAAACAAAAAACAAAACAAAAAAACAATCAAAAAAAAAAAAAACAAACACAAAAATCAAAGGAACAGCGTTTTTTTGTTGTTGCTGCTCTTTATTTCAAAGCTTGAGCGAAATTCTTTGATCACAATTCTTGGATAGACTTTGTTAGATGTAACCCCGATTATAGAAAGGTTGATAGTACTGAATTGTTTTTGCGTCATGATATTTACCTATAACCCATCATTCGCATTTCAAGTGCGATGTTCAATGGATACTCCCCTTTTTCTTTGTGACGTTGTACTTTGAGAACTACGACTTCGATAATCTTCTTCACTTGCTGATAATTCTTCAAATCGAAGGCAAATTCCATGTCATACATAGGAGCCATGCGAATGTGCTGTCTGTGAAAAACGTGATATTATAAGATTTCAAATACACATCAGTTGAAAGAAAGAGAACATGAACATCAATGTAAGATAAAATCAATTATAAATAAGCAAACCATTAACATATTTTTTTAGCAACTTATTTCGTGTACTAATGTTCTTTTATAAGTCTTCGTAAGTATCAGCCATCGTTTTTTGCATAGTGATAAAGATAATAACACTATGTTTACTCCAACATCTCTATTTTTAAATGACCTTTCATGTCTGTTTGTTTTGTTAACAACATTATTGTCAATATAATGGATTTTTTTACTGTCATATAATTGAGAGGTTAAGTTAGCTATAAACCAGGTTGCACCCACCATGGTCTACATATAGAAATAATGTACCAAGTCAAGAATATGCCAGTTGTGTTCCATTCGTTTGATGTGTTTGATTTTGCCATTTGATAAGGGAATTTCCGTTCTGGATTGTCCTTGAAGTTCTGTATTTTTGTTATTTTACTTTCTAACATGTAAGTTGTTTTAATCAAACTAAACAATAAGAACAGATAACCTTTTGCATTTGATATTGTATGGTTCGATCGACTTATAAAATGGTTTTAAATGAAGAGAGTCGTTTTCATGTAATTACAAAAACTGAATAAAAACATATTCAATGTTCACATTTAGACAATTATTATGAAGAACAGGTGTAGATAAACGCATGCTGCACACATTGTGACGTTGTTTCTGTTTTATTTTAGACATTCAGACGTCGCTGATATTGTCTGCTCACGTCTTACAGTAACGATAGAATTACGGAGCAACCGATCAAGGTGATATAGGCAAAGATGGACAATAATTTTGTTTTACCTGAAATGAACAGCGTTTGGAAGTTCCTGATGGATGGGATCGGTAGGATATATGAGGTTCTTCAACATGGTAAACGATGACCACGAAAACAGTGGAGTTATAGAAGGATTTTCGGCTAGTGTTGGCGACATCAAGTAAAGAGATTCCTCGGATATCAAATCAATCGAGTCTTTCCTGTTGTAATAATCCTTCTGTTTTATTTCTACATTCTTTCCATTCCCTACTTTATTTATAACTCTGACCCAGACTTCATCATCATCGGGATTATATGTTACGTTACTCCTTTCTGAATTGAACGGAAACCAAAACAACTCCACCGACATGTTCTCCTCAAATAATGTATTCAATTGTTCAACATCGTAGAATATATCTTTTAATTTTCTGTATTGGTTTTCTACTTTAACGATGTCCTGTTGCTTGAGTTCAATAGTCATGTCATATATAACTCCAAAACATCCAAAGTTGGCCTGTATCGCTTTAAACATTTTGTTATCATCACGTTGAAAGGTTTTCAGATTTCCTTTTGCGTCCATTATACGCATTTTGACTACATAGTCACTAGGAGCCTTTACATCATAGCCTACACCCTAAATGAACACATATATAATTGGATATTCAAATAATAAAATATGGCAAGGGTATCAAGATTAATCAACCTCATTACATTACTAAAAGACAAATTGATGTGCAATATATATACTTTGAAAACAGCACAATGTTGATCCGTTTTTTTATATTCTTAAAACAATGTTTTAATAAAAACAACTGTGTAACACTACGAAACGTGTTTTAAAAAATATTGTCAATCCCAAATTGAGGAAAAATTCTGTTAAAGCAGAGGAGAAAACAAAATATTCCGAATCCAGATTTCCCAATACCTTGTAGGGTTAAATTATGAACAGAATTATGGATTGGTATTAAGTTAAATTATGTACTCCTCGATAAAAACGTGATACGATATCACATGTTTAGGTATTTAGAGAGAAGATACCGTCGTATTTCATTTAAAGTATTCTATAGGGGGTCAGTGGTGAACCGTATTACGAATTTGTCGCAAACCTGAAATATTTGTATACAAAGCTATCTATAAAAAGCAATGAAATATAAAAACGCTAATCGATGACATTACCACTTAAAATAAACATGACGTCATGTACCCATATGAAATATGCTAACCCCATCCAGGTCCATAGGCGATCAACGCGTGCTGGCATTAACCATACATTACGACATATTAAAGCCGAGATGCGATAAATAAATGCAACAGTAGTATACCGCTGTTCGAAACTTACAAATCGATAGAAAAAAACAAATCCGGGTTACAAACTAAAACTGAGGGAAACGCGTGAAATATAAGAGGAGAACAACGACACAACATTAAATTTAACGCACACAGAAACGAACTAAGCAGTAGACAAAATCCGATGAGAATAACAGATATAACATCAAAACTAAACACATTAATTTGGGATAGAAAAGTACCGTGACACGTCTTATAGTAATGTGAATTCACACTCAAATATGAGAGGAAACAAACAACACAACAGAAACACAACGTTAAAATGTAACACACACAGAAACGAACTATACTATAACAATGGCCATTTTTTAAAATAATATGTTTAAGTACATTTGTAATACTTACATGGCAACCTGTTGCTACAACACTAATCATCTGAACAACTTCTAGAATAACATTCGCAGGAATATTCAACTTTTTCTCTAATTGAAATTCCTTGAATTGACGTGTCGTCACACCAGCCATAACGTCTACATGGTTTACTGTACCCTGAATTATAATAGTTCATGTATGACACAAACACACACGTTTCACTGTGGTGTAATTGTACTTATTTAGACGTACATAACCTGTTTAAACGAAATCTGTACTACTTTCATGTATGCGTCATTTTGGTCTCTTGCGAAGAGTTGTCTCATTGGCATGAACACCACATCTTCTTTATATCTATAATATGATAGTGGTGTGACATTTTCAATGTTCATGATTTGAATAGTTGATTTTTGTATACTTTTAAGAGAAGACTAAAATCTTTATTTTTTTTTCTAGAAAGTCTTATGAAATGAATTTGGGTCATTTCACAGGAATGTATCGGTTTATGCATTTGTTGTGACTTTGATGTTGTTATCGATGATTAGATATATCAGTAATTGCATAACTCAAGAGAACGTTTTCTTTGTTGTTGTGGTAAGCATCTCCTTTTTATCATGAAAGCTGAAAGGTGTGAAAAAAATGGCTCTTGAGTTTCCGTTCTAATTGAAAATGTGTAAATTAACTAGCTAACGCGAATTCAAAAAGGGTAGATCATTGAATTGAGGATTATTGCATCAATATGTATTTAAACATTTTATCCACTTAGTTTTGATACATAAGTCATTGTGTAAGTCTCAGTCTTAATTAAACAATGGTTTGCCTTGCTATATTATTTGTTATTGTAACGTCGAACCATCTGAACATTGGGAAAATCGGAATAACTGATAACTCGGAAGGTGTATTCACCTCCAAAGTGAATTACCACTATCCGGAAGCTGAAGTAGTCTGGTAGTGGATTTATTGTGAACGAAATGTCATGTTTGACCAATTAAAGGCCAGTTTATTCTCAAAACATGATATTTTATGACAACCATAATCGAAAATTTAAATGCGAATATGTATATTTAAGAAGATATAGTTGAAAGAAGGAAAACAAATGGGTATCGAGAGGATAATAAAAAAAATATATATCATACATTCTTCTTTATTGATATTTTTCAAGTGACAAAATAAATGAGTACAAATAAGGATAACCGCTGTGTTTTTTTGACTCCCTCAAGCAATTACTATTATGTAGGGTGAGAAAATATGCAAATCAAAAATGCAATAACATACACTACCTATTGTAATGAACTAGATGAGCATTTTGAGAATTAATTGACTTCTGTGATTCTCTAGGCCTAATTTCATATATAATAACATAACTGATATCTAACATTAAAGATCTGAGAGAAAATTTTATTCAATATGTAAGATGCAACACTACTCACAGGAGATATTCTAATTCTGGAACCATCTTCATAATCGCTTTTTATGTTTTCCATGTAAATAAGTAAGTTGTTCCTGTCTGAAAATATTGGCGACCAGCTATGTCCACTACCAGCACATCCTACACTCAACTTCTCCTCAGAAGCAACTTTGAGCAATCGTTTTAACTGGTCTAATGTCATAGGAACAGACGCAATAACTGGAATAGTTTGTGTCTGTCCCCAGTTTCGAAAAGTCTCGATCCATACAGGTGGATTGTTTTCAATGGCTTTTTTAAATCTGTGAATTATCCATTTAATATCGTCCTTAAAAAAGAATTGTTTGGTAAGTTCTATAGATTTAGAGATTTATCATACCTTGTAGTATCTTATGTGATATTTGTTATTCTCGTGGGATTTTGTCTGATGCTTGGTCCATTTCTGTGTGTGTTACATTGTAGTGTTGTGTCGTTGTTCTCCTCTTATATTTTATGCGTTTCCCCCAGTTTTAGTTTGTTACCCCGATTTTGTTTTTTTGTCTATGGATTTATGAGTTTGAACAGCGGTATACTACTGTTGCCTTTATTTATCAAACATGCTCAAAAGCCTTATGCCAACGAGAATATATAACAGTATATGGTAAATAATTTGAGGCAGCAATATATATTTGTAATTTTTCTTTTTCTTGTCAATACTTTTGTGGTTCAAATATAATGTTTGTTTCTAATTCGTTTTCCTGTCGCACTAAATAATTGAGTTGGTGCTTGTTAGAAAATCTTGGTAAGAAATATTAACCAAAAAAACCCACATCCTTACAGAATTTGTTTTAATAGTGCATTCGTTGTCGTTGAAAACACAATCTGTAAATTGTTCAGCCCCTTTCATGAACTCTTAACGATAGCGAGCAACATTTGTAACATAGTCACAGTTACATATTTTGTTTCTGTAATTGAATAAAACTTCCTTCATAAAGTGGCTGATGATCCATGTATATAAAAATTGATTCTGAAAATAATAGTTTTTACCTTTACCTTCTTTAGAAAGGAGATATCAACTATCGTAATTTTCTCTGCAGGGTTAATTCGGTATGCCAAATAATCTTCTGCACTGCCCTCTGTAGGTAAAATAATACGGTTTTCCTGTTGTGCTTTCTCCAAAAAATCTTTAAGTTGTTCAATCCTTTCTGCTTTGACATGTAATACCTAGACGAAGAGCAAATACGCTTTGATTACTGATGCATACATTGTTCAAAGTAAAGTAAAAACAAGTACATTTTTTGAATTATTTGAATAGGATACATGTACATTCTTTCAAGAAAAAACGTGTATTTTGGAACACGTATCAATTCAGCCGTGTAATCATGCACATTATATTTAACAATTATGCTTACAAAACCTCTCACTTGCAGCAATAAACTAATTTCACCGGCAATGGGGATATACATTTCCCAACTCATTCGGTATTAAAGAGATCGCATCTGCTACCCATACTATAGAAAACGCTGCCAGTGACTGAGCAGAAAGTTTATAAGTAAAGGTTATTTCAAAGAACGTCTATCCTTTTAAATACCAATACCTTTTGGATAAATATTCCGTGTCAACCCCACAGATAATACATGATAGTATTGAGTTATATATTCTAGATAATGATATTGTTTATTCATCATCTTAATTACGTGTTAATGTTTTCACTTTTTGTCCTTTTTTAACATTTACTGTTTAGTCCCTTTTTATTATATTTATGACGTGATTGTGTTATTTGTGCTTTGCTCAATATTGAATTCGTGACTTTCAATTTTGATCATTTACTTTATGTATGTGCCATTTTGATTTCTTTGTTTGATACACACAGATTTTTGTTTTTATAGAGATTACGATTATATTACAATGTTGACTGCTGTACCCGAGATTTTGACGTTTTTATCTATTAAATATGTTTGTTTTATTTACACATTGTTGTCAATATAATGGAATTCAAAACGACTATCCTACAGAAAAGGTTTGCAAGCTTTGTGTTTGAGCTTTTGATATTTCCGTTTTGTAAAAGACTTTCCGTTTTGAAATTGCGTTAGAGTTCGGTATTTTGTTATTTTAGTTTTGTGAATGATAGTGCATAAATTTCCATTATATTGACAACAATGTGTAAACTAAACAAACAACGATAACAAGTAACAATGTCAAAATTAATGGCGCAACAGTTAGTCTCATGTTATAATCTAAATCAATATAAAAGCAAACAATCATGTCAACAAAGAAAACCAAAATAACATATAGACAGAGCATATCATCATCAAATGAAAGACAAGAATGCAAAAAATGATGATAGCACAATAACAAAATGGCGAGATGTATAAATACAGAGACACTTAGAAGAAAAATATTAACATGTTATGTACTGGAATGTTGCAAAGTACCAGTATTCACATGTTACTGTAGAATTGTCGAATAACAAAAATATAGATTTTAGTGTTGAGATTATTATGATTTCAATAGATGTATTTAAACAACCATAAATGTTCGTGAAATTTTAAAGGCAGACAAGATATAGAGTACAGTCAATATGAGGAATAGATATCAATAATTTCAATTGGAGGTTTATAAAACCAGGTCTTATCCACCATTTTCTTCATAAGAAAATGTCTGTTGCAATAATTACAAAAAAATAAAGGGGTTATAGTCTGATACGTCAGACATACGTTTCGTCTACATGTGACTTATCAGCCCAGTAGCGAACACTTCGGTGTTGACATGAATATCAATTATGTGGTCATTTTTATATATTTCTTGTTAGCAAACCTTTTTTCGAAAAACTAAGGATTTCTAATTCAGGTATAGATTCCCTAAGCCGTATTTGCCACAACTTTTGTTGGAATTTTGGATCCTTGATTCTCTTCAACTTTCCACTCTTTTGGCTTTATAACTATTTTTATATGAGCGTCACTGATGAGGCATATGTAGACGAAATGAGCGTCTGACCTACTATATTCTAATCCTGGTACATTTTATAACTATTTACACTATTTCTGATGGGTGTTTCGTCTCTGAGGTTTTCACCAGTCCAGCAGTCAACACTTCAGTGTTGACATGAATATCAATTATGTGGTCATTTCCATAAATTTCCAGTTTACAAACCTTTAAATTTTTCGAAAAACTAATAATTTTCTTATTCAGACATAGTTTTTCTTTAGCCGTATTTGGCACAAACTTTTGGAATTTTGGATCCTCAATGCTCTTCAACTTTGTACTTGTTTTGCTTTATAACTATTTAGATATGAGCGTTACTTATGAGTCTTCTGTATTAGAAACACGCGTCTAGCGTACTAGTTTATAATCCTCGTATCTTTGATAACTAGTATCAGTGACGCTTAGATCAAAATCGTTAGAAAGTCAAAACAAGTACAAAATTGGAAGATCATTGAGATTAAAAATCACCAAAGGTTGTGCCAAATACGACTTTCGTAATCTAAGGAAATTCTTATTATTTCGATTATGCATAACTTTGCAAACAGTAGACTTAAACAAAAAAAACCATATAATTGATATTGATGTCAACACCGAAGAGATAAATACTTGGTTGGTGATACCCAGCAGGAATATGACAATTTTTTTTTCAATTCGTATGAGATTTTGATTTTGCCATTTGATCTGCCATAAATTCTACAGTTAGATATAAAAGGCCTTGTAAATAATGTACATAGTAGCAGTCGATTAAGCTATCGACATCATAAAAATAATAATTCTCCTGACTTACTGTTTTACAACTTACATTCTGCGTAGAACCCTTATCTGCCATTTCCAGTTTATGTCTGAAAAAGGAGAAGAAAATGGTATACATGATCCAGCAAGTGAGTAATACAACGAACACGCATACATTTTTACACGCACAGGAAAATATTCAATACGAAAACAAAAGGTACGACACCATCATCGAACAGAAGAGACAACTAGTGGACTTGTAAAACACATGTAGTTAGTATTGTGCCGATAATATTTTTCAGATACATGTAAATAGGAAATAATTTAGTAGACAGAGAGAAACATTTATCTGAAAAAATATTAATCTATTTTAATCTTGAAAGCTCAAACTAAAACAATACACACGAGGCAAGAGTTATTGTAATTTTCTGCCTTTGTGGCAACAACAAAAGAAGAAAACACTGAAACAACAAATATTACTAGAAACATGACAATGTTACAGTAAATTGCACGCAATAATGTCTGAATTTAGATTGTCCTGTTTTTGTAGTAATATTTGCTGTTTACGTTTTTTTCTTCTTTTGTTATTAATTGATTTAGGTTATTTATAACTACTAAATATTTACTCAAAGATTTTTTTTAACTTGATTCCAAGAGCGATCTTTTCAACTTCAGTTCACTATTGTCAATTTATCATCTATGATTAATTTTGCGTTATGTTAAGCATGCGAAATGTACATGTCCTGTAAAGGCCCTTTTAAGTTATAAATACAACAAATATTTTTATTCAAAAGTGTTCTATTTTTTTTATAACAAAACCATTTCTATAGCTGGTTATCGAGCAATGGTCGTTATCATGCACGGGTCATGGGAGTCTATGCATGCAACGCAGACGTATCCGGAAAAGATGTATTATTTAACTAGTTTTAGTCATAAGGTTGGAAATTATTTTATTGACCTTCCATTTTTAAAATGGCATTTGGTTTTATTATACATGAAGATTATTTGTTCCAGTCTTGATGAAAAAAATCACTGAGTTTTTGTTTGAATTCGACAAATAATTAAATATACGGCAACAAATGCGTTTTTTTCAAAATCATGAACTTTAATAAATGGTCGTGTTTTTCTTTTAAAATAAGGTATGTCTATCAATAGGGTAGACATGTCAACGATACAGATATTTTGGGTAAATGTCTAACAACTCCTACCCCATTTATCTCTAAAAATTGCACATGAAGGTATAATTATGTGTACGTGTTACATGTATGAATCGACTAGGTAGAAAATACCTTGTATGCAAATTGTCGTTATAATATCACCGTGGGAACAAAACCGTATCGTATAACCTTAAGATATGATCTACAGAAATTGTCAGGTAAACAGGATAAATGTCGGTCAAAAAAGGATATTTGAACTAAAATATTTACTACAGTATCAAGTTAGTATATTCTTATTGGGACATTTAAAAGTAGTATTAAAAAAATGATTTTTTTTTATTAATATAAGTAGAAGGAAAAATACATGTGTTGCATTATAACTATTTTGTCAACGACGACTTTCATTCATTATGTTCAAGAACTACAAACAAATCATATTGAGTACATTTTAACACTTTTGCTTACTTACTGCTTTGTTTTTTAAACAACTATTATAACAATAAGCATGAAAAGTTTGAAGCGCAATTAGCTGTCTAACGCAGACTTGTTTTTCAGCCTTTGTTTATCGACGAATCTCCTCTTAAGCATACCTGATATCAGAACCGATGAAAAGCAGACCCCTTTAAACGTCTATTATTGAGCAGACATGTCGACAGATGTGCTCAAACGCACACTAAAGCCTCGATTATCACTTATCATCATCATGTGTATGAATGACTTGAACATCTGAGCCAAATGTAAAACAAAAAGATGATAACTTACCTGATCTCACTTCAAAGAACTCTTCCACTTTTTACATATATTATATATCTTTTAATTTAGAAACAACTATTGTTTTCCTCCAAGAAGCAATGTGAACGAATGAATACATAGAGGACTTGAATTGAATCTAACTTAAACAGACGATAAGGCTACTGCTTGGCTATTTCAAAACTATATCTATTTTAAACATCGGGTATGTCGGTGTGACATCATTAAATTAAGAGATCAACATTTAAAATATAAGGGATAAGCGTTGATGTTTAAAACATTAAAAAGCAACGAATCATTTAACTTGTTTTGCTTTGGATTATTCACCTATTTAAATATTGATAACCAACATGACCAATGATGTTATATTTTAAAGGTACATACCTGAACGTCTATTAGATACAGAACAGAGGTAACAAAAAACAGGCTCATTAAAACTTTTGCCATATAGTTTTTTCCTGCTTGAGTAGTCAGGTCCAGTCCGATGCTAAAACCGAGGAACCTGACCTGACAACAAATGTTTAAAACTATATGGCTGGATGTTTTTATCCCATTTCTTTTGTTACTTTTGTTTTGAATCTGACTTTCACGACGTTTTAAAGTATAAAGTAATAAAGATTGTATTTAAAGGACGATTGCGTTATTAAAACAATTAAACACAAACAAAATTTGGGTACCAGTTTATGAATAACGATGTAAGGGTGTTTATTTAGTTTTTATCATATTAGGAATAGTGCGTTAACACTGGACACTTCTTCATTTCATAAGCTGTGTGTGAGTCAAATTATTGCTCATTTCTTTGATTTATATCAGTGAAGCAGGGGTAGATTTAGTTGTAGGGAGGGAACGGTATTTATTATCGTTGCAAGCAAAAACAATTGAAATAAATGAAATAAGTAACAACATATCTAAATATAAAAATGCCAGTTTCTCTTTTGAAAGGGGATACCTTGTAATTAAAAGGATTTTGTCTTGTTACTCACAAATCTACTTAATATTTTGAAAATTAATTGTTTTTACTTTGATTTCATTCTTATTACAGTGATGTGATATTAGAGCAGACCCAATAATTGAACACGTGACTTAATTTTTTTCTTATCCTTTATATCAAAAATAGATGCTTGTTTGACTGACGTTGAGAGTGAACACCAGGTTCAACCCACCATTTGTCTTAAAATGTCCTGTACAAAGTAAAGGAAAATGACAGGTGTTATCTTACAGTTTGGTTTCTGCGTGTGTAACTGTTGCATTGTAGCTTTTTTTTTGTTGCACTTAAAAAACTATCAAAAGACAAAATAGTCCTTACCGTCCTCATCACGCTCTTCTTACGACCTGACTACGTTCATACTACGACCATCATTCTCATTGCCATTTTCACATAAAATATATTATATATCTCTAGGTTTTGTTTGTCTGTATGTAGTTCTTTCTCTATTGGCTCAACCATGCTTCTCGTTTATATAGATTAGACCTTTAGTTTTCTCATTTGAATAGTTTTACACTAGTAATTTTTGGGACCATTTATAGCTTGATGTTCGGTGTGATCCATGGCTCCATGTGAAGGCCGTACCTTGGCCTATAATGGTTTACTTTTAAAAATTGTTACTTGGATGGAGAGTTGTCTCATTAGCACTCATATCACATCTTCCTATATCTATTGACACATCTGTGTCATCTCTGCCTGCTTTCGTTCACTTACATATCGTCATTTGAGCTTTATGGACCAGCAAAAGTTTGTAATTTAGGTTACATTGGTCGGTCCGAAATCTCTGCTTGATCAGGATTCTTTACTAACAGAGTTCCCTCTGCCTTTACATCAACCCCTACCACCACGCCCACGTGTTCTAGAAGATTTTGTGGCATGACTATAAAAAAGAAGATGTGGTATGATTGCCAATGAGACAACTGTCAACAAGAGACCAAAATGACACAGACATTAACTATTGGTCACCATACAGCCTTCAACAATGAGCAAAGTCCATTTCACATAGTCAGCTATAAAAGTCCCCGATATGACAATGTAAAACAATTCAAACGAGAAAACTAACGGACTCATTTATATAAGAAAATGAACGAAAAAAAAAATATGTAACACATAAACAATTGCAAACGACCACCACTGAATTACAGAATTCTGACCTTGGACAGGCACATACATAAATAATCTGTCGGGGTTAAACATGTTACCGAGACCCCACTAACCTGAAACAGTGGTATAACACTGTATTGTTTCCGAGAAATCTATGTATTAATCAGAAATAGAAGGAATGGAATGTAATTGTTTATATGGAACACGATGTTGACGTTATTACTGATAACGTAGTAAGATCGCGGTATGAACGTAGTGTAATCTCGGTAAGAACGTACTATAATCGCAGTTAAAGCGTGTTTAGATCGTGTTGCAATCAGATAACTCGTGGTATGGTAGTAGTCAGAACGTGATGTGCGTAGAAAGATCTTGAGAGGTCGCAGAATAAGCGCGGTGAGAACGTAGTTTAATCGTAGTGCGATCGTTGTAGAAGCGTTATGAGGACGTAGTAGCATCGTGAAAGCAAAGAAAATGTACTTGTTCATGCCGCTTATACCGCGACCTCACCACGATCTAAATTTATTTTAGATCGCGGTGAGCGTGGTGCGATCGTGGTCTGGTGGGACTGTGGCTTGAGGCAGTACGGCAAGAAAAATGGTGTTCAGTCTCAATGATAATCTGTTAGTAGTTTTTTTTATCTTATAGCCCCGGTCACAACAGATCGTACGATTTTTTGTCCTGGAAGATCTATGCAATACTATAGTAGTTGTCGTGGCTCTGTCGTGCAAAATGTCAAAAAAAAAATTTCGAGTGGTCACATCAGCTACGACATGTCCACGATGGTTCCACGATGGGTACAAGACAAAATAAAAGAATTGTAATTGTACTTTCGTGGGTTTGTCACAAGTCGGTCGTGCGACAATCTGTTGACAATCGTTAGTTGTTTGGGTCTATTTTTCAGGTTTTCATGCCATGGGATGTGCGTGTTACTCTCGTGTCAATGTCGTGCCACTGTCGTGCAACTGTCAGACGACTGTCGTGCCACTGTAATGCGAGGGGCGACTCTCAGCAAAAACTCTTGAAACATGCCAGGCTCCATCCGCATGAATCCAATGAAATCACCGGCAGATTACCGCTCCAACTCTTGCATCCGTGTACTTTACTGCAAACTGAACATCATGCGCCGTTCGACCATGACCTAACCCAACATTAATAAACGGACTACTGGCGCTGAAAAACAGACAATACAAATTGTAGGAAGAATATAGAGTATTTATCACTAATAATACAACAAGTATATGTACAACATATGTATGTGTGGATATTTGATAGGCCGCAGATAAAATGTTTACCCAGTTCCAGGGAGACAAACTAACCGATAGCCAAAGGATTGAAAAGAGCATATCGGTGACCCTATGATTACATAAGTGTCAAAACATCCCTCCTACGTGCAAGAGTGGACTGGACGGAGAACCCCCTCTGTTTACACAGACCTCTGAAAAACAACTATTCTGTTACACCGTTCCGTAATTTATATAGTTCGTTTGATTATATTCTTAATCTATTTATGTGTTTCAGTCTAAAAGGATTATTTATCTTTAACGTTAAAACATCGTACCGTCGCTACCTTTCCCTCTCTCATACGTATCCGTTACAGGAAAATTGCAAGGTCATTACGATCACGCGGAACATTTCGTCGAGACGTCATCTTGGACACAATTCGTGGCTAACCACAGAGTGAGTTAATTCTACAACATTGTATTTGAACCCTTCAAATTGCTCTCTACAAATTTGAACCTTTTCTCCGTGAACTACCTGGAATTTATCTGTTCTTGAAAGTACAACATTTTCTCGCATTCAACAGACTGTGCTATCAATTACCTTTGACATTTCGTTATAATAACATTACTTGAACACATTGTAAAATTGTATTTTATTTGTTTTTCAGCTTTTTACCATTTGTTAGATTGATTTGAAAATAAATTATCGGCACCTGATAGTCTTGTTGCTTGAGCCCAATCGTCGGTTAAACTTAATGGTCAGGCCATTACAGTAAAAAGTCTACAACTTGCCTGTTGTGTCTCACAGACAACGCCACTCCACGTTAGTTATACAGCTACATAACAACCTACCTGTTGAGCTCTGCATGTACGCGTCATCATTTGACGTACAGTAAATTGACGACAACCTGTCTTTACATATCCAGACAAGGAACGACAACGTAGCAACGTACATACCTTTACACTGACAGTGGACTACATATCTTGTGTGAACTCGACAGCAACCCAACAACGTTGAGTCAACATGGATCCCAGTCATGTGGAACAACAAGAAGAGATTCAGCCCCCCAGATGGAGATGTCCCTGAACTATTAGAAAATCCATCTAATACAATAGTCAGATACAAATCCCGAGGCTAGGCGAGTACGTGACCTCACGGAAAAAGGAAAAGGAGCTTTCACTGAAAAACGTGACAAGTTCTGTCAGGAACAAGAGGCTCTCTGGACAGACATTGAATCCCAGTTATTGGAAGTCACAACGCCTCCTAACGAGCTCCAGCAACTCCTAACAGTCCAGGACAAACTTGTTAAAGCCTGTAATAATTATCGTAGACTCACAGATGAATACCTAGACTTTCTGAAAAGGACCGGAACATTGGAGAGTCAAAAAGAAATTGATGCATGTAAACTCTCTTTGGATTTACGTCTGTCCAAAGTGGAACTGGTCATGGAAAACCTACACGAGCATCGCCTCGCCCTAACAAAGGCCAAATCAACTAAAACAAAGAGCTCAAGGGGTAAGAAAACCTCGCACAGCGGTAGCTCTAAAGTGTTAGACATGTCAAGCCTGGCACGGACAAAGCGTGCCAAGGCAGAGGCTTCAAAGTCTAAGATAGCATTCGTCGAAAAACATGCCCCTTATCCTACAACAGGAAGCAATGTTAGAAGAACAAGCCCTGTTCAGACAAATTGAAATGGAACAGGAAGCAGCACGCAAAAAAGGCTGAAATGGAACAGGAAGCAGCACGCAAAAAGGCTGCAATGGAACAGGAAGCCACACGTAAAAAGGCTGAAATGGAACAGGAAGCCACACGTAAAAAGGCAGAAATGGAGCAAGAAGTCGCTCAACGTAAAGTTCAACTAGAACAGGAGGCTGCACAGAGAACAGCTGAGCTAGAACAGGAGGCTGCTCACAGAAAAGTGCAATTAGAACAAGATGCTATGCGCAGGAAGGCTCAAATGCAACATGAAGCCGTACGGGTAAGCCGTGAAAAAGCCGAGCTGAAAGCCAGATTTAACCTTCTTGAAGCACAGAGAGAAGCTGCAGCCGCAGAAGCCGAGGCTCGTATCCTGGAATACGATGACAGCCAAACGTTTAGCGAACTACCTGACGAAAAGTAAGACCCGCTCCAGCGTGTGCAAGATTTCGTCAATAAACTTCCTGTATCTACTGTTGTAAAGGAAGTAACAGGACTTCAAAAGAAAAAAAACAAATTCCTGTTAAGATCGAGCTGAGTCACGAAGCACCAGCTTTCGTGCCGTCCGTGGCACTGAACTTGCTGTCACAGACATCTGCTGTCTTACCTTCCGATACTAAGTCACCTGAGGTTACCTTAATCCCAGATCTGGGATTAGTAACTGGCATACAAATGCTAGGCCTTTCAGATGAGAGCCCTACTGAACACCAAAAACAGGGTGTTAAAGAAGCGACCCCTGCTTTACGCACAAAACAAGACTTTATAGAAGAGATCCCTGTCTTACACCAAAAACAAGGCGTTATAGAAGAGAGGCCTGTTGCATACCAGCAACAAATCAATCCAACGTCGGAGATAACTAGATTTCTTCTACGCAAAGACCTATTATTCTCCAGGCTGACAAATTTTAATGACCAGGCAGAATCCTTCCATACATGGATATCTAGCTTCAAAAACGTCATAGACGAATTACAAGTTTCTGACTCGGACCAAATAGACTTACTGATTAAGTGGCTAGGGCCAGAGTCTGGTAAACATGCCATGAGTATTAGGGCATCAAATACCAACAACCCTACTAGAGGCCTACAAAGGTTATGGCAAAGACTAGATGAGCGATATGGTGCTCCATAAATGTTGGAAGCCTCTATCACGAGTAAACTCGTCAATTTTCCTACCATGACGAACAAAGATAACACACGTCTTTATGACTTGTCTGATATTCTATCAGAAATCGAATATCACAAGGAAAATCCCAAGCTGGATGTTT
The DNA here is from genome assembly GCA_019925275.1 of Mytilus edulis. Taxonomy (NCBI): domain Eukaryota; kingdom Metazoa; phylum Mollusca; class Bivalvia; order Mytilida; family Mytilidae; genus Mytilus; species Mytilus edulis. Next base: position 82,305,457 of record CM034350.1, read on the forward strand.
GCTTGCTTATTTCGACTCTTCGTCCGGGATAAATCCTATTGTGGAAAAACTGCCATACGGACTCCAAGAAAAGTGGATTACATGGGCATCAAGATACAAGTCTAAATATGAAGTTGCCTTTCCACCTTTCACAGAATTCTCTGCCTTCATCAGGGAAATTAGCAAAATTAAGAACGATCCTGGGTTCATCTTTGGGTCAAAAGTAACATCAAATACAAAAGACGCTACGCCAAGGTTTACGCCTCAGACGTACTCTAAAGTCAACGTCCATAAGACGGCTGTTGAACATCAAACTGCAGACAGCAGTCAACAACAAGATCTGTGTATCCTACACAAGACAAAGCATACCTTGAATGAATGCCGAGCATTCCGAGACAAACCAATCGAGAAACGCAAGGAACTGTTAAGACAAAACAATGTGTGCTACAAGTGTTGTGAGTCAACCACACACAGAAGTCGGGACTGCAACGCAAGTATCAGTTGTAACGAGTGTGGAAGTTAACGAAATACCACAGCGCTTCACATCACTAGACCACAACAATCTGAAAGTTCCCAGTTTAGCTCACCCAGACAAGCCTACGGCGGGGAGCTAACACAAGTCTACGGAGGGGAGCAGACAGAGTCCGCTGAAACAAAATTAACCTCTGTGAGTTCGATCTGCACAGAGATCTACAAAGATCATAGGAGCGAGAAATCTTATGCCAAGATATTACCTGTGGACGTGTACCACAAGGACAAGACAGACAAAATTATCAGGATGTACGCCATTATTGACGACCAAAGCAACCGGTTTCTTGCCTCGCCTGAATTCTTCAGTCTGTTCAACGTTCGGGAAAAACCTGAAAACTACTCTCTTACAACATGCTCCGGTAGAGTAGCTACTTCCGGGAAAAGAGGAAAAGATTTCGTCATAAAATCTGTACATAGTGACGTACAATTTGATCTGCCTACATTAATTGAATGTAACAATATTCCAAATAATCGAGACGAAATTCGGTCACCTGAAGTCGCAATGCATCATCCTCATCTAAAAGAACTCAGAGGAAGCATTCAACTAATAGATGAACGTTGTCGAATTCTTTTTTTTTTTTTTTTTTTTTTTTTAACAACATTATATATTTATTCATCAAATATGCTTGTTACATTGTTACACCAAGAAACCAAGCTTTTCTTTATGCATCCTGTAATATTCCACCGATTGCCCAGGTTAGCAATCAGCTGCTGGTATATATGTATATATTATAATAATATGTATAAATTTCTTGAAATACAATTATACAACATTTTAATACATTATGTTTTATTCTATCAATCGTCTAAACTTCTTTTTAGTGACTTTAGTAAGGGATTAAGTTTCATTGTTCTGTTTTCGTTGTATCTTTTTTTGTATTCTCGAACAAAAATTTGATAAACATTTACCTTTGTCAATTTCTGATTAGATACATAATATGATTTGTATATGGAAAAAAAAAATCGTCAAGAAATAAAAAAAAAGTGGTTATAATCTTCTTCTTCGTTACATACATTACATAGATTGTCATTCGTCTGTTTCCATTTGAACAATAATTGTTTTGTTGGTAATATGAATTGTAAAAGTTTCCATCTATATACTTTTAACTCATTTTCTTCTAAATAATGAAACATGAAAACATATAGTTGGTTAATACTAAGGTTCTCATTAATTTGTAAAATACGCATCCATTTAATGGTTCAGTTTTATCTTTACAAATTGACTTATATAATATATTTGTTGAACAATTTGAAGCCTCAATGTAATTACCTTTCCAGATTAGTTTCTGTCTAGGAATATTTACAATACTTTTAATAGAACTTTCAGACTGTAACATCTGAAGCCAGTCTTTTGGAATGGCTTTTTTTAAATATTTATTTCTGCAATCCAATTAATCTTGCATTCTAATTTATCCAGAATAAAATGTTGAGATATATTACCAGTGTCGTCTATAATATCATTGACAAATATCAAGTTATTTTATTTTTAAAATTAATCTGTTTGTTCCCCAAAATTACCTGTTCACTTACTTCTGTGAAGTTGGTAGGTTTTTTTGTTTGTCCACCGCCTGATATTACCCAACATTTAAATACTTCTCTATAAAATTCAGGGATATGTTTGATATATTCCAGAATTTTCGTCTTTTCAAAATTCATCTTAAAAATTAACCAATTAATACCAACCACGCTGAGATATTTTAATGGAATCAACTTCCAGTTTAAAATATCATTACTAATGAGTTTACTTACCCAAGCTGCTTTTAGAGACATAAAATAACTTTGTATGTCGACCATTTGTAACCCCCCTTCTTCGTTTGACTTTATCATGGTATTTCTTTAAACCTTATCTGGTTTACCATCCCAGATGTATTTATAATAGATATAGGAAGATGTGGTGTGAGTGCCAATGAGACAACTCTCCATACAAATAACAATTTAAAAAGTAAACCATTATAGGTTAAAGTACGGCCTTCAACACGGAGCCTTGGCTCACACCGAACAACAAGCTATAAAGGGCCCCAAAATTACTAGTGTAAAACCATTCAAACGGGAAAACCAACGGTCTAATCTATGTACACAAAACGAGAAACACGTATATATTACATAAACAAACGACAACTACTGTACATCAGATTCCTGACTTAGGACAGGTGCAAACATTTGCAGCGGGATTAAAAGTTTTAATGGATCCAAACCTTCTCCCTTTTTCTGAAACAATAGCATAACATCACAACAAAGAAAAACATACGATAAAATATCAATTGGCAGACTTAACTCAATCAAAAAAAAAAAAAAAAAAAAAATGTAAAAAGTGGTAAAACTAATGTTTTTATAATAAGAATTTTCCCGATTAAAGTTAAATTACGTTTCCCCCATAAATGAAATAGTTTATTCATTTTCCCAATTTTATTCTCCCAGTTTAATTTTTTATATTCTTCTCTGTTATGACCAACATATATTCCCAATGCTTGGACTGGTTTGTTTGTCAAATTAATCCCAGCTACCTTATCTTTACTATTTTTCAGTTTTCCTATCCATATACCCTCTGTTTTATTTTTATTCAAAGTTAACCCAGAAAATGATCCAAAAATTTCTATTTCATTCATAGCAGCTTTGATTTCTTTCTTATTATTGAGAAATAAAGTAGTATCATCAGCTAATTGTGAAATTTTAATGCTATGATTTTTATTATCTAGTTTAACTACGAACCCTTTGATATCTCTGTTTTTTCGGAGTCTTAAAGCCATGATCTTCACGGATAAAACGAAAAGAAGAGCTGATAAGGGACACCCCTGCCTTATTCCTCTTGAGTTATGAAATATTTCTGAAATCCATCCATTATTATTAACACAAGTTTGTAACCGAGTATATAATGTTTTTACCCAGTTTATAAAAGATTCATTATTATTGATGCGCAAATATCAGAAACATAGTTTTGGCAGTATTTGGCCACAGCTTTATTACAAACTACAAAATTATAAACACATATAACTAGATAAACAGTTAAGATATATATATATATATATATATAGCAAGCAGATAGATAATTAAATGAACGTAGTCACCTTTCATATTGGCAGACTACAAAAGATAACTAGATAACTAACTAGATAGATAACTAAATATTTACAATAAATGAAGCATCCAATAAAATAAAATGAATCCTGGGATACAGAGATTCATTATTTTTTGTGTGGTGGGTCCTGGGATACAGAGACCCCCAATATCAAATGTTTTGGATGCTAATTGAAATATGCGACAAAATAACGCATATCTAAAGTAAACGCAGCGAAATGTCTCTAAAATACTTAGTCTTGAAACGGAACACGCACATAACGTTAAGATGGTAAACTTCAACCAGCAAAATACGGACTTAAGATAAGTGCACTGGATACAGAACTGATACGCTCCATATACAGTTGACTGCTTAGTTGACGTCTCGAACCATTACTTGTAACAGGAACATTCTGCAAAAATACATCAAGACACAGCAAAAATTGTCCAAATATATTATAAACAAATAGCGGTGGGTGGGTGGGTTTTGAAATCCTCAAAATAAATATACGTCTGCTCTCGTCAAATGTAGCTATTGAAAAGATTGCATTCGCAGTCATACTGCGCGTGATCAATCGGATAAGTGATAACCCACATTAGACAAAAAGTAGCACGGTCAATGACACACATTGCTTACACTAATAACCGAATTTATGCTGAAACATAAATTCTATTAAATCCAAAATGTTTCAAAGTGATTAACATAAAATCCCATTCTAAGGAATCAAAAGCTTTAGTAAAATCTACAAACACTATTGCCCCTTCAATCGAATATGCATCCGCATAATCAATAATATCTTGAATTTGTCTCAAATTAAAACCAATAAATCTGTTTTTAATATATCCTGTTTGATTTTCATTAATAATTTTTGGTAGTATCTTTTTTAAGCGTTGCGCTAGAACAAATGACAATAGTTTTAAATCTACATTTAGTAAGGAAATTGGCCTATAATTATCTAATAATAAATGATCCCCCTTTTTGAACAATAATGTCAAAATACTAGTACGTTGTGAGTGCGATAGACTTCCTTTTTCATTACCAGTGTTTAAAACCTTGACTAGAAAATATCTTATTTTTTCCCAAAACATCTGATAAAATTCAACTGTTAGACCATCTAGCCCTGGTGCTTTATTTAATTTCATTGTATTAATAGCTGAAATACATTCTTCGATTGTTACTTCTCCGTCACAAACTGATTTGTCAACATTATTTGAATTATTTTCTAATTCAGTTTCACAAATATAATTTTCGACTAAATCTTTTTTTTGACATTTAGAACTGTACAGTTTTTCATAGTATTGTTTAATTTTTGTTAATAAATCGGCCTGGGCTGTTGTTATATTTCCATTCTCGTCACTTAGTTTATTTATCGACTTTTTTTTTATCTGTCTTTGTTTTTCTAAACCTAAAAAAATATGCATTTCCCCCCTTATGTTCAACCCATTTCTCCCTTGACCTAACCTGTGCGCCTCTAGCTTTCTGTTCGTATATCTTACCTATTTTTAGTTCTAAATCTTTTATTTCTTCATCTAAATATGCATCCTCTCGTCGTAATGCATCTCTTAACTTATTTCTCTCTTCCAGTTTTTTTTCTAGTTTCCGACTTAATTCTCTGTTTGCCTTTGCTTTATTCTTACAATATGCTATGCTTACCTCCCTTATTTCTACTTTTAAAACGTCCCACAATAATTGACAATCGATATTATTATTTCCATTAGTATATTTATGAATAAGATTACTGATTATCTCTTTGTATTTTTCCTCTTTTAAAATAGAGTTGTTAATCTTCCAATATCCCTTACCTCTTTCTGACACACCAGTCCTAATACTTAAGAAAACGCTTTGATGATCAGTAGAATTAATTACAGCTGGTTTAATTTTACAATTTTCTACTAATGACTTAAAATCTGAGCCAATAAGTATCATGTCTATTCTACTTGCCTGAGTTTTATCTCTCCTCCGCCATGTATATTGTTCAACGTGTGGATTCAAACATCTCGAGATATCAATTAGTTTGTTTGATTTCAACATTAATTTCAAACTATTTACTGGTTTTGAAATCTGGCTATTTGGTCGTGTAGTTTTTCTATCTATAACATGTAAAGTATCATTGAAATCTCCCCCAATAATCGGTATACCGATACCAAATTCCTTTATATTATCACTTCCCTTTTTAAAATACGTATTTCTAGATGCTTTATAATTTGGTGCATATATACATACCAACGTAAATATTGTTTCGTCAATTTGTATATTGAGCAGAATTTCTCTCCCGTCAGCGTCTCGATTTTCATTAATAACAGTAACATTTAAACTACTCCTAATTAAAATAGCGACCTCCCTACTTGCTGTCGTGCCATGACTACAGAATATATTAAAATCTTTCTGTATCGACATTTCTTTACTTACTTTTTCGTCAAAATGCGTTTCTTGCAAAAAGGTAATGTCACATTCATGAGCTTTTAACCATTCGATAACCCTCTCTCTTTTATTCCTATTGTTTATACCATTTACATTGAGACTACATACATTTATTAAATTTTTTTGAACTATATTGTGTTATCTAATTCAATTTTCAAACATGTTACATAAATAAAAATACTACACTGTGACATATATACAATACTTCTACATAGAAGTATCTCTTGTTTTCTTTTCAACATAAACATTATAAACATTAACAGAATACTACAATTAAAATGTGTTTTGAATCCGGCATGCGAATTACCACTAGATTTAACGATGTGATACATAGCCTTGTCTGTATGTTTACCTATCCGTGACCTTATTAATCTATTTAAATTCATGTTGAAGATAAGTTGGCCCTCTGGGCACGAGTTTTGTTGTGTATTTCAAATATAGTATCATGACTAGAAATGTTATGATGATCAACTGTAAAACTGACGTTTCTAATTTGTATATAAATTCATATATATTATGTGTATTGAAATTTCGAAACCTTAGTGCGTATAAGTATTCTAAAAGTGTTCGACTATCAGCGTTAAAGTGGATGTTTTTGTAGCGTATTATTGCATATGGATTTAACACGAAACAAGTCGACAAATAAGCGATATAAGGTATTTCAATATCTTTTGACAAACAAGTGAAACTTTGTAATTTGGAGCTTTGCCGCTGAGAAATTCGATGAGAAATTTGTGTATACATTTGTGCTGTGGTAAAATAAATTGCAACTAAAAATTCGTGTAAATATTGTAATATCAAAAATTTCTGTGGTAACTGTAATGCAGTACAAGGTAAGACATTTTTTATTACTATTTTATAGTTATTTAATTTAGTTCCAGTATCTATAATGGATATTTGTGTTGATAGTCTTCTGATATTTTTATTAGTTTCTATTCTTTCGTATTTCTTTAAAAAGAAAACACAACCGTCACGCATGCAATCATCGACTTTTTTTAATTTACATGACTTTGTATTCTTGTGTTCATAGAGTGTTACTATAAATACATTTGGTAAAAACCCGTCTAATACAAATATTTTAAATGGAATCACATAATACTTTGGTTTATCATTGCAGTAGTAAAAAATAATGGAATACAGAGAAATATTTTCCCTACATGTCTGATTTAAAGGCATACATAATTTGTTCAACTCGATTCTTTGTAGTCTACTTATAGCATACAACGTACACAGAATTAAAAATAACTTTGGGAAAAACCAGTATATCAGCTGTTTGATGTTAAACACAAAATTGAACAAATTTACATACTCTATATCGACAAGATATAGTCTGTTCATTTTCTTAACCAGTCTTCCTGGTATCATTTTATATACAACAACATATAATATTTTGGACATCAGTCTTGTATTTCTTATTAAATTTGTTTCATCAATCATTTTTACTCTATATTTGAGCTTAATAAACATTTTTCTTTTGAAAGTTTTTTTCAGTTATGGGATATGCTAAAATAAGACACACAGATAATAAAACAAAACCAACAAAAATAAATATAGTTACATAGTAATAATCTTTTATGTTGTTGAAGGTCCATAAACATATTTTGAACTCTGTTTTTGAGCTGAGGCATTGTCATTGTTTATATTTTTTAAAATTATTTTTAGTATGATAAAAAAAAATGTGCTATTTTAAAATACTTGATAAGATTGTTATGATGTTAAACACACTTATTTTCTATTTTGCTTTTGCTTTCTTTGGTCCATGACTGTCACTTGTTCTATCATGAAGTGCCTCTGGTGGTGTTGTCGAATTCTACTGTTAATTGGAAGAGACCTTATAGAGGCACATCACGTCCTTGAACAACGCATAGGACCATCCCGAACTTCATTTGCCCAAAAGTTGAGACTTGGTTGGGTCATAATTGGAAATACATTCATTGACAAGCAAACTGTTCCTATTGAAGTTAACACAAAGATAACCACCGTTTCAATCACGGAATCAAAACAACGTCTTGCCTCAAGACCGGAAATAGCCGTCAAGGACAATAATCCAATTGTTGTTCAGTCTAAGGACAAAAACTTTCATTCGAATGCCAAGGTCGCAAAATCGCATTCAATACAATACTTTGAATGTACAAGACCTAGTACCAAGCCTGGTAAACGCACGAATTCCTCTAAAGGGACATCAACCAGGTCACTAAAAGAAAAATCTATAGATAAAGAAAACTTCATTCCGAAATCAACAGGACTTGAAGTTCATGGTGAGGAAATCAGTAGAATTCACAAACCTATTCCGATAGAAGGGCCTATTGCCAATATCAATCTGCCTTTGAGCAAGCAACCGCTACTCCGAGGAGGAAGCAGTATTGCCAAATCTGACTTGAATTTTAGTGAAAAGGAACCAGTAGTCTTATCTGGACATCATCACAAAGTAACACCTTTTCTTGGAAATCAAACATAGAGGACCCCACTTCACAGATAAAACAACTGGATCAGCAGGATGGAACGTTAGGACGAAACGCTTAATTTTGTCTGATACTCAAAAAGATGTGACATTTTGCCAAACTGGAAGAGGACCGAGTATTAGCTCTCGTCATACCCACCAAAGGACCACCTTCAACCGTCGTCGCCGTCTAACAACGTTGGAGAAAGCAGTTCCTACTACCCCAACAACAGCTATGGAACATTCTACAAATCACAGCGATCTCATTTGAGAGATCCTTCTTCATAGGACTAGAAACTGTGCCGAACCCAGTTTTCCGTGGAATTAATCTATTCTGGAAACTTTATAGTGAAATGCCGTAAGTTGAAACCTGACATTTCTCATACGACCAATAGTGGACATTACTCTTGTACATAATCAATTTATGTTTGGATTTTATTTATTTCATATATTCATATGCGATTTAGTTATGGAAAAGTGATATCAGATAGACATCAGACGGGGAGTATTCTGTTACACCGTTCCGTAATTTATATAGTTCGTTTGATTATATTCTTAATCTATTTATGTGTTCCAGTCTAGGAGGATTATTCTTCTTTAACGTTAAAACATCGTACCGTCGCTACCTTTCCCTCTCTCATACGTATCCGTTACAGGAAAATTGCAAGGTCATTACGATCACGAGGAACATTTCGTCGAGACGTCATCTTGGACACAATTCGTGGCTAACCACAGAGTGAGTTAATTCTACAACATTGTATTTGAACCCTTCAAATTGCTCTCTACATATTTGAACCTTTTCTCCGTGAAATACCTGGAATTTATCTGTTCTTGAAAGTACAACATTTTCTCGCATTCAACAGACTGTGCTATCAATTACCTTTGACATTTCGTTAAAATAACATTAATTGAACACATTGTAAAATTGTATTTTAATTGTTTTTCAACTTTTTACCATTTGTTAGATTGGTTTGAGAATAAATTATCAGAACCTGATAGTCTTGTTGCTTGAGCCCAATCGTCGGTTAAACTTAATGGTCAGGCCATTACAACAGCAGTCTCTCCGATTTTTTAAATGCAAACAACATGAATTACGTGTATTGTGGAGATGACACATTCCTTCTGATACCAGAAATGGAGGGGGTTCCTCTTGATGACCATTATGAACCCTAGGAAATTATTTGATACCCTCCACTTAAGAGCCGGTAGGGTAGATATATGTGCCAGAGGGGGACAGTTCCAAGTCCGTTTGTTGTCTCCGTGAACAGCCCCCTAAAGGATCTGCGACATCCTAGATTTTGTATAACTAAAATATAATCTTAAAATTTAAAGTTCGATTCATCAACAAAAAATAAGTCTAATTTGAACTACGCTATATAGTAATAAGTCAATTATAGACTGATAATGTTTAATCAACGCAAACAAATTAAAAGTCAATCATACACTGCTAATGTCGCAGCATTCAATGGAATTCAAATGTCTTTTATCAATTAATCTACACTTTTCTCCATTACTTCTCAGTAAACAAAGTCCATCGAAACATCAACATGTCACGTGCACACAGCGTGAAGCTGAAAAATAAAACAAACTGACACAGCAGTATCGTTCAAATAAATGCATTCACTACAGTAAGATATAACAGATAAGTAGTAATTAAAATATTTAAAATAGATTTATTGGGAGGCGTGGGTGGGATTTTTTGTAATAACAAAATGTTTGTATGAAGCTAAACAGATGTGAGAAAGTTATAACGTGCTTTACACTCTTAAGAACAAAATGCACGTGATAGTATACATTTTTAACAGAAAGATGCGTTCCTAAATGTAACACAGTGTAAGTGGGCACTTTTGATTTATAATACAAACACATAATCCAAAAACAACATACGCCAGTAGCCTCATTAAATTCAATTATCTGATAAACAATAATTGCTATTAATAAACGGACTACTGGCGCTGAAAAACAGACAATACAAATTGTAGGAAGAACAAAGAATATGTATTACTAATAATACAAGTATATGTACAAAATATGTATGTGTGGATATTTAATAAACCGCAGATAAAGTGTTTAACCAGTTTCAGGGAGACAAACAAACCGATAGCCAAAGGATTGAAAAGAGCATATCGGTGACCCTATGATTAAAGAAGTGTCAAAACATCCCTCCTACGTGCAAGAGTGGACTGGACGGAGAACCCCCCTCTGTTTACACAGACCTCTGAAAAACAACGGTCTCTCCGACTTTTTTTTAATGCAAACAACCTGAATTACGTGTACTGCGGAGATGAAACCTCCCTTCTGATACCAGAAATGGAGGGGATTCCTCTTGATAACAAGAGTGAACCCTAGGAAAATATTTGATACCCTCCACTAATTAAGAGCCGGTAGTGTAGAGATATGTGCTAGAAGGGTACAGTTCCAAGTCCGTTTATTGTCTCCCTGAACCGTCAAATAAATGGGGGTCTTATAAATCCCCATTCACCGCCTTACATTCTCTCCGCTCATTTATCTAGTGGGAAAACCTTAGCAACACGGAATACGAAATTTTCAATGGCAGCCTGAATGTTATTTAGGAAAATGCCAATACCGACTTGCGATAGGTGGCAGCCGTCATGTCTAAATAAATTGTTTTCAGAGGCTTTGATAGCTGGATACCTCGAAATATATTGGCCTTCGGTCTTTATAAACAATCTTACGGCACAATTGACTCTTTTTCTAGCTATTTCCATAGCCAATAGGGCCTTGGTAAAATGTCTGACCATATTATTCTGATGTCAGGTGCAAAAACCTTTATTCTTAAAATTGAACATTTGATGTTATCTATTAGCTCTTTTGATTTCATAAATACTAAATCATTTGCACCTAGATGGATAAATATATAATTAGGGCTGGCCCCTTTTTAATTTCACTTTCAAAAGATGAATCCAGATCTTTCCATTTCATTCCTGATTTAGTTATCCATTTAACTTGCACTCCTAGCCTGTCCAAATTAAGGTTTTGCCCACCAGATCGGCTAGCAGCTGTTATGCCAGCCCGATAGGGAATAGATGATCCCATTATCCAAACAGTTGACTGCAGCTCATGCCCTACAAACCGAAAACTATTGAAGGAGTTTGTTATAATGTTGTTTACTTCTGTTCTATATGGCATCCTGATGTTACGCTCAAATGCACCTGAAGACCACCTTCCCCATTTTTTAATTGCTTCGTCATTAATACCACATTTGCTCGCCTCTGTGGCGGCTCCAATTCTAAATGAATGCGATTTCAAAAGGTTAGGGTTTGAAATGTTTAAAAAATTTACTGACTTTCTTAGCATAGCTGACAGTTGATAACGGGTTAGAGGTCACCCGACAACATGCATAAATAAATAATTACAGCCTGAAACCGCAGGACGTGCAGATAAATATTTTTTCAAGGTTAACACAGGGCAAATGCACGCGTTATCTCTGTTTTTATTTATCACAATGAACGTTGATTAACCTCTCTAATCCGTTTTACTTTTCTTAATGTTTATTTTTATTTGAAAATCTGACACGACCACATCCGACAATTGCAGTGCCTCGGTATTAGAATCAGATTTATTTTTTGTCGTAAATTCACTTACACGTAACATAGCGAAAAATGCCAAAATAAATGAAGATTTGAATAATAAAGATTCATAAGTAGATGAACAAATACTAGGGAGAGTGTCTGTAATCTGTCGTGATAATGGTAATGTTACCGGGGCCCTATTGTCTCTCTGTGGGTGATTCCGGTGTAAACCTTCAAGCATTTTTGATACCACAAAATTCTTAGTAGTATCCTCTAAATTACGTTCCTTGTGTGAAAAAGAAATGCCACTTATATATAATCGAACTGTAGCTGGAGAAAAATGCTTCAACAATAAATAAGCGATGAATTGTACTAACTGTTCAACAGGAACTGGTTATACTTTATCCAGTGTATATAGAAGTTGGAAAAAATCAAGAACATATCTCGCTCTTGAATAGCTTTTTCATGTATTTCGGGCTAAAGAATCGGAAAAACGTCTAGCTGATTCCTCTGTTATAGATTCCATACTTGGTTCGGAATTGGAGTTGGTGTCAGAGATGCATTTAGTGCTAGGTTCCGAAACGGGACCACTGGCAACGAGAAATAGAATCAGCTATAGTATTGACCTTACCTGGGACGTGATCTGCTTTAATTAATATGTTATGATGTAATGTTTCTAGAACTAAACGTCTAACTAAAATCATGACATCCAATGATTTTGATGATTTCTTATTAATAATGTGCACTGCTCCTTTGTTGTCAATATGAAACAACGCCTTTTTATTTCTAAGTTCAGACCCCCACAGAATGATCGCTACCATGACTGAAAAAGTTCTAAAAATGTAATGTTAGACAAAAAAAAAAACGCGCTGATGCCACGTTCCCGGCCATAAACCGTGAGCCCATCTACCCTAAAAATATATGCCGAAACCAAGTATGGACCCCCGGCACTGTTGAGCGCCTCGTTAGAGTTCCACAATCTATCGTGCATAAGAGTAAGACCGTTAAAATTTTCAAAAATAGTTTCCACATCAAAAGATCAGCTTTTATGTCCGAAGTTATTCTTAATCTGTAATGTGGTTTATTCAAACCGATCGTTGAATCAATCAATCTTCTACAAAAAGCTCTCCCCGGCGCGACAACACGACATGCAAAGTTTAATGAACCCGAAAGGGATTAAATTTCTCTTAGCGTGACCTTCTTGCATTTTAAAACAAAAGACATTTTTTGAAGCAATTCATCATGCTTATCTGAAGGTAAGCGGAGAGTCATGTCGGAAGTGTCAATTTCTACACCAAAGAATGTAAGCCGAGTCGTGGGAGAGATCGTTTTCTCATCCGCTGAAGGACTTCCCAGGTCATTGCAAATAGCCTTGAAAGTATGAAGCAGGTCAGTACATTGACTGGTTCCGCCCCTTCCCAAAATAAGAAAGTCGTCAAGAAAGTGTACAATGGCTCCCTCGGATTTTCTTACGGTTACCGTCCAGTGTATAAATGACGAAACCTTGTCAAATAAAGCACAGCTAATTGAGGGAGGGTTTTATCAAAATAAAATTCTTGATTAATTTTAAAACCAAGAAGATCAAAATCAATCGGCGAGATAGGGAGTTATCTAAATGCTGAGCGGACGTCGGACTTGCTGGCTAATGTTTTATTTCCGTATAGTTTTATAACATCGACAGCGTCATCAATATTTGAGTAGACAACTGAACATTTCTTTGGATCAATAAAATCATTGACGGATGAATTGTCTGGATAAGATAAGTGGTGAATAACTCTAAACTGATCGTCCTTTCCCTTTGGAACTAATCCCAATGGTGAGATTCGTAAAGTAGGGATATGCCTAACCTAAAAGGGACCAGCAACACGCCTTGCATCTATTTCTTTCTTAAATTTTTGAAGAAGTTTATCTGGTCTCTCAATAGCACTTTTTAATTTTTTTGAAATCTGTAGGTAAACGAGGTCCTGAGTAATGTAAAGAAAAACAAAATTTGATACCGGACAATAAATACGAGGCATTTTCTAACAGGGGATAATCATATAAATATATTTCTAAATTTTCAATCTTAACTGGGGAAAATGTGTCTCTTCGTTTTGCCATTTTAATGTCTCTTACAAAAGTAAACTGGGTGTTGACCTCCATGTTTGAATCTGCAGGGGTTAAAATTACACCGCTTCCCTTTTGTGTTGTATGCATTGCATGTTCTAGGTGGCTGAACATTTTGCTGGCCTGATGACTGACGAAAGGAATGAAGAGGCTCACTTTGAGAACTGAAACCTACTTTACATTCCTTACTTTGACCTTGATCTCTCATAGCTGTTGTTATATAAAATGACCATAAGTCTTGGTTTATTACAGCCCAAGAAGACTGAGGTCTTTGTGATTTTCGGAGTCTGAATTGCTCATTGTATGTTCCCCAACCTTGTGATTTATTTGCTGCAAAACGAATATCTCTCATGTACTTTAGCAATTCTTGAGCCAAAGAACTCTGTTTCTCTAGCAAAATACTCATATAAATCACGAAAGCGCTTGTCCATGTGTGTATATTTGGTATAGCGTGACAGGGTAAAGATTCAATCCGCATGTGACCCATTTTACAACTAAATCACCTTCATGGTCAGGAAATTTTTTCAAGTTCTCTAGGAGATTTAATCAACAAATTTAGGTCGATAAATTCATGTTTCCAAATCTAATATTTAGTTTCATGTGTACATAACACCCGATTTAGTCAAACAAACTTTCCTCAAGACAGGGAAGGCTTTGTGAAAACTGAATTCTGTCCCAGTTGACGTTTGGGAGGGCCCGGGGTCACTACTTAAATCTATAACCGACTCAGTAGATGGTCTTGGATTAACTTCACTAGCTACAGCTTGTTCTTTCTCTTTAGGGTCGGCCATTCGTCTTCGTTTTACCCCCTACCCTCTAGCTGGAGTCCCTTTCTTTGAATTCCCTCTATGCATGGTAGATTGGAAAACTGGTCAGCAAATGAAAAACTAAGATGGCACTACATTTAGTAACTGGCAGCAAACAAACAGCTAGGATGGTTCGTAATTAAGACAATGAACGTAACACTTTTTATACGGCTAATGTTTCTTCGGTATAAAAACTCTAAAGTCAACAAAATGTTTGTTTGCGATGATAATCCGGCAATGATAACTACACAGGTGGAAATTGCAAAAAAACTAAGAATATAGACTAAGTCAAAATTATTTTTTGTAATAACAAAATGTTTGTATGAAGCTAAACAAATGCTATGTGAGAAAGTTATTACGTGCTGTACACTCTAAAAAACAAATGCACGCGATAGTAATCATTCTTAACAGAAAGATGCGTTCCTAAATATAACAGAGTGTAAGTGGACACTTTTTTTTTTGATTTATAATACAAACACATAATCCAAAAACAACATACGCCAGTAGCCTCATTAAATTCAATTATTTGATAAACAATAATTGCTAGTGTCGAACGTTTCACTGGTTCCTATACTGTTCACGGGCTCGAATCAACACTCACTGGACCATATTGTGCTCTTGTTGAGGTCCGGCAAGGCGCCTTTTCAGCAGAACCAAGCATAATCGTTCTGGTGGAATAGCCAACCTCTTTTTAACGGTAGACGGTAGGTTTTTAAAAAAATCATTCCCACCGAATTGTTTTCTTCTAAATAAAACGAAAACCTGTTGCACGACGAACGTACTACCGTCGTACGACAGACAAGCATCGTACGACATTTGGTAGTCGAAAGACAATTGTGCGACTGTATCACGAGAGTCTTGCGACAGATGAGAATACTGTATTTTTAAACTTTGATGGCATCAAATAGCAAATTTAGTTTAGCCTCGACGCGCCAGTGATTGTCATTTTGTCATTTCGGGCTTATATAGGGCTTACTATTACTTATGGGGTTTGCTTATGGTTGTCGAAGGCTCTACTGTCACCAACTTTAACTGTAGTCTTTTACTTGATTGTTATCTTATTGTTAATTGATTCCGCTCCAGAAGTAAAAATCTGTTTATTGTCATATTGGAAAAAAAATTGTGTTTTCTGATTTTCGCGAGTTTCATCATGACGAACATAATTTAACTCGTTTTATTGATATTAAGAGTTGCATGTCTTAGTGAAGATACTAGATAGCGTGGAAATGCCAAAGAAAGTTGATACATGATCATAAAAATTTTAATTACGTGGTGAAAACGCAGTTTGTTCGCAAAAAATCCATGCTATGGAGTAAAAACATGAATCCAATTTTGTAATACAGAAAAAACTAGAAATTGAAACTATAAAAGGTTGATATTACTAAAAAAATATAACTTTCCGATATGTACAAAACACAAAGGAAATACATATAAACAAATGTTACATACAAATTATTTCCTTACATGTATACTACATAAGGATTCTAAAATGTAGGTAAATATATAAAAATAAGTAAAATCAAAACTTTTTTCATGTTTATAGCTATAGCATATATATTAAAATATATAAATTCCTTTATTAGTATATATACAATAAATTGCAGCACAAACGCAAAGCTTGAAATTAAATATCATAATACAGCCGATTTTCAATATTGGACAAGGGAAAATAACCACTACAATGTAGGTTGGACGGACTGGTTTGCTGCCTCACTACTAAGGTACAATAGCTTCATAGGGAATTTGTTTCAATATTTGTATGTCGAATCAAGACTTGTGTGGCAAAATATGTCAACATATAACATAACTGTTCATGTAATCAAACAGACAAGGAAGGTTTATAGACTCCAATGAGACAACAAACCAGTTAGTGTTTTGTAGGTCCCTTTCGTATAACAAGGTCAAATTGGTAACTAGAAAATAGCAACATTTTACTAATACCCAGTAACGCACTTCTGATACCATTTGAAAAAAGATTCTCAAGTCAGGCAAGCGTTTTTGAAAGCAAATACTTGTAGGTATTATATTACATATATGGTATATGTTTCATTAATTATAACACACATAGTTCAAGAAACGTAATAAATGTACCGTATGTTGAATCCTGCATTCTAGGTGATGTACACATGTAACATGTAGGCCAAAAAAATATATCATATACAACTATGCTTTGCAAGAAATGATCATGTATGTACATAATATTAACTAATTTTGCCAACAAAAAATTACACCGAAAAAAAAATGGGTCTATGGATTAATTTATTTCGCTTTACTAACATAACAAATTAAGTTGTTGTCATCACTGATTCAAGAGAACCGAAATCTTCAGCCGATTAGAACTCTAATTTCATGCATGCTCATGCATTTTGATACTTTCGTCATAAAAAGGAGGGAATGTTAAGTAAAAATAAAAACAGACAATGCTATGGCCAAAAATAGAAATAAAGAAAGGACAAACATTATAATAACTATATAAAAAGGTTATGCATATGTTGAGCATATTTAATCATATCTACAACAACAAAATCACAAGTTCAAGAAATCATGCCATGCTAGAAATAAAGTGTGTTCCTCAGAAATGTTAAATTCGCAATAGTTTTTTCAGTTTTTCGTTAAGAAACATTCTGTTTGGGTCAGCATCAGATTTCAGTAGCTGTTCTTTAAATTTCTTGATCTGAACCCCCATGTGCTGTAATATATTAAACATGTTAAAAAACCATGTGGACTAAATCGTCATTTCAACTAAAAATCTACTATACTAAGTGAAGTGTGAATGTTAGGCTATCGAAGTCAATACTCTGCTTATAGTTATAATAATCATATATTATCATTTTAATGTTTCAAGTTTGTATGATGTATCGTGTAAATAGAAGCTGAATATGTTTTGACAATGTAGAAATTTTGAATGACGACTGATTATTAAGAGAAATGCATTGTCCTTATACATGCTTTATGTAATCTGTATATATAGCAATTGACGTTAAGTTTATTTAAAATGACCTATTTATATTGATTTGGTTACTAAGATTAAATAATGATCAACACATACAGATGTATAATAATTTACAAATCTTATAGGTAGCTATAAATACGAACGAATATGATGCTCCATGACGTTCATCTTCTGTAAATGCATGTATCCTAACTTTCGGATTTTGTCTTCAAATATTTGGGTCTGTCAATATTTAAAGCACCACTGGTGTTTTTTTATGACGTCTAGGTGCAAGGTTTTCTCGCCGTGTTGAAGACTTATTGGTGACCCTGGACTGTTTTCTGCTGTTTGGTCGGGTTGTTGTCTTTTTGACACAATCCCAATTTCTATTCTCAATTATATCATGTACACATTTCTATCATCAAATATATTTTGAAATGTAGAGAATTTCGTTTGTGTTTGAAACTTGCGTTTCAGCATGCGAATTGTTTTGTTGTTGACAAAAACATATATTTTAAAATCTTTGACATTGCGGTCATTAAAAATAACAGTTTTAAACAAATCTGCCATGAAGTCATACCTTGTAGATATGGTCCTCAATACCTGGAATAAAATCCCACTGCTTAGCTAAATGTGGCACACCATCTAACAACATCCATTTTGCAGCTACATCTCTGCAAAAATCTTTCCATCCTATCGTGTTGACAACGCTTAACACTTCGATATACAGCACGTGACCATGTCCTTTGTACAATTTATTTCCGATACTACCAGGACAAAGAAGTGCGTCACTTAAAAGGAATAATTCAAGAATGAAGAAAAAAGGCACACATAAACAAAATAAAAAATGTACAGTCATAAATGTAAGAAGGATAGCTAACATTAATAAGAAACAAAAGTCTATAAAAAATATTTCATAAAACATATTGCATTGAATAGCTCGAATCAAATTTAAAAATGAAGAAATCATAAATGTGTCGATCACAAATTTTGTAGTTTGTATTTAGGAAAGAACATATCGTAACGTTTACTTTAGTTTGAGGGTGTAATTAAGTAGTTACGGAGCAGAAATTGTTTTTAATATGATATTCACCTATATCCCATCATACGCATTTCCATGGCAATGTTCAGTGGATACTTAGACTTTGTCTCGTATTCTTTTACTTTCTCAACAACGACTTGAATAATATCCAAGACTCGTTTATAATTGTTGGTATCGATATCGAAAGCAAATTCCATGTCATTTACAGGGGCCATATCAATGAACTGTCTAAAATGAATGACATCAGATATTAATTTTCAAAACTTATCCATTATATCATAATTATGTTAAAAATTAATGTTTAAAAAAAAATTAAGTGAATCGGATAACATATGATAAAGCCTATACATACATCCTCTTAAAAAAATTGATAAGAGTAACAAACACTTGCGATGTTATAGTTTACAAGGAAAAGACACCAACAGCATTTTGCAATCTATGGACGTTCAATCAATTCAAATAAAACATTTTTTATTCAAACTAATTCATCTCGTAGTGCAAGTTGATAATTTGTATGTGACAGTGAATGTTTCAGTATACGTTGCTGTATTGGTTTACCATATTTGTAATTTACGTTAAAGTACTTTAAAAAAGTAAAATTAATTTATTTATGATTCCATAAGCCTTTAAGAATAATGAGCATGACGCATAGTATCAAAATTACGAATCTTCCTACACTACTAAAAGTAGTATTGTAGATCTCATTTAAATGTTATATGTAAGAACAGTAATGTAAAGACGTTAAGGTTATTAAATTAGCAGTATAACTCTTATCAGCGAATTCTTGAATGATCTCTTCCCATAAAAACAAAATTGCTACTTTAAATGAATTCGCGGTTTATCTTTCGCAAACAAAGTTGTGTCTTGCTACTTAATAAAACGACTATTTTCTGTGCTATCAGAATTTTTACAGAATATAATTGATGTTTAAATCTTAAGTTAGGCACTTGGTATCAACACGGTTAATAAAGATCGGAGACTAAAACCTTATACAGAGATTTGTTATATTTGTTATATTTTGCAGTATCGTGTACGCTCTTTAACATATAAATCTTTAAGTAATTGTCAAGCAGAACTAAAAATATGAACGTTTGTAATTAATCATACTACCTAAAATGAACAGCGTGTGGCAGTTCCTGATACAGGGGTGTTTCAGTAGCCGGATATATGAAATTCTGTAATGTACAAAACGATGACCATGCGAAAAGTGGAGTTAAAGAAGGATACTGAGCAATAGCAGGTGACATGAAGGATAATACTTCCTGGGACAGAAAATCTTTTCCTTCTTTAACCGTGTAGTAATTCTCCTGTTGAGTTTGGACGTTCTCATTCGCTTCCTTGTTTATCACCCGGACCCAGAGTTCATCTTTTTTGGGCTCATATGTAGCCAAACATCTTTTCGAGTTGAATGGAAACCAAAATATTTCGACCGACCAGTTTTCCTCAAATAAATCTTTAATTGTTTGTAGATTGTAGAATACATCCTCTAATTTTTTGTATTGATTTTCTACTTTGACGATGACTTGAGGTATGACTTTAATTGTCATGTCATATATAATTCCAAAGCATCCGAAGTTTGCCTGTATTGCTTTAAACATTTCTTGGTTTTTTTCTGGTTTGTAGGTTTTCATAACTCCTTTTGCGTCGATTATTCGCATTTTCACTACATAATCACTCGGTGTCTTCACATCCTTTCCTACGCCCTGAATGTACAAATGTTTGGATATGTTAAGGATAAAATGTGGTAAAACATTTAAAGTTTACCACTTCAAACGATAGAGCGACACAAAAATATAACTTGCAAATTCTTTGTAACACAGCAAAACCCTTATACCGTTTTTTATATCCATAAAACAAAAGTTCATTTAAACAAGCGATTTAAATTTGGTTGGCTGTAACTAATGAACAAAATAACTATGTTATACATACTATCAGAAGCTGCATGTCGATTAAAGCAATATAACGTTGCGACAACTAAGCTTATCGACAGATTGTAAGTAATCCTTTTAGGACCATTTTGGTATATTTCATTTACAAACCAGACTTGTATTGTTTTGAATCACAGATTTGGTTAAACTCAGTATCGATCATTTACTTGTGAATTCACTTTTTCTTTTTTAAAGACTAATAAAATCTCTAATAAATCTGCAGAAATATACCAACAACAAAATAACAGTCCATTTGATAATTACTGATAGTATTCTGGTTTTACACATTTATATGATGAACCAGGGGTATGCCAAAGCAGTCTAAACCCTTTTCTACAAAGGTTCATCGGAAGGTACCAATACCTTGTTGATAAATATTCTGTATCAAATACACAAAAAATACACGATGGTTTTGAAGTGTAGATTATGTGTTCTGTGTACTGACGGTTCATAACTTGCTTTAGTATTATTTTATATGTCTTAATGAATATAACGCTTTTGTCTAGTCTGTGTTTTTTTTTTTTTTTTTGTGATATCCATTTTACGTGCCTTTGTACTTCCCGTCATTGTTTTATTGTTCTCTTTAAAAAAATGTTTGTAATCGTATCTCTATGTTTGCTAATGGTCTTTGTCTATATGCCTTCATATGCGTTTGTTTGTTCCATTACGTGGCTCTGTATGTACTTACATAGCCCGTCATTGTGATATTATTAGGTCTTACCACTTTTCCGTGGAAAGACCTATTGGATTTCTTCTGATTATTATTATTATTAAGTCTTTCCACTTTTCTGTGGAAAGACTTATTGTTTTTCTTCTGATTATTATTTTTTTTTTTTTCTTCAGCCAAATTTTGTTCTTGCGCAAAATGTTTGTTTCGCAATATGTCGCTTAGATATTTCTCATATGGTATCGTATAGTTTATGCGCTTTTAAATTTCACCCTGCTAAGGCGAACCATTTTCTATGTAAGAGTTATCTCCCATTTCACTGTTTATTCTCTGTGTGCATCTCCTCCGTAACAAAAAAAGATAGCGACAAAATTCTTTTTACAAATTGTTTGTTACATCCTCAGTAATTTTTGGCGTATTTGGATCGAAGCGATTCGATGAAATTTTATAGGAGTTATCTACCTTTACAAAATAAATTTGTCGGTAAGTTTATTTAACTCATAAACAGTTAACCGTATAACCCTGGAATGTTTTTATTTGAGTCCCGTAGGTCCTAACTTAGAAAATGAGGTCAAGGTCAAAGGTCAAGGTCAAGTTCTCGATTGTGACTTTTGCTTGTTTTTGCATTTTCTCCGACACTTTGAGAGATACATATAAAAGAACAAGTGCAAAATATCAGCTTTATTGTAATGAAGATATGCTACATTTAGTCTTATACAATTAAATGGCATCTTATAGGAGTTGGTGCCCCTGAAATGTCTTGATATGAAGTTATTTGATTATAACTTCAATTAAGTTCATTATAAAGACATTTGACCTTATACAAAAAGTTAAGTGACAAATGACCTTGAAAAATGACTACCGGAAGTGACCTTTAGGAAACCGGAAGTAGCTATTTTTGCAATTTTTTCACATAAAAGTACTCAGAATCCATATTATTTGTCATATAGATACATGAACAGATTACTGAAGACTAAAAATAACTTCCAACAAACCGGAAGTGGCCAATTATCTCCCATTCTACATACAAAATTATAAAGAAACTATATTTTTGGAATCAGTGTGAAAGAAGCTATCATATGAGACCGGATGTGACATTCATTTCACCGGAAGTAGCATATTATTTCCCTTATATCACTCAAAAAGATAATTAAACCATCATTTTTCGCATCAGTATAAAGAAACTACCTTCTTATCCAAATTACTTTGGTGTGGAAAGACTTTCAATTGTTCTCTGAACAATTGGTTTTTAATTATTATTTTTTTTCTTCCGCCAACTTCTTTTTCCTTCGCAGTTTTTTTTTTGTTTCGCAAGATGTCGCTTAGACATTTGGTACATGATATCGAACAGTTATTACGCTTTTGTAACTGACACCGCGTAACCAAAATCTTATCAATGTAAGAGTTATCTCCCCGAACACGTGTTTTTCTTGTGATTGCTTAATATTCGCAACCGTATAAGAAACCGACAAATTTATTTTACCAAATTGCTCGATATATCCTCAGGATAATTTGATTTATTTTGACCGAAGCTATCCGTAGACGCCATATGAGAGTTATTTCCCCTTCTATATTTGATATAAGTGATATGCATTTTTAACTGGAAAAACATAAGTGTTAGAGGCCTAGGGTCTTTTGTTTTGAGGTCCTTGGTCCAAAAAAAAATGAAAATGAGGTCAAGGTCAAAGGTCAAGGTCATGATTAAAATTTTGATTTTGGCTTGTGATCTCTTATTTTCAGAAATCATATCAGATATTGACAAAATATTTTCATAAAATTGTTAGTTACAACATGTAGTAGCACATAAATTTTAGTCGAAAGGGTACGTAGACATTTGACGCGAGTTTTCCCCCTTTTTATATCTAATATCATACGTATGGTAATATAACTCATGAACAATATAAATTAGAGGACTAGAGTCTTTTGATTTGAGGTCCTTGGTTGATGACCTTGAAATTGAGCTCAAGGTCATATGCTAATTAAACGTTCTAGATTTTGACCTTTGCTTTTACCTCATATGTACACATGATAAAGCAATGGGACTGTTTGCATTAAGTTGTAAGCAATGTGACCTTAAAAACACAACCGGAAGTAGCTATTTTTTGCACTATATCAATGTGAAAGTATATAGAACCATATATTTTTGGAATCAGTGTCAAGTAAACTATCAAACAATACCGGAAGTAAACTTTTTAAACCGGAAGTAAAAGATTATCTCCCTTTTTTTTTTTTTTTTATAGAAACCATATATTTTTGGAATAAGCGTTCAATAAGCTGTCATTTGACGCTAAAATTGACATTTAAAACCAAATTTTAATATTTTCATATTAAAAAAAAGGTCTTAACTGGTGGAAAGACTATCAATGGTTCTCTGAACGATTGGTTTTTAATTTTAATATATATTTCTTTTTTTTATTTCTTGTCTTTCTTTTTTTGCTAAATTGTGCTTTGTCTATATGCCCTTTGGTGGTTCTTTGTTATATATTTTTTATTTTCATAGTGATTAAGATTATAACACAATGTCTTTTGTGCTTCTGTGTTATAAATTTGTTTGTTTTTATGATGATTAAGATTATAAAACAATGTTAACTGCTGTATCCCCATTTTTGACAGTTTTGCCTGTTATGTCTGTTCGTTTTGTTCACACATTGTTGTAAATATAATGGAATTTAATGCGGCTGTCATACAAGTGTGAGAGGTATAGCTAACTACAACACTAGGTTTTAACCACAATTTTGTACTTAAGAAAATGCCTGTACCAAGTCAGGAACATGACAGTTGTTATCCATTGGTTTGGTGTGTTTGAGCGTTTAAAATATTCCTTTGAGTTCTTCTTTTTGTGATTTTACTTTGTCATTACCAATTGAAGACAGGGGCTATACCGGACATATTAGTTGCGAATACAAAACGGAATTTGGGAGTATATATACGTTTAAAACAATTGTTTATTAAACACAAATATTAATTTTAAAGATAGCAATCTAAACGTATGATTAAAGGGGGATGGAAAGATTTACAAAATAATACAAAAAACATAAAGAGTACACAAAATATGCACATACAAATTTGGTCTTTTCGCTTGCTCTCTATTGTCAATAAATAAACATTACATGTACTTTGTCGGAAAGTAAACAATTTATTATACCCCACGAAATGTGTGTGACGGAAAAAAATTTTAAGACCCGTTCGTCTGTCTGTCCGTCCTGTTCTGTTATCTCAACTCCACGGAAACCACACTTCATAATTTAATGAATTTGTATAGACAATAAGATCAGTAAATAATGGAAAAAAAACTATAGGAGTTATGCCTTTTTTCCCTTTCCTGCCTTCATATACTACTTCAAATGTTATCGAAACTCATCACAAACTACGCAATAGTGTTTCTTGAAACTTTGTAGATAATGAGGAAATACTTAGTACTATGAAGATAGCACCTGGGATCACCCCCGGTTTTTGGTTGGGTTGGGTCGTGTTCTTCAGTTTTCTATGTTTTGTCTTCTGTACAATTATTTGTCTGTTTGTATTTTCATTTTTATCCATGGTGTGCGATTTGAATTTTTAATATAGGAGTTTGACTGTCCCTCTGGTATCTTTCATCCCTCTTTTATATGTTTATCGATAGGAAATAATGATCTATAACCCTTTGATCTTTGGGCCTCAATATACTACAGTCCTTCAGTAATTTTCTTGTCATTGTAACTCTTCTGAAACCACATAACAGAATAAAATGAAATTTTGTAGATAATAAGGACATACTAAGAACACCTGTATATCGACAGCAAATAAGGACTTTATTTTTTAAGGAATTATGCCCCTTTGAACGTATTGGCATCAATATACTACAGCCTGTCAGTCCTGTTCTTGATTGGATGCGACTTTCATATTAAGTGTTTGGAAAGAATGACATAACTTATTAATAAAAGCATTGACTATAAATTATATTTCTGTCAAATTGTGCAGATACCAACTCATATCTCTTCCCCCCTCTACTAACCAAATGTATATACTAAAATACAAAGTATATGATGCTAGAGTTATCCCTATTCCATATTTACAACATGCCGTTAGTCAAATTAGGAATGATATATGAAATTAAGTATTTGATAGTATTTATTTTATAATTACTTGTGAAGTGAGATTTTGTTTCTCCAGAGACATTTTGTAGGCGTAAGGCATATGGGCGTGCTAACAAAGGGTCTTACTTTAGAATAGGAGTACATGCGAGGCCAGCCTTGTTTTTTTATTTGTTTTGTAGTGTTTAAAGTATACAAATTAATTTAATATTTCCGACAGTGTGCATTTATATTGTTTCAATTCTACAACTCACACTTAGTACTTGGAGATTTAGTTGTTTAAATTCAAATACATGTAGTTTTTTTCTAATTTTCAGTGACATGGACATAGTTTTAAACGCAGACTGCTATGAAGACTCCAAAAATAACTGCTATGCAAGAAAATTATGCATACTACCGGTTGCTCAACGGACTTAAATTATACAAGCACATTTAAAGCAAAATCTTTGATCTTATTTTACAGGTTCAAATACGTTTTTGGCAAGAACACTATTGGTTGACCGTTATGGAATAATTGTTTCACAAATGATATCGGATATGTTCCTTACGTCGTAAAAAAAATCCCCTTCCCTTTCATGAATGTGACCTACCGATTTAGACTATCTACCGGATTTGTTATCTCATAAGCAACACGACGGGTGCCAGATGTGGCGCAGGATATGCTTACCATTCCGGAGCACCTGAGACCACCGCTAGTTTTTGGTGAGGTTCGTGGTGTTTATTCATTAGTTTTCTATGTTGTGTCATGTGCACTATTGTTTGTCTGTTTGTTCTTTTCATTTTTAGCCATGGCGTTGTCAGTTTATTTTCGATTTATAAGTTTGACTGTCCCTCTGGTATCTTTTGCCCCTCTTGGAAACAAAAAAATATAAAATCAATAGCAATAATGGATTTTTTAAGGTTGTATATTTCAGCACAACAACAGAGATGTTTCCGATTCTCTATTCTTAACTAAATATGTACTGCTAATAAGTCATAAACTCTTCTGGTCCTACATCTTGTTGATATTCCCCTTTTTGATATTTTAAGAAATAATGCGTTTAACTTAATTTTAACTTGGTAATGACACACTTTAATGAAAGCTTTAATACATGTCTAACCACGCAACATTGTAAATTTTCAAAATAATTAGCCTGTAATTCAGTGGTTACTTTTTATTGATATTGACCGGCAGTAATTCATTTATAGATATTTGTCGTATTTTCTGGTTAAAACGTACTAATTTTGTATATACAAGTACATCACACATGTAGTGATTGTGTTTTATCTGAAGCATGAAGAGCATAGTAAAACTTATATTAAATTTAAGCGCATTGTGCAAACTACAAATGACTTGTAGGACAATATGCAATATGTTTTAGTGATATCAAAAATACTTACATGGCAACCTGTTGCTACAACACTAACCATCTGAACAACATCTAGAATTACATTGGCTGGAATGTTTAACTTATACTTTAGCTGGAACTTCTTGAAATCACCAGTCGTAACACCAGTCATGATGTCTACTTCATCTGTTGTGCCCTAGTGTATCATAATTAATATTATATAATACAATGGACACTTCATGTTAAAAGATTTTTTTTTAATTTACGACTTAACATATTCGCTGACCGTTGTGGAAAAAGTGATTTCAAGCACTCACTTCATATCATCTCTATTACCTTGCGATTTTTTCGAAAAACATTACAGTAACTTTTGAAGCTAGTAAAACAAATCATTTTGCCCATGTGCAGTTATGAAATTGAAGTGCGGGGAATTCTGGAAAGATATTCAAAAGAAATAAACAATATTATTTTGAACTTTATATGGGATAGGAAGTTAAACATTAGATGAATTTGGCTATTTATTTTAGTTATTTTTGTTATATAGCTCTTCAACGGTTTCGGTACTAATACATCCTCGAATTTCAAATGTTTGGTTTTGAGCGTTTCTGATGAAGGTTAATCTAGAAAAGCGCTTCGGATACATGAAATTATTAAACGCGTTGTTTTCATTTTTTTTTTTACCAAATTATAGAAACTGTTTTCTTGTTATAATAAAGGGTTGAATGGACATGATTAGTGTAGACTTGTTCATTAGAAATAAGCAAATAAAGCCTTCGACAATTTGATGGCAAGTATAATGATCAATATTATTTTTGTAAGTGTTCAAACATTAACGGACTAAATCTTAAATATTACTTTATTTCATCAGAAAATGATCTATACATGGTCTTATTCTAAAGATTGGAGATAATCTCAAAACTAAAAACGAGGTATTTAATATGAGATTATTTGGTAATTCAAAATTTTCATTCCAAAATAAGTAACTGATTTTTTTTCTTTCTTTCTAAAAAGTAACGTGAAATTTATCAAGGAAGGAAACATGGAATGAAGAAATTAACGAATTTTACAGTTGTAGTTCTATATTTGAAAACTTGTGAATAAAAGAAACTGTATATCGGAATGTTTAAGAGTAAATAGTTAAATACCAATCGATTTCTTACAAATTTTAGAAATTGGTAACAAAATAATTGAAAACGCCTCTTACATAGAATTGAAACTTTCTGATGAAATGTTCATATTAGATAGACAAAACAATTAAACTGAAACTCAAATATATTCGATACATGATTAATTAGAATATACTTCCAAAATGTCAAAACAAATGGCAAGAAAATTTTGTGCACGCATTTAATTGAAAAATGACATGGAACACTCGACAAAAATGTACAAAGGAGTAGGTCCGGTAAGGGCCGATTTTGGCCTCAAATTTCAGGTTCATCTAACGAAAGTTTTTGGACACTTTTTTAATACTTAAGTGTCTATTTCAATTGATTCGATTAGTTTGTGTGAAAGATTTTAACGGATTTAGTCATTAAAATCGCCCTTATTCAAGCTTAAATATGAAAAATCTATCAAATATGCCAAAAAACGTCAATTTTCAGATGGTTTTTGTCAAAAATGAAAGTGGCCGCATCCGTGTTCATCCTCAACCTTTATATATGTTTTGTATTATCATCAAATACAACTTACATTTCAATATTATGAATGAACACGAATGCGGCCACTTTCATTTTAGACGGAAACCGTCTCAAAATTAACCAAAATGCTAAAAATTTTAAGATTTCAGTAATTTAGCATGACTTAATGATGCTAGAACACGATATTTGTGCATTGTATTGTCAAAAACAGCTCATATTTATGTAGTAAAGCATTTTACTTTCCAAAATATAGTTTAAAGATTACATTTTCACAATTTTCTAAAACTGCTATATTTTGGGGCCAAAAAAGGGTCTTAATGAACCTACTCCTTTCGAAAAATACCAAATTTACGAAAGCAAACTACTCATTAAAACTGCAAAGGAAAAAGAAAAAAATTATATATTAAAACAGCTTTGTACCGGTAATCATATCATGTATTACGTTCCATATCTTTTATCAATTATTGTCTTTTCTAGAAGCAATATACCAAAACTATCTTGAAATAACAATGTACTTGCTTTCCATCAGCATTATGATTCAGTTTAAGTACACATGCACACCAAACTTACCATAGCATAACGAAACCAAGTGTACTGCACTTGATGCGATTTTTACAATCAAGTTCTTTTTTTTTTTATGTTCGACACCAATCCCGATACAAAGTTTGAAGTTAGATCAAACATTCAATACATATTGTAGATGATAAAAAAAACTTACAGGGGATATTCTAATTCCGGAACATCCTTTGTACTCGCTTCTCATGTTTTCCATGAAAATAAGTAAGTTTTTCCTGTCTGAAAATATTGGTGCCCAGCTATGTCCTGTTCCAGCACATCTTACACCCAACTTATTCTCAGATGCCGCTTTTATCAATCTTTTGAGTTCTTCTAATGAAGTAGGGGAGGATGCAATAACTGGAATACTTTGTGTTTCCCCCCAGTTTGTAAACTTCTGTATCCAAACTGGTGGCTTGTTGTCAATGGTTTTTTGAAATTTGTGAAATATCCATCTAATATCGTCCTTAAACAAAACAAAAAAATGATTCTGTAAAACCAAAACAATTATGAGTATTCATGTGTAAATAATAAAAGAATGACATTAAATAGATAATTTGTAAAGACTGATTTCAATTTGTTCTCCATATATTATCAGTGTCTTCTATCTATTATTTAGTATACGACTATCAACACTGTACTAAGGGAGATTCGATAATAATGTAACTGAAACAAATCTTATTGCGAATGTAACTGTATTTAAATATATATTTGTTATCCTTCAATTTTAGCTGAATTCAAGGTTTTTCGAACCAGTTGCGAATTTGTATATCGCATGGATCTACATGTATTTGTCTCTGTTTCGTTGTTTGAAATTCAAGTAAAGCGTAGAATTTTTTGGACATTTGATTAGATATTTTATAAGCAAGACCATGCAAGATGTGATACAAAGTAGTTATTTGAGGATACCCCCAAAAAATATTTTCAACAAGTCTAATTCAAAGAACAAAAACATATCCGGCCAATGCATCTCGTACGAAGATACATTTTCCATTTTCTGTGAGTAAGATAAAAAAAAATGTCTAAAAGCTGTGCTTTTGCAAAGTATAAGATATTATTTAATAACAGCATTTGAGTGAGTTTGATATGATGAGATATCCACCTGAAAGAAGTAAATCAACCGACGAAGTCGGAGGTCGATATACTTCTTTATGGTGACATAAACCCAAATTGACTTGATACATATACTACAATTTTCTTCGTACTATCATTACTCTATAATGCTATATCTAGAAGAGAAATCCATTTGATTGGTTGTTACGATGTACATGTAACTCTTTCTATATGAATCAAAATTTATTAGATTATACACAATTACACACTGACGCTACACTTAATCTAAGAAATAATTCCTTCATGTCATGCTTTTGACTCATTTAAACATGGATAGGCATTATATGTGTCGATATTTTACACTGAGCATAAATCTTGCCATGAAGGGAATATTAGAATTCTAATAGGACAATTGCAGTATTTTTATAGGCCTAAGGTAAATATTTGGTTGTTCTCATTCCTCTCCGTGGCATATGTACATTACATTTTCAAACTTCATAACTTTAAAAACTACCAAGCGAGTATTCATATGTTGTTAAATACAAAATATATGATACATATTTATGTAAACTGCTAAAATGTATATATTCTATAGGACACCGATAAAGGGAAAACCCGTTTAAATAATCAGTGAGCTTGTACGCATATGTCAAAGATAGTTTGTGCTAAATAAAACACTGCCTTGCTTACAAAGTGTAAAAAGGACGTCATAGTCGAATATTCCTTTTAATTTTTCTTTCTTAAATATGGCATTTTTGTAAAATAAATTTAAGAACATCAATTTCATTCATTAATTCATCGTCTAAAATCTACATTTTTAGTTTGAAAGTTTATTACGATTACCTATTAACATCACTATAAATGTGTAATGTGTGGCATGCACTTAAACCCTTGTTTTCCCCTTATCAATTGATGTGTCAACCTTGAAGGAAATGACGGTATATAACAAACCACAAAATTATTGTAGGAAAGGTTAACTTGTTCTTTTGGACATGTTGTGTTGTTTTTTTGTTTGTAACTTTCTGAATTTGCATCTGTCCCACTCATTACAGTGTGTTTTGGCAATAATTATTCGAGTTAAACATAAGGGCTTTCCTATGTTTGAGAAATAAAATTAATAGACATTTCAGTGTATGGGAAACATTTATACTTGCTGTAACAACAATTTTGAATTTATCTAGGGAATGTATGTCCCTCAAACAAAGCTCCGATTCCTTTCTCGGCTTTGTCTATACTTTGTTTGTCTTTTTGGTTTATAGCTCTTCATCCTTTTAATAAGCTTTGAACTTTCAAATATTTTGTCTCGAGCATCACTGAAAAGACATTGATTGTCAAAATGTGCACCGGTGGCAGCAAAAATGGTACCATTTATAATGTTAGTATAGCGTTAATCTGTCTGTCATTCATTCGACTTAATTTGCAGTTTAAATTGCAATCATAAACTTGTCAAAAATGACTTTGCCTTATCAAACTTTATTGTCGCGACGTTGTCATTCCGTATATATCGAACTGTTTATGAATTGTCATCAACACATACTTTCAGCCTGTATCAATGTTGTAAATAAAGGCAACAGTAGTATACCGCTGTTCAAAACTCATAAATCCATGGACAAAAAACAAAATCGGGATAACAAACTAAAACCGAGGGAAACGAATTAAATATAAGAGGAGAACAACGACATAACACTAAAATGTAACACACATAGACAAAATCCCACGAGAATAATATATATAAAAAATCAAAACCAAATACATGAATTTGGGATAGACAAGTACCGTGACACGTCTTATCGCAATGTAAATTTACACTCAAAAATAAGAGAAAACAAACGACACAACGTTATTGTAAAGTGAGTTATAGTTTTTTTATATGAAAATGTCTAGCAACTGCGTATTCACGTATTTTTGTCGGCAATAATCTTATGGCCTGATTTAGATTTGTATTGCTTAGTCTTGTCAGTATAGTGTTATATAATTACAATCTTTGTTTATATATATGAGGTCTATTTGATGACCTGAAAGAAGTATATGGACTGAGGACGAAGTACGAAGTTGGCATACTTCTTTGTGTAGCTATATCTTGTATTGATCTCATACAAATGCTATAATTATTATATTTTTAATTTCAACCATATTTGTATCAAAATCGTCCTTTTATTATTGGTAGATTATAGGATTGTATAATCATGGTTTATAGACGAGTTGATTATTACCAGCTGTTTAATTGTGCTGATGACTTTTCTTAACCCGTTTCTGCATAACCCGTTACTCGACATTAAATATCGGTTAAGAGGTCATAATAAATATAGGTTAGATAAAGTTGCATGCTTGCAGTTTTACAATATATGTGTCACGTAAAAACCAGGTTGAATCACAGTCTTAGTAATTGCTCCTTTTAAAACTTATTCTCAAAACACTGTTAATATAAGTTATGCCTCCAAGTAAAAAACGGAATCCGACGAAACGGAAATCCCGTTATCAACCATATACTACCGAAATTGATGTCACAAAAACTAATTCTGAGAAAACCAAAACCGAAATGGTGGACGAACTATCAAAAATTGGTTTCAAAGTGCTTCCGAATCTTACTTTAAATGTGGTTAAATCTCTGTATACAGAAAACATTGTAAACAAAAGTGATGATCGCGTAGAAACCATCGACAATACTTTAACAGACAGTTTTTCATCTGATAATCTAACTGCTTCAACAGAGACTCAAAACCGTAAAAGCATTGCAGATACTTCTGCTACGGAAAATGCCAACACTAATATATTGGTGGCTGCTTTTAACACTATGTCACAATGTGTAAACGGCTATCAGAAATCCGTCGATACCCTGATGACAGAGAAGTTGTATGATAAAAGCAAACCATATAATCTACATCAATGGTACATTTCCAGCAATACGGCACCGCCGTTACAAAACACACCGGATGCGTTACATCATGAATTAAATAGAACAGGAGTTCGTTCTGATGATTTTCCCAATGTGGACATAGTTTCTACAGGATTACAAAAACAAATATTACAGGGTAAGGACATTAACTTAACTTTTCTCAGTCCCCAGTCACATACCATTTTGGCAGATGGTATGGAAATTAACGTGGGGAATAAACCAGACCCACGCTTAAATCGACAGCTAACAATTCAGGAATTCATAAAAGCTATCGGAAAATTCAAGCGTGTAATGACATCTGCTTTTCAAGATAGGAGATTTGAATTAGACGCTTATGAAGAGGATATCATAGAGATAAGCAACTTTTATGGTAATAAGTTGTACGACTACCATAAATTGTTTTCGGCCAAAACCTCGACCCTTTTTTTAAAGTCGATTTGAGCAAAAGGGATCGCGACCTGATGATCTTGATAGGTGCGGGCGTTGACATAAATATTTGCAAGCTTTGTCACATGGTTGACCATGACACGAAGTTCTGTCCTTTTCAACTATCAGAAAAAAGCGTATCTACCTCACATCTAACGAAAAATAGCGAAAATTCTGATATTCGTGGTAGGAAGCGTTTTTATCACAACAGGAAAGAAATTTGCAATAATTTCAATAGCTTGTCTGGCTGTAATAAATACGATTGTCGTAACTATGATCATAGCGTAACCACCTCGTCAATCTACGCATAACGATAGCGAGAAAAATAGAAAGAATCACTCTTTTAAAAACACAGCTGCTAAGACTAGTACTCCTGTACCAAAGCCAAGCGTCGGTTCTGAAAAATGACTGTCAAATATAAACTTCCCCCTACATGCTACTTCTTCGATTAATGTAGAAGTATTACAAAATGAACTTAGAAATCACAGTGACAAATCTTTCGTTTATTATTTATGCAAGTTATTATGTTATGTAGCTAGTTTACCAACCCTTGAATGTCGTAATAATATGTCTGCACGATCGCAACCGAACGTAGTAAATGAGTTGTTAAGGAAGAAGTGTGAAAATGGTTTTTTTGTACGGGCCTTTTGATACACTCCCATTTTCAAGTTACCGTGTCAGTCCGATGGCAGTTGCGGAAGGAAAATATTCAAAGAAAAAACGACTTATATTGAATTTATCGGCACCTCATCAAAGTGATATTCATTTAGGAAATGAATTAATTGACGAAGACACCTGCTCTATGTCCTACGTCAAGATCGACAACGCTATAGATATATTCCTAAAATACGGGAGACATTCCTGGTTATGTAAATACGATATTTCCAATGCATTCAAAAATTATCCTATATTACCTTCACAATGGCCTTTGTTTTGCATTAAATGGGAGGATACATATTATTTCTATGTGCGATTAACTTTCGGCTGCCGATCTAGTCCCATCATATTCGATACTTTATCACAAGCAATATGTTTCATTGCTACAAACAACTACAAGGTCAATAACATTTTACACATGTTAGATAATTTCTTAACTATAGATCCGGCACATACTGAAGGAGAGCGATCAATGGCATAAATGATGATGATTTTTAAACGATTAAATGTTCCACTAGCAATGCATAAAACTGTTGGCCCTGTAACTTGTCTTGAATATCTTGGCATCATTCTCGATTCAGAAAAAAATGGAAGCCCGTCTACCGCAGGAGAAGGTTGATCGAATTTGTGAGTTTATTTCAAGCATAAGTGTCAATCCTCTTGTTCTAAGAGAGAAGTTCTACAGCTGCTAGGTCATTTAAATTTTGCATCAAGAGTTATATTACCGTTATCCCATGGGATTTTGGTTAAATCCCATGGGATTTCTTTTGTGTCTTATCTAATCAATTTATCAACCAAAGCAAAAGAATTACATCATTTTGTGCGTTTGAATAAAGAATATCGGATAGATGTCGAATTTTGGTTAAGATTCCTTAAGAATTGGAATGGAATTAATATGTTTTATAATTCTACATATATATCTAATTACGATATGGAATTATTCAAAGATGCATCGTCAACTATAGGTTTTGGTGGATATTTTGGTGGACAGTGGTTTTATTCTTCATGGCCGACCGAAATTAAAATATATTACAAACAGTAAACATTCTATGGCATTTTTCGAATTGTACCCTATCGTTGTGGCAGCTGTATTATGGGGCGCCTCATGGAAAACGAAAAAAGTGTTATTTTGGTCTGATAATATGTCTACAGTCGAAATTATAAGAAAAGGCCGATCAAAATGTTTGTATATTATGAAGTTTATGAGAAAATTAACATGGTGCGCATGTACAAACAATTTCTCTTTAGTGCAAAACATGTGACAGGTGTACAAAACGATATTAGTGATGCCTTATCTCAATTTCAGGTACAACGATTCAGAAGCCTGGCACCAGATGCAGACACTTTTCCGGAACCGTGTCCCAAAATCTCAGATGTAATATGGTGTTAAAACAAACTGTCGAACAACTATGGACAACATCGAAATCCAAAAGGACTAAGGACGCGTATGATATTGGTTTCATGCAATTCAAGAGATATTTACTGTAAAATAATGTGACATTTACAAATAACTTGACCCCAGTTTCGGAAGAAATGCTCATATATTTTGTTGCTCATTGTCAAACAGTTCTGAAACTTCATTATCCTAACATTAAACTTTATCTATGTGGAATCAGGTACAATTTTTTGAATTTTTTGAAGGAAAATTGTAGTGATCCATTAGAACTATATAACGGCAAACCATTGCCAAGGCTTACATTGATCTTAAATTCTGTTAAACGATCTCAAAATCAAAACAAAAGAATAAGGCTACCAATCACTTTTGATATTCTTGAATAAATTATAAAGATATTACGAAAGGGAGTTTTTTTTCAAATTTCATTGACCTCATGATTAAAACAGCTAGCGTGATTTTTTTCTTTGGCTTCCTCCGATGCGGAGAAATAACTGTTATCAAATCCGAACATTTTGAACCTGTAATTAATTTATGTATATCAGACATTTCATTCACAGACAATATTGCTAACCTGCACTTGAAACAGTCCAAAACTGATCCATTCCGTAAGGGTATAGATATTCAGTTACACAAAATTAATAGTCATATTTGCCCTTATCGTGTTTTAAAAAGATATTTAGAGATCAGGAAAACGTTTATATCGTCTTATCAAAACACTGACCCTCTTTTTGTATCAATTGGCAATTTAGCTATGGAAAGAGAATTCTTTATAACAAAGATCAGACATGTTCTAGAGTTATGCGGTTATAATCCTCAAAACTTTTCAGGTCATTCATTTAGAATAGGTGCTGGCACCGCAGCTGGTCAAGCTAACATAGAAGATCACATGATTAAAACGTTATGTCGTTGGTCTTCAGATTGCTATGTGCGTTATATTTTAACTCAGCCAATCTCTATAAAGCATGCACAACAGCAGCTTGCTGAATCTATTAATCATTGATTATAGTATACTAGTAGTCAACTTCGAATTTATTGCATAGAACTGCATGCTTGCTTAAAATGTATATTTTGTTTCTTTTATTTACCTCATTATTGTATAATTCGTTGAATTATTGAAGGTGGTCCCGGGGGATTCCTTATTCTAAATACTTGGGGGTCACTCAGACTCATCGGATTTCTAATCATTATTTCGTCAGAGTTTCTCAGCACCTTTTCAAATATTTCACTTATCATTCATATTTTTCATTCATTTTCCAAGCATTTTTCATTTAACATATCCAACCTCAACTCAACACCTTAAAACATTGTAGCCCACCGTCACGCGGGGCTGGTCCACTGCCACGCAGTGGCCGTCAGATGAAGCTTCGCTTTGTCATTCTTTTGTTAGTTGTGTTGTTCAAGTTGAGCGTAGTGGCTTGTCAGCTGGTGTTATTTCCACGAAAGAATCGCTTCCTGACAAAGTACTGGAGCAAAATTATTGGTCAGATAGTTAAGTGATTTCCCAAGGCCAAACAATTTGATATGTTTTATATGTTTAGTACAGGAAATACGTTTTCATTTTATTTAGTGTAATTTTCATAATAAACACTTACACACCCGTGATATCGCGGGTCCGTGACTGAATTAAAGTATATAACTATGCCTAAGCCTTATTTTAGTAATTGGTATTGTCATCTGATAAAGTCATGTCGATTATAAGATACACAGTTTTCTCTGCTTTCAAATCTTTCTGTTTGAACCCGTCGACCTGGAAGTTATCAATTATTGGAAATATTAATTATTTGGAAAACAAAAGGTCCAGGCTATCCAGGAATGGGGTATTTTTTAATCAACAGCATTGTCCTATATTAGTTATCTTAGAAAGTCTTGCTGATTGCTGAATAAAGCTACAATAGGAAACAATTTGACAATGATTGAATTTAGTAGTGTCAGCCCTTTGATTATGACCCGTGTATATAGCAAAATCCTAAATACACCGTTTGGTGGTGCGCCTGTCAAATGCGGAACGTACAGATAAGGTAATAGCTAACAGGTGAATATACTATTGGTATCGGTATCGGATTAGACCCGGAACTTGTTAATTATTGGCAATTTTAATTATGTGGAAAAAAAAAGGGTCTGGAGTGGTGTAATTTTTAATCTACACCATTGTCCTATATTAGTTATATATAGAGTTGAATTCTTTGATTTGTCGTTTTTACCCGATGACGGCTGACAAATTGGACCTCGTAATTTTAGTATTATAGATATATTACATTAAAACCTTTTCGTTTAGTAGCAATGGTTCCATGACAAAGTTATTCTTGAATCTACAGTATACTGACACTACACTAAGATAACGTTCACAAAACAGGAACCTTTAACACATTTGACCTAAGATTTTTAACAGATGTAAAAGTTTAAAATAGTGAAGCTAATGAGCATATCGACACACAATAATTTCACAGTTTAATGTCCTGCGAAGATTCTCATACTGACTGATTGATTGATAATGGGAATAAAATGATTATTACAGAGTCTGCAGTGTCAAATTCCTCACAAATCATAGTGTGCTATTACACGTGTATAGCAAACTGCATAACATGAGAATTATGGTTAAAGCGACATTGAAACCACCATCACAGTTTGATACAACATTTAATCGAGCATTTAATATATTAAATTGTACATGATTTCACTTCGACTATTGAACTATAATTAGATACACAGATTATCATGTGGGTAACTCGTGTCATTTTCGGATATAAAGTTATATATTGGTTAATTCGATTTGGATGCTTACATGGTTGATCAGTTGTTGGCATAGTTCAGTGGCAAATATTACATGCATATACACGACGGAAAAAACATAAAACATATATTTAGAAACAGAAGTTCGACTGTCAGATTTTACACAAATATACACAGGAAAAACGAGTATATAAAATTCTCATTTTTCAATCATTTGATTTTGTTGGAATTTTATAAATATCATAATTCGTCACCTTGACAATAACAACATATTATTTTTTTTACAAATATTTCTTTTAAGGTTTATTTTGGTATATCTTCTGTTCTTGAAGACGTCTTTCTAATATCATTAAAATTTCAAAAAATATTAGGTGACGTCACAAAGTTTATGGGTTTTTAGATATTCTAAAAATAACCGTGCACAATCACTTTTGCTATCCGCTGATTTCTATCTACCTTTCAAAATATAGTTTAATATGTGACTTCTTCTGAACGAATCAAACTAGCTAAACTATACGAGTTGTTAATATTACTGTATTAGTATATTGTCAATAATCTGATGTTGTCTTAATCTTTATTTCAAAAGACTACTATAATAAACCATTAAATCAATTATTAAATCATTGCGTATATTTTTTTCTTAAACATTGATTAAAAAGAGCTGTTAATGCGGTACCGTATTGAAGGCTCGAAAAACATTTTTGTCATTTTATCGAAATAGCGGGTTAATTCGATCTCTTTGTTACTTAATCATTTCAAAAAGATTTTTGCAATTTTCAATATATAATTTCATTGTTTCCATAGGTCTTATTTACTATTGTGAAATGATTGTAAACACTTTAATTAATTTTAAATAATCCACATGTGAGGAAATAAACTCTTAACAATTTTTCATCTGACATACATACAATATTGAAAAATATCTTTTAGATATATATATATATATATATAAGGATTTTTTCAAAAAGATATCAGTATAGACACGCAACAGGTACATTGATCAGTCGTCCTTTCAAAAAGATGTGAATTCACGACCTGGTTTTTGTTTACTTATTTCTGTAATTTTATATGACATATTGCTTACACAAATGTAAAGATGTTTTATTATAGTTCAACTATCATGTTAATGTCTTTTGTGCATGTTAACATATTGTGTGACTGCAAATAAGGTATTAATTTTACATTCCAAAGGGATGATATATACATAAATACGATTCAGAAAAATTTAACTCTTCACCTTTACCTTTTCTAGAGATGAGCATTCAACCATCGTTATTTTCTTTTCACAGCTGGTGTCATGCATCAAATTTTTAAGCATACACTCAGGATGGAGTATTGCAATATTGTCCGTTTTCTGTGCCTTCTTTAGAATGTTTTCCAGTTCTATATGATTTGTTGGTTTTTCAGTAATTACCTACAGCAAAAGCAGAACTAACAGCTATTATTACAAAGCATATACAATTCATAACAACTTTAAACAAAACGAAGGCCAAACAAGGTTCCCTTTGGAAAATTATTTGTATAAGGATGCATATATATAATGTTGTAATGCACTTTGTTTAACCAGTCATTAATTATTTATGCGCTAAAAGCTCCATCTATTTTGAACAAACCTGTACATAATTGAGCACATGCAATTATGTACAACTTCAGCATTACATTTAGCCTTTACTTTCGAAATACAATAGAACAAACACAAATTGGAATACTGAATGGTGCAATGACCACCTCGATTTTAATTAGCTTAATAGTTTTCAATCTGGTTTAGAGTCCATCAAACTACAAGTAATTATGCTTGGCAGAATCTTAAATAATACAATGTCCTATAACAAACTAATCTTCAAAACAATTTCAACACATTTAATAAATACTGTTCTTTATAAAAACTCGGAATAACATATTTTTTTTGCATATACATTTACAAAGATAACTACATCTACCTATATATATATATTACGTTCGTTTGTGTGGTCTCTAACCATTTATCGATTACCAAACAAACAAATAGAAGTTTTTAACGACCTTGACTGGCTATACAGCCCTTGCACGGTCAGTGATTACCAACTACCCCTGCAATTAACTTATATAATGACCATCAAACCGGTTAACGTCAATAGTTATACCACATATACAAAATTCCCATTATATTATAAATGCGCAATCTTTCAAATTCATTCCGCATACCGCACATAAATTCATTCCATTCAGGATGAACAATGCATTTAAGAGACTTGTAGATATGTTGTGTATTCTTGCGTACAAAACAATTTTCATAATTATGAGATATACATGGACATATCCATTAAAAACCATAAAACGAATAATTGTATAGGTGAAGAACAAATTAATTAAATTTTATACAAACTGATAATTTTACATATTTTGACACTACTCCAATACGTAACCGTAAGGATATCTGATGTACCGGAATGTTACGTATTGCCTGCAGGGAAAGCAGTACTATTTATTCTGTCAAAGACGAAAATACTAACATTCTCTAAATTTACCACCTGGATAAAACAGTTATGTGTGGTGTTATAACTTTATTATTCTGTCTTAAAAATTTAAGCCAAATGGTATCATGACCAACTTCCAACGGGGGTTGTTTATGTTATCCATGCCAACCGTCATATTACACCAAATAATGAAATTTAGAAGTCTTTACGAAGTATTCTCTTGACAATATTTCAATAGGTTTTTAAATTTATATTGTAAATATACACACTGTGGTTGTTTATAGATAAATTAAAAAAAAATATATGTTGGTCCCTTACATCCAATCACAGCGTTCTTAAGTTGACCTTCTTCACCTGCCTTGGGTACACAAAAGGCCAACTAATGCTAGGAAAATTTAATAGTACTATTTTCCCTATACTGTGACATGACCGTAGTATACACTGATACAGATACAATCGAAAATTGTATCTGTATCAGTGTATACTCCGTTGTGTCGTTTGTTTTCTCTTGTATTTCAGTGTGAATTCACATTACTATAAGACGTGTCATGGTACTTGTCTATCCCAAATTCATGTATTTGGTTTTGGTGTTATATTTGTTATTCTCATCGGATTTTGTCTAATGCTTAGTCCGTTTCTGTGTGTGTTACATTTTAATGTTGTGTCGTTGTACTCCTCTTATATATAATGCGTGTCCCTCAGTTTTAGTTTGTTACCCCAATTTTGTTTGTTGTCCATAGATTTACGAGTTTTGAACATCGGTATACTACTGTTGCTTTTATTTAAGATTAAAATATAAAGACAGAAATCGGTAAATTAAGCTTTCTATTTTTGCTGTCAATCTCGCTTCCGCTTCTCATGTAATATAATTATCATGGCTTTAAAAAAATATATTTAAACATTGATACAATTTCTATTTACACGTTTCGCTTTTTAAAAACGGAATAAAAATTCCTATGTGACAATAATATAATACTTTAATATTTATATCGACACATAAAACATATTTGTCAATCAATATGTAAATGTATATCATGATTTACTTATCTACATCTTACCGTTGGCATTGAACCATCATTCGCCATTCCAAGTATCTGTCTG
This sequence comes from Mytilus edulis, assembly GCA_019925275.1. Classification (NCBI taxonomy): domain Eukaryota; kingdom Metazoa; phylum Mollusca; class Bivalvia; order Mytilida; family Mytilidae; genus Mytilus; species Mytilus edulis. Next base: position 82,347,205 of record CM034350.1, read on the forward strand.
GAAATAAAAAGAGGTATATTACTTCAGCAAGTGCATAGTATGTTTAAATAACCAAACACACACACAAACACCCACAAACAGTATCTTACATGGAGAAAAATAACAGAAAACACTTTGATCGAACTAAAAAGACAGCTAGTGGTTTAAAAGAACCTATGTTGCTCACCTGAATTTTTGTTCACCTACTGCGACGGTCACTCTACAATATTAATATATTAACATTGTTCTTCGTTGTTGATTTTTTATTGCTGATTATATTTAGCTGTTTACAATTTCTCTACTATAGTGTTTGCTAAAAACATCATAACTGTGTAAACAAGGTCATTAGAAGGCATATATCATATTTATTTACTAGTCGAATATACTGTTTATTAATTTTTGGTTTTACCCTTTGAGATTTGTTAGATATGACATCACAGGTTTTTGTTGTTGTTAATTATCATCGACCTAGCAAAGATTTCAGCGAATACTAGGAATATTCTTTAATCCTGATAAAATTGTGAATGGAAATGGGGAATGTGTCAAGGAGACAACAATTCGACCATAGAAAAGACAACAACAGAAGGTCACCAACAGATATTCAATGTAGCGAGAAATTCTCGCACCCGAAGGCGTCCTTCAGCGGGCCCTTAAACAAATATATACTAGTTCAGTGATAATGAACACCACATTTAACTCCAAATTGTACACAAGAAACTAGTATTAAAAATAATACAAGACTAACAAAGGCCAGAGAGTCATGACTTGGGACAGGCGCAAAAATGCGACGGGGTTAAACATGTTAATGAGATCTCAACCCTCCCCCTATACCTCTATCCTGTTCATCAATATGTGCAAATAGCAGTAATCTATCAAAACATGTGTAAATCTAATTATGTCTATGAAAACTAAAAGTAGCATGACTGCTCTGAATGGAATATCCGTTTAACGGAGTCATAATGCCTATTTAAAGATAGTTGTACTGGTTAAATATGCATAAATAGAAAAAAAAAATTCAAGAGGATTATCCCATTAGTTTAAACCAATATTCTTAGGTGTCCTAAAATTAATAATAACATACTTTTAGTTAAAAAGTACACACACTATTTAATATATGTACACACTATACAATTGTTTATAGATATTAATGGAAAAGCATAATAAATAAAGGCAACAGTAGTTTACCGCTGTTCAAAACTCACAAATCAATGGCCAAAAAACAAAATCGGGGCAACAAACCAAAACCTAGGGAAACGCATTAAATATAAGAGGAGAACAATGACACAACAATAAAATGGACCACACACAGAAACGGACTAAGTATTAAACAAAATCCTATGAGAATAACAAATATAACATCAAAACCAAATACACGAATTTGGGATAGAAAAGTACCCTGACACGTCTTATAGTAATGTGAATTCACACACAAAAATAAGAAAAAACAAACGACACAACGTTAAAATGTAGCACACACAGAAACGAAGTATAATATAACAATGGCCATATTCTTGACTTGGTACAGAACATTTGTAAAGGAAAAAATGGTGGGTTTAACCTGGTTTTGTGGCATGCCAAACCTCCCTCTTTTATGGCCATGTGAAATATAACATTAAAATGACAACACAACATTACAGGACTACAATATAAATAAATAGAACACAATTGACAAAGAAACACACGAATAATAGCTAATAAAAGGCAACAAGTTTAAAATTTTAATACGCCAGAAGTGCATCTTGTCCACACAAGACCTACTAGAGACGCCCAGATACAAAAGTTTGAAAGACGAAACAAGTACAAAGTTTTGCCAAAAACGGCCAGGGTTTTCTGTTAGGTACCAGAATATCCCTATTATTTAGAATAATTTATACTTTTGCAAACAGTAAATTTTATAAAATGACTATACAAAAGATATATCATAAAACTAAAGTATAAACTAATTACAGGAAACAACCGCAATACATTACATAACCCGACAAATGCAACACCAAAAATAGGCTCATCCGAATAAGTTAAAACCTAAACGCCAAGTGACGTCATATTTGAAATTTGTAAAAAATGACAGAAACATGACGTCACATTTGAATTTGTAAAATAGATCATAAAAAAATGAACAATGACGTCACATTTGAATGAATAAGATAGAATTAGGATTGATTTAAGATTATATTTGAACTAAATACTGATATTACATTTAAATAAAATAACAGTGCACATTTCAATACTTATTAATAGCAAACTAAGGTAGTTATTAACTATATTATAAAGCTATGTCCGGTTTGTTTTGAATCTAAATTCAAACGTAAAACATTGTACAAATTACGTTGAACAAAATGAAATCTACTAAATGAAGGCGGTGATTAATTTTCTTTGCCATAACACATGAATTTAATAGAAAAGACTTTAACACATTTGACAAAATCCGATGAGAATTACAAATATAACATCAAACATTTAAACTAAACACATGAATTTGGGACAGACAAGTAAAGCAACACGTCCCATATCGATGCGAATTCCCACTCATCAAAACAGTCACAATCAGGAATAAGTCACGTTTGGTAATTAAAAGATTAGACGACGTAATGACAAACCACAATCTACCATGTTGTAAAAATGTCATTAGCCAGTTTGGTCAAAGACACATAACTTTGTTGGAGCAGTTTCTGCGTAAGGAGCACATTCCTGTATATGAAGTCCGTATAGTGTGAACAAGCACCAGAATAACGTATCAATTGTGATATGTAAACGCCATACGAAGGGGCAGAGGGTATATTACTGCTGAGAAATGTGAAATTGATAATTGTGAAGTCCTCATCTGCGTCAATATTGAGGAAAAGATCAAGGTATGAAGAAGTCCTTCTAGTATCAGTAGTATCCTTAATTCCAAGTTCACTGGGATATATGAGATGTAAGTATTGGCTGAAATATGGGTTATTCAATGATAGATCATCATCAATATATCAAAGTAAAATTAGTTTTTGAGAATCCACATCTGGTTAACACCACTGGTAGAATATATCTCATCACAATATTTTTGGAGCCCATCTTTAACTGTAGAAAGAATAGTAGTCAGTACTTTAGAAAGAATTGTAGTCAGTACTTTAGAAATATGTTGAGTCGAACATTTCGAAGACCCAGCTATGTATAGTTCTTTATTTGGAGCTTTGTGTAATTTAGGTATCCAGTATAATGAAGGTACGTTTTCTTCGTTTTCGGACAATTTATGATAATAAATATAAGTTTGTAACAGTGTGTTTTTAACCCGATATATATGCATTTTATTGTAAAAAAACAGTCCATATTTATGTAACAGAAGTATTCTCCTTTCCAATAAATAGCTAAAGGTTTACATTTTAACAATTTCGTAAATCTGCTATCGTTTGGGGCTAAAAATGAACTGGACCTACTCCTTTGTTGAATACAAACAATATAAACGTAATGGCACGCCTCCAGCGGCGTTTCGATTAAAAGACGTGTGGCGTAAGAAAAGAAATTAGAAATAGTCACACAAATACTTGTGGCTTATTATAAGTCCCAATATGAATGCCTGGGTTATCTTAAATTTTTTTATGAAATGATCAGAAGGACTCCAATCAGAAATCTGAGTATCAATCAGACATCTGAGTATCTTATTGTTATTTTTACCTCTGTTATCGTTTCACTCATTACAGAGGGTACCCCAAAACACAATACTGTTATAATTCGGCTTTTAATTGTATCAATTTAGAAGGATCAAAGCAGACAGGACCCCGAATATTTTTTTGTGAAAACCCACAGTATTATAAGAAATATGCAACAAAGGTTGTGTTGATCTAGGAGGACGTTGGAATGGTTTCTATACTGCAACTAGTTGTGATTATTTCATAAATATAGTAACATACCTATATTCTGTATAATGCCACTTTCTTCACAATTAGGGGTCCATTAAGGGATGAAAATAAGTTTGACATTTGTTGTACGATTTTTAAAAGCTATCAATGTATTAATTTAAGTTGCAGTATAAAAACAATATAAGGTGAATGTCATAAAAATATGAAAACTTTTTTGTACTCGGTGCAAAACTTGGGACCTCACCCTTTCCCAGTTTCTCAGCCTCATACAAAACAGTTCATATTTTCCTGGCATTGACCCAATATTGTATATTTATGAAACTGAAAACAACCAAGTAACATGTTTAATAAAAATATAACACTAGGGATATCTTAATCATTTTCTTGAAATACTAAATCGAACGGTTGTGAAATATTTACTGTGAATGTAATTATTCTTTGTGTTATGCTTTTGTATATCTTTCTGAAGGTGAATAAAAGATTATATTAGATCTATTTAAGATAATGAGTTCCAAGTAAAACATCTGACAATTGTATATTGCAATCTAACCTCTTCATCATATGTTTATAGGAAATTAAGAGTAGTTCTTTTGATATTATAAGTGGAATGAGCGTAGAAATTAGTAACAATGCTTACATTTCAAAAATGATTTAAAGACATTTTTTTTCACAATTTTATTTAAAACCGATTTCGTAATACCGATAAGGAAACTGCGATATTAACATATTTTTCGCCATCGCCATTGTCAAAATCTTGTACAACAAACATTATTTAAAACATTTCATCTTCACTTTTGACACAATGAATATATCACTACATCAGGTTTACTCGTATAGAATTACAGTATTTCAAACAATCTTCTTGCATTTACGATAAGTAAGCCGATTATAAAGTATTCGATTAGTATTATGTTTTCTTTTTGAATAAGCATAACATATGTGACACTGGAAGTTGAACTATCAAATTCTGATCCGCTATTTGGGGATTCTACATTTAATTTAATACCCCCAAAAAAATGTAGTTTCTCCGACGTCCAACGAATTATTGGTTGCAATCATTGCATCAGAAAGAGCATTGACTAGCGAAAATTTGGTGAAGATAACTTGTGTTGTGTCCCTAGCATGTTTTGGAACCAGATAAAACGGATCGAGATGTAGACAACATTAGCGAGCTAGATCTCAAAATGTATAGCACCAGAAATTGTTACGATTAACCAATGCCGAGAATGATTTCTAATTGTGAAGATTTATAAAATGTTATATCTAATTGAAATAATATGAATGTGTTAATTTGTCAGAGGGACACACATTCGATATAACGTTTTATATTTGATTTGTAAATATTAGTACAAAACAATCATTTAAAATCAGGCCGTGTTCACACCAAACGCCGTGTACAGTAAACATGTTTACATTTGGTGTAATGTAATGTACACTAGTTTCACATTAAATTTGTTCACATTTATACACCTTGTTTAGTTACATGTACATAAGATTTGTTCTCACTTGTAAACTATATGTCATTTAAATGTTCATTACCTAGAGCCGATTTCAAATTTTCGAACAACTTTTCTGGCAGTTAGGGAACGACCATTTGACTTAGAAAAAGAGGAGGGGATGGATTTTTCAACAATTTGATTTAAAAAATCGGGTCATACAGATGATTAGATTAAACAAATATCCTGAATCCAAAGTTTCCCAATATATTAAAGTGATAAATATTGAATTGGTACCATCGAAAAAAAAACTAAATATAAACTTTCGCGCGATAACAAAAGGTTTGACCCAGACCCCATCCCCCCCTTTAGTGGTTGGTGCTTTAAGAAAGTCATTTTGGATGATTTGTAGTAGTTCAAAGATGTCTCGATTACGCATCAAAACGTAGGCTGCATCAGTGTCCTCACAGACGAAGAATTGCGATATTAAGGATCCCTAAATTTCTATCTTTTCTGTTTGTTTCAAATGGTATTTTTTTCTTCAAAGAATATTTGGCAAAGGGAGGGGGAAATGTTTTTTTTTTTATTTAATTGTATTTTAACGGATCTGAGTCACTACACAAACAAACAATTAAACTCACCCTTTTTCAGTAATGCATTTATGAGTGAATCGTTGTTTAAGTAAAGACCAGTGGCAAAAATTTCTGTCAGTGTGTACGTCCAGTCGATTCGGGAAGATTTTTTCAAATGAATTATGTGTTCAGAAATGATGATGAATGAGTCTTGATAACGGGGTTAATGAGGCTGCGTAAAGTGTTTTTAATAACAAATAAATATATCAAGTTTAGACAAATATTTCTTTAAAGAACTTTATTATTATAATGAGTGTTGTAAGCATCAATTTTATATAAAAATCGTTTCTTTTATTTTTAGATATACATGGGGAAATTTAAGTTCTGAATGCCCAGTTTTGTGTACACTTATCCTACACAAGGCCTACATCGACTATCGACTGCATGTGGACAATACATGATTTAAACTACATGTAGCAATGAGTTTCATCAATGGGAACGTAATTATGTTTAGTTTATGTTACACTAAAACAACACCGAGTTTAGGTCAATGTGAACACAGCCTTAGGTACGGACAACTGTTGCATTTAGTAAAGATGAATTTAATGAACGCCTATTTTAAAAATAAAACAAGAAAAACTATATTAAACAATTGTTTTAGTAATCTTACAGAAATCACATTAAATGTTTACAAAGACGTTAGGGTAAGCAGTCGAATATTCACTGAGGGTCACCATAGGATTAGACTATTTTTGTTTGTTCGGAAACATAAGTCTTGTCAACTAGTAATGGGGACAGTAGGTTTTTAGACTTTGTTAATAACAATCTTGCAGACAAGCATATTTACACTTATGGTACGGATGTACAGGTACTGATATGGATAAGACATTCTTAGTCTAAAGTATAAGCCTAGATATAGTCAACGTATTTTAGAAGGTATTTTCAATGATAATTTAGCACAAGCATTAGACAAAATATGTATTGTATTTACTAGTAGTTTTGATCAATCAGTGATGCCAATTTAATTTCCGAAATAATTTTTTTTAAAGATCATCAATTTAATATAAAGAAGACATCAATATTCTAATAGGAAAGCAATAAGTCGAGTATCGTTTTTATAATTGTACCAAACAAAATATCCTCATCAATTTAATATTCTTGCCCAATCTAAAGATTTTCACTATGCAGTCTTTGTATTTCTGGAATGTCATATTGTTCAACAGCTCGTATTTTAAAAAAACGGCTACTCCATTTAAAAAAAAACCAAATTTCTGGTGTACACTTAATCGCCTTAATTAAATTAGTAATGCATGTCCCTCCAATTTCTGTTTATTAGCAAGCACAAATGGCTAGAATATATCAAACGTAGGTATATATAAGTTGAAATTCGAGACACTTAAATGTCAGGGATAAACGTTTATTGTGATATCTAACCTGATCTGAAGTTAAAGAATGTTGCCCCTTTGTACAGATTTTACAGAATATATGGGAGCTATTGTCTTCATTATCTTTTTAAAATATATTCAAATTAGAAAGAGATCGCTCGTTTCTTTCTCTCTCAGAAACAAGATGTGCAAAGGATTACACGGGTCACTTATATCTGGATTTAACTGATTGAATGAATGCCACAGTTATTTAAATGGATTTCAGTGACGTGGGTGTTGTTAAATTCCTAGAAGCAAGCATTCATAAATTGAGACGAATGTGTGTAAGCTTTTAAACAAGTTCCATGAAATGAAAGAGACGAAACTTTGATAGATGTACGTGTTCATTCGAACGTAAACCAAATATGGCGGCAAATAGAAGCAACATTGATTTCTACAGTTTATATAAAAGAAAAATGTGTCTTCTAAATAATATTGTCGCCTCTAGTTTAATTTAGTTTTTGTAACTGCTTCATTTAGAATATTCAAATAAATATATGAAACACATTTAACCTGTTGAATGCAATTAAATTTTCAATCCTTGCTCAGCCTTCAGGAGAGGAAAATCAAATAAAACTAATAAATGTTTCAGGTAAATTATCGATAACCGAGGAGTTTGCTTATACTAGAAACGTGCTCCCTTGTCAACATGTTTGAAGTGAGCGTTTTAATTGAAAAATAACAATTAAACATCAATTTATTTATAGTAGCTAGAAATAATTATTAAGAAGAAAAACCGACTTGTGAAATTTATATTCAAATATCAAACATTATGAACCAATGTTAAGATGATGCTAAATCAGTGATGTATATGTAGGACTCAAATCTATGGTGGGTTCACAATCTATGGCAGATTCATAATCTGTGGTTAATGTGGCGTCATGCCATTCTAAATTTATGGCAGATTTTTTACAGCCTTATCTATTGCAAGTTTTATAATTTCCTAATCTATGGCGGATTTATGTTGTTTCCAAATCTATGGCCAATTTTGGGCATATGGACAATGCAGTACTTTTTCGACCAAGGACTTCCCTTTTTTTGAAAGCAAGTGGAAATATACAACAAGGGGAGTACGTATATAAATATTTGTGAAATAAACATTCCATAATGGTCAACCAAAAAAAATCATAAATGATAAATTCATATACCTTAATACAGACTTCAAGATTAAAATGATGTTTTAATATGTGCATGGTACCTGTTGAACCCATTCATTAAACCAACTAATAAGTCCTTAAGCCAACAAGAAGACCGCATTTAAAAAAAAAAAAGTAAAATAACAAATAAAAATGAAGTCTGAATTTTCACATCAAAATTGTGGTGTACACTGAATAACCCGCGTAGCGAGTTATTTTTAAGTGTGCATCACATTTTATTATGCTATTTCGAATAGACAGACAAAATATTACAGTCATTTCTTATAATTCAATTCTAAATTCCATTTTAAACCGGAGTAAACCATGCAAAAATGTTGATGACGTCACGGTCACACGACACAATTATGTCTATGAGCTGACAAACAAAACATCGTCAGCCAATCAGAAAACGCTTTACACCCAAAATTTAATTATTTGATGACGATTGAAATCAAATTTGTATCCGGTAATTTTCTCTTTCATTGTATAAACTGTGCAGACAGTGAACTACTATTAAAACTCCTTTCCTGAATTACACGGTATACTGAAATAGCGGTGCCCCTATTTATTGCGGGCATCAGCCGGTACAGCACATTTTTTCCCTCTTCGCAAATTGGCGTCAGGGAAATACTTTCATCTTGAATGGTGTTCAAATCTATGTGTTCCGCCATCGTTTGCGGCGGCGAAAATGTAATATAACGTTATTCAATTGTGACGTTATATGTTACTCTTTTCCCCAAGTTTGCCATAGATTCGGAGAAAACAAAAATTTGCCATATAATTGAGTTGTTTGGCGTTTGTAACGTCACATTTGCCATAGATTAGGAATCTGCCATAGATTTGGAACCCGACATATATATATATATATAGGACTCAAATATATATATATATATATATATATATATACGAGTCTAAATTGAAAACTACGTTCAAACCTATGATTGCGTTGGATAAAAACCGCAATTTTTATACGTGTGCATGTAAAACAAATTTCGTTGTAGAAGGGTCTAAATACAGCAAAAACAACATTTTCCAAAAGACCAAAGAAGTGAAAAAGTATATTTAAACAAAACTCATTTGACTAACAGGTCGAACAACTGATGTTCTTAAACCCTGCTGACTGCCATTGGCGATTGCCAAATAAAATTGATCACGAGATGTAACAAAATGGATGTTAATATAAATTTAATACTAAACAGAAAACGATAAACTTGTGGCCAAGATGTTATGCCACAAACACAAGGTGTCAATATTTGTTTTTACCCGATCTAGATTTCTACAATATATGTCTCTTCAGTGATGTAAGGGATCGAAACGGTATTTGGAAGGCCATATAATGTACCCTCAAATTCAGATAGACTCTTGAATTTTAAGAGTCAATATAGGATGAACGGATCATATAAACCGGAGGAAAATATGATACAAGCCCAAACGAAAAAATATAAACAAGTCTAAATTGAAAACTACGTTCAAACCTATATATATATATATATATATATATATATATATAAAATACATGCATGATAATGGGATAACTATTAAATTCGTGCACAAACTTCAAAACTGCATCATGATTACTTTGAGTAAATGTTTATACTCTTGCCTATGTAATTCCTTTTAAAGACAAGTAACACATAAAAGTTGGACAGGCCATTGCGTCAAAAGCAGTGATGCTGTTGGAACATCGTCACATGTTTGTCAAAGTGTTGGTCTCACACAGACTTGATGTAAGGACTGGTGAAAGGCAGACCTACATAAACGTGTATTGTGGAGACAACATACCCATCGCAGTGCCAAAAGATCTTCTCATTAATCACTTATAATGTTTGACTGGCATGACGCGTCTACATGGAGTTTACTTAAAATGTAGTCACATTGCCTGCCTGCAGTACAGAGATTAAGTATGCATACAATACATTAAACAAATTAACTAGTAACATTTGTCTTTAATATCCTCCAATTCATGTCCATCAAAAAGTGCAAATGGCATAAATCTATCAAATCTGGTCAGTCTAATTGGAAGTGCCAGATACGTAACAATCTAGGAGACATGTTTTAAAAAGTTTGTAGTAATAGCTTACCTGATCACCAATTGAAGAAGACTTCCACTTCCAATTTAAATTAGAAAAATCGCACTTGTTTTCTTCTTCAAACCAAGGTGTGCAAATGATTACACAAGTGACTTAGATCTGACTTTAACTTTAACGGACGAAATGTATACGCTTCAGGTATTTTGAATAGATTCCAGGTATAAAGGTGTTGTATAATTCCAAGTATTATACGTTAAAGTTACTTTGTAATTCACGTCGAAGCGGCCTTACCAACTTATCAAGTTCCATGAAATAGAACAGACGAAAACTTAATAGATTTGATCATACAAATTTAGTTTTACGAAATCGAAAAAAAATGGTTACAGTTAAACTTTAATTACATGCGATAATGAATAGAAGCAAATTTATTCCAAAATGTCGTATTCAAGATGTTCAACAAAAAAGACATATAACATTGAGAATGGAAATGGGGAATGTGTCAAAGAAACAACAACCCTACCATAGAACAAACAACAACAGAATGTCACCAATAGGTCTTCAATGCAGCGAAATATTCCCGCTACGGACGCGTCCTTCGACTGGTCCATAAACAACTATTTATCCTATTTCATTTTAATGAACGCCATACTAAACTCCAAATTATACACAAGAAACTAAAATTAAACATAATACAAGACTAACAAATGCCAGAGACTCCTGACTTGGGATAGGCGACATAATGCGGCGGGGTTAAATATGTTTTTTGAGATCTCTACCCTCTCCCTCTACCTCTAGCAAATGTAGAAAAGTAAACGCATAACAATACGCACATTAAAATTCAGTTCAAGAGAATAAAATTGAGTATGGAAATGGGGAATGTGTCAAAGAGACGACAACCCGACCATAGAAAAGACAACAGCTGAAGGTAACCAACTGGATTTCAATGTAGCGAGAAATTCCCTCACCGGAGGTGTCCTTCAGATGGCCCCTAAACAAATATATAGTTACTTGTTCAGTGATAATGAACGCCATACTAAACTCAAAATTACACACAAGAAACTAAAATTAAATATAATACAAGACTTACAAAGGCCAGAGACTCCTGACTTGGGACAGGCGACATAAGTGGCGGGGTTAAATATTTTTTTTGAAATCTCAACCCTCTCCTTATACCTCTAGCAAATGTAGAAAAGTAAACGCATAACAATACGCACATTAAAATTCAGTTTGGCGATTGCAAAATAAAATTGATCACGAGATGTAACAAAATGGATGTTTATATAAATTTAATACTAAACAGAAAACGATAAACTTGTGGCAAAGATGTTATGCCACAAACACAAGGTGTCAATATTTGTTTTGTACACCTGATCTAGATTTCTACTATATATGTCTCTTCAGTGATGTTAGGGATCAAAACGGTATTTGGAAGGCCATATAATTTACCCTCAAATTCAGATAGACTCTTGAATTTTAAGAGTCAATATAGGATGAACGGATCATATAAACCGGAGGGAAAATATGATACAAGCCCAAACGAAAAAATATAAACGAGTCTAAATTGAAAACTACGTTCAAACCTATATATATATATAAATAAAAACATGCATGATAATGGGATAACTATTAAATTCGTGCACAAACTTCAAAACTGCATCATGATTACTTTGTGTAAATGTTTATACTCTTGCCTATGTAATTCCTTTTAAAGACAAGTAACACATAAAAGTTGGACAGGCCATTGCGTCAAAGGCAGTCATGCTGTTGGCACATCGTCACATGTTTGTCAAAGTGTTGGTCTCAAACAGACTTGATGTAAGGACTGGTGAAAGGCAGACCTACATAAACGTGTATTGTGGAGACAACATACCCATCGCAGTACCAAAAGATCTTCTCAATAATCACTTATAATGTTTGACTGGCATGACGTGTCTACATAGAGTTTACCTAAAATGTAGTCACATTGCCTGCCTGAAGTACAGATTAAGTATGCATACAATACATTAAACAAATTAACTAGTAACATTTGTCTTTAATATCCTCCAATTCATGTCCATCAAAAAGTGCAAATGGCATAAATCTATCAAATCTGGTCAGTCTAATTGGAAGTGCCAGAGACGTAACAATCTTAGGAGACATGTTTTAAAAAGTTTGTAGTAATAGCTTACCTGATCACCAAATTAAGAAGACTTCCACTTGCAATTTAAATTAGAAAAATCGCACTTGTTTTCTTCTTCAAACCAAGGTGTGCAAATGATTACACAAGTGACTTAGATCTGACTTTAACTTTAACCGACGAAATGAATACGCTTCAGGTATTTTTGAATGGATTCCAGGTATAAGGGTGTTGTATAATTCCAAGTATTATACGTTAAAGTTACTTTGTAATTCACGTCGAAGCGGCCTTACCAACTTATCAAGTTCCATGAAATAGAACAGACGAAAACTTAATAGATTTGATCAGACAATTTGAGTTTTACGAAATCGAAAAAAAAAATGGTTACAGTTAAACTTTAATGACATGCGATAATGAATAGAAGCAAATTTATTCCAAAAGGTCATATTCAAGATGTTCAACAAAAAAGACATATAACATTGAGAATGGAAATGGGGAATGTGTCAAAGACACAACAACCCTACCATAGAACAAACAACAGCAGAATGTCACCAATACGTCTTCAATGCAGCGAAATATTCCCGCTACGGACGCGTACTTCGACTGGTCCCTAAACAACTGTTTATACTATTTCAGTGATAATGAACGCCATACTAAACTCCAAATTATACACAAGAAACTAAAATTAAACATAATACAAGACTAACAAAGGCCAGAGACTCCTGACTTGGGACAGGCGACATAATGCGGTGGGGATAAATATGTTTTTTGAGATCTCAACCCTCTCCCTATACCTCTAGCAAATGTAGAAAAGTAAACGCATAACAATACGCACATTAAAATTCAGTTCAAGAGAATAAAATTGAGAATGGAAATGGGGAATGTGTCAAAGAGACGACAACCCGACCAAAGAAAAGACAACAGCTAAAGGTCACCAACTGGTTTTCAATGTAGCGAGAAATTCCCGCACCCGGAGGTGTCCTTCAGATGGCCCCTGAACAAATATATAGTTACTTGTTCAGTGATAATGAACGCCATACTTAACTCCAAATTATACACAAGAAACTAAAATTAAACATAATACAAGACTAACAAAGGCCAGAGACTCCTGACTTGGGACAGGCGATATAATGTGGTGGGGTTAAATATGTTTTTTGAGATCTCAACCCTCTCCTTATACCTCTAGCAAATGTAGAAAAGTAAACGCATAACAATACGCACATTAAAATTCAGTTTGGCGATTGCAAAATAAAATTGATCACGAGATGTAACAAAATGGATGTTTATATAAATTTAATACTAAACAGAAAACGATAAACTTGTGGCAAAGATGTTATGCCACAAACACAAGGTGTCAATATTTGTTTTGTACACCTGATCTAGATTTCTACTATATATGTCTCTTCAGTGATGTTAGGGATCAAAACGGTATTTGGAAGGCCATATAATTTACCCTCAAATTCAGATAGACTCTTGAATTTTAAGAGTCAATATAGGATGAACGGATCATATAAACCGGAGGGAAAATATGATACAAGCCCAAACGAAAAAATATAAACGAGTCTAAATTGAAAACTACGTTCAAACCTATATATATATATAAATAAAAACATGCATGATAATGGGATAACTATTAAATTCGTGCACAAACTTCAAAACTGCATCATGATTACTTTGTGTAAATGTTTATACTCTTGCCTATGTAATTCCTTTTAAAGACAAGTAACACATAAAAGTTGGACAGGCCATTGCGTCAAAGGCAGTCATGCTGTTGGCACATCGTCACATGTTTGTCAAAGTGTTGGTCTCAAACAGACTTGATGTAAGGACTGGTGAAAGGCAGACCTACATAAACGTGTATTGTGGAGACAACATACCCATCGCAGTACCAAAAGATCTTCTCAATAATCACTTATAATGTTTGACTGGCATGACGTGTCTACATAGAGTTTACCTAAAATGTAGTCACATTGCCTGCCTGAAGTACAGATTAAGTATGCATACAATACATTAAACAAATTAACTAGTAACATTTGTCTTTAATATCCTCCAATTCATGTCCATCAAAAAGTGCAAATGGCATAAATCTATCAAATCTGGTCAGTCTAATTGGAAGTGCCAGAGACGTAACAATCTAGGAGACATGTTTTAAAAAGTTTGTAGTAATAGCTTACCTGATCACCAAATTAAGAAGACTTCCACTTGCAATTTAAATTAGAAAAATCGCACTTGTTTTCTTCTTCAAACCAAGGTGTGCAAATGATTACACAAGTGACTTAGATCTGACTTTAACTTTAACCGACGAAATGAATACGCTTCAGGTATTTTTGAATGGATTCCAGGTATAAGGGTGTTGTATAATTCCAAGTATTATACGTTAAAGTTACTTTGTAATTCACGTCGAAGCGGCCTTACCAACTTATCAAGTTCCATGAAATAGAACAGACGAAAACTTAATAGATTTGATCAGACAATTTGAGTTTTACGAAATCGAAAAAAAAAATGGTTACAGTTAAACTTTAATGACATGCGATAATGAATAGAAGCAAATTTATTCCAAAAGGTCATATTCAAGATGTTCAACAAAAAAGACATATAACATTGAGAATGGAAATGGGGAATGTGTCAAAGACACAACAACCCTACCATAGAACAAACAACAGCAGAATGTCACCAATACGTCTTCAATGCAGCGAAATATTCCCGCTACGGACGCGTACTTCGACTGGTCCCTAAACAACTGTTTATACTATTTCAGTGATAATGAACGCCATACTAAACTCCAAATTATACACAAGAAACTAAAATTAAACATAATACAAGACTAACAAAGGCCAGAGACTCCTGACTTGGGACAGGCGACATAATGCGGTGGGGATAAATATGTTTTTTGAGATCTCAACCCTCTCCCTATACCTCTAGCAAATGTAGAAAAGTAAACGCATAACAATACGCACATTAAAATTCAGTTCAAGAGAATAAAATTGAGAATGGAAATGGGGAATGTGTCAAAGAGACGACAACCCGACCAAAGAAAAGACAACAGCTAAAGGTCACCAACTGGTTTTCAATGTAGCGAGAAATTCCCGCACCCGGAGGTGTCCTTCAGATGGCCCCTGAACAAATATATAGTTACTTGTTCAGTGATAATGAACGCCATACTTAACTCCAAATTATACACAAGAAACTAAAATTAAACATAATACAAGACTAACAAAGGCCAGAGACTCCTGACTTGGGACAGGCGATATAATGTGGTGGGGTTAAATATGTTTTTTGAGATCTCAACCCTCTCCTTATACCTCTAGCAAATGTAGAAAAGTAAACGCATAACAATACGCACATTAAAATTCAGTTCAAGAGAATAAAATTGAGAATGGAAATGGGGAATGTGTCAAAGAGACGACAACCCGACCATAGAAAAGACAACAGCTGAAGGTCACCAACTGGTTTTCAATGTAGCGAGAAATTCCCGCACCCGGATATGCCCTTCAGATGGCCCCTAAACAAATATATAGTTACTTGTTCAGTGATAATGAACTCCATACTTAACTCCAAATTGTACACAAGAAACTAAAATTAAAAATAATACAAGACTAACAAAGGCCAGAGGCTCCCGGCGTGTGACAGGCGCAAAAATGCGGCGGGGTTAAACATGTTTATGAGATCTCAACCATCCCCTATACCTCTAGCCAATGTAGAAAAAAAAACGCATAACGATACGCACATTAAAATTCAGTTCAAGAGAAGTCCGAGTCTGATGTCAGAAGATGTAACCAAAGAAATTAAACAAAATGACAATAATACATAAATAACAACAGACTACTAGCAGTTAACTGACATGTCAGCTCCAGACTTCAATTAAACTGATTGAAAGATTATGATTGGATCATATGAATTCCGGCACAATCCTTCCCGTTAGGGGTTTAGTATGATACCATCATAACATATATGAAAAGAACATAACCCGTGTCATGCCAACAACTGGTTTTTAAATAAACTTGTTTAGTTCCGATGCAACGACCCTAAAAATTAATCAATATTAAAGCCAACATTTTTAATGGCAACAGTATCGTAACTTTATCCCTTCTTAATTTCATTTTTAGCCATGGAGTTGTCAGTTTGTTTTAGATTTATGAGTTTGACTGTCCCTTTGGTATCTTTCGTCCCTCTTTTAATACATGTAATAAGTCTATTTAAAGGTTTTGTAAGCTTCTGAGGTGAATACTGACATGTTTGTGCTTTATAAAGAATGTTTCCATGTCTTATCAATAATATTATTGCTCTTTGTGAAAATGTCTTAGTCACTGTTTCATTTGAAATGGCAAGTTAAAAAAATCATCACGTTTTACCTTCTTAATGCAATTTAACTTTCACTCCTTGATCAACCAAAATAAATTCAAATAAAACTTGAAATGTTTCAGGTAAATGAAAATTATATACCTATTTGGAGTAATTTTCCTTCAGAACAATAGGTCCTTCTTTCGAAGAATCAACCCGAACGATACCATATTTCTATGAAATATGCTCCAAGGCAACGACCAAGACCCATGTCAGGTCATTATTTTCCTTCATAAAAATGCAAACAAGAACTAACATAAAATTTATATTCGTCTGATAGTGTATTATTGCCGACTAGGTTTTTTTTCAATCTATGATGGGTGTTTATGTACAGATTTTTTTTTATTACCGTGGATATTTGATTTGAATTCGTGTAGAAGTAGAATGCAAAATTTGACGGATTCTTGCTGTGTTATATTGTCTGTCAAAAAATGAATGATGCTGTATATATAAAAAAGGAGATGCGGTATGATTATAAATGAGACAACTCTCCACAACAGACAAAATTATAAGAAAATGCCATTATAAATACACTAGTATATTTCCACCACATTTTGTATGTGCCTGTCTTAAGTCAAGGACCTCAATTTAGTGGTTGTGTTTTGTTGTTGCCTATCATATTTGAGTTTAGTTAATTGTTTTGTTCATATATTAGGATGCAAGCTGTTTTTGTTTTTATTGTTTTACATTTGTCATTTTGGTGTATTTTACAGCTGCTTATGTTATATGGGTTTTGCTCATTGTGGATTGCCGTACGGTGACTTATTAACTGTTAAGCTTTTTTTCATTTGGTCCCAGGTGGAGTGTTTTATCAATGACAATCATAGTATATCATTTTTTTTTATATTTGAATAGGGTATATATGTCATTCCAATTTACACGCTGCGGACAAACATGTTTAGTTTGCAATTGAAATTTCTGCATCTATTTCAATATTTTTGTAAAACAATTGTTTTAAGCTACCATAATCTGTGTTTTCAATTGAAAAAAAAACAAAACAAAATAATTTTACATCTTCGATGTGTTTATCGTTTTAATCTTACTGTACATCATCTATTCAGACACTTATTTACATATAAACTTTAATTTCAAATGATTATGTGGTACTTACTTTTACCGGAAAGGAAAAGTTAAGATGCAAGTGCATTTTAACAGTCTTTATCACGTTTTCTTAAAATTTTCCCAATATGGCTGCTATCAATAAGTGAACAGTAACTTTGGTCGTATTCGAACACAAACACATGTTTTCAAGATCTACATTTATACACACACATATTATTTTGAAATAGTATCAGAACACTCATTATTACTGTTAACATCGATTTTACTAATTGAGAAGAACTACAAACACATCCAAAACACTTTTACCTAAGTCATTGTAAATGCTGTGATATGAGTCCAACGACTGTTGTCAAGCCATGACCTGAAAATCATGCGTAACAAGAGACACTTTCCCTGTTGACGTACTGGTCATTTGTACGTTACCATGTTTTTCGCTATCTTGTTAACTGACTAGACTTAAATAGATAAATGTATTTCCTGTCTAGCATAGGCATTTATATTGGGGGTAAACAATACAAAAAATAAAAAAATAAATTTGCAATTTCACATTCGTATTGTTTCTGCTTTATTGCAGCTACGTGCAAATAGCACATGCAGGCTCAAAATAAATTCTAGTATTTCTATATTACTATATTGTCCAGAGATTGAGTTTTTTTTCTTGTTTAAATTATTAGGAATCTATTGCTTTCAAGCAAGCTATAAGAACCTATATGGGGCTGATAAAATCAGCTTTCAGAGATTTCTAACTACGCAATCACGATTAGATTCAATTACCTGTAATAAAGCTTCATAAAGGATTATATTTGGTGTTCATGTCGTCATTTCCAATGGAAAAGGAGACTATGCAATGATATCGACATGCCAGTATCTGAGTTAAGCCCGATAATATAATATATAATATTAATGACTACTAGATACGGATGCAATTTCTTCAATCTTATAGAAAAATCACCAAAGGCAGAATATAGGAAAGCACAATGACTACTATTTCTTTATCTTCAATTTGTACATCTTCTACTACTTCTTATATTACACATTATACTTCTATGAATGCTGCTACTAGCATATTCACTGTTGTCTTCGGATTTTTTGTTAATGCTGTTGATGTTCTTCTTCAATATAATCATTGTTCACCTAGCCACTCAAACAACCAACGCTAGTACTTATGACGCAAGCATGCAAATGTAATCATAAAATGAAAATATAGTTCTTGTAAACTACGGATTATAAAACATATAACTATAACCACAGCAGAACTTCTTATTACAATGCATACAACACAAAGTCTTAAATAATGGAAATATTGAATAGGAATTAGTTGGTTGTTCGGTTAAATTGGTCATTTGGCAGACATCTAAATATTTACTCCTAATATAAAACAAGAAGTAAACATGTTTAACCAGATGTTTTTTTTGCTAATGAACATACATTGTGAAAAACGTTATGTATCAAAGCTTAGTACCCATCATGAAATAAAGCGCTGTGGTATTATAATTTAAGTTTGGGGTAAACAATTACAAATTGTATGCATATAGATTATACAACTTAACAATTAAATTACCAGTCAACATTTAAATCATTCAATGGGGTATAGAGATGTGAATGATTCTATTCAAATTATGGGTATTCAATTCAGATTTAATCACAAGAATATTAACATAACACACGGCATGTTGTGGTTAACCATACATAATTGAAAGACCATGCACTCGTGTCAACACAAGTTTTGTTGAATTATACATCGTTTGAACCGTTATAAAAATAGGAAAATATGATATATGATTGTCAAGTAAACCGCTATTCACTAGAAAAAAATGAACAATGAATAATTTGATTTAAAACCACTTATTCAGAGAACAATGGAAGGTTTTTCAACTCAATTAACTTAAGAAGATCTTGATAAAATAAGATATGTTCAGGCTTGAATGATTGTTTATCACACACTGATTTTGAAAGTACAATGTTTTTGGTTATCATCTTGAAAAGTATTAATGATAAAGAGAAACTGTAAAGCACAAAATTATTCAGCAAAGTCAGATCTACAAATAAGTTTTTTTAACCAAAACTGTCAATTGGCCCCTGAAGAAGTTATTGCCCTTTAAAGACAATTTTACACAATTTGTTTATCATGTTTTCAAATTTAAAAAAAATGTTCTCCTTTGACACTACTGAACAACTTCCAATCAAAATTAAGTTGAATAATATGATTTGTGCTGTTTTTTGTTATCTTGAATCAATGAGACAGTTATTTGCAACATATTTTTAAAAGCATCTGCAAGTCAACTGCAGTTAAATACCTTTTTAAAACCTTACAGACTTCGAACTCTTACACCAAACACCTTTTTCTTTTGCTTTTGAAGACAGTATGACAAAAAACTGCCTTTTCAACTACTTATTAATATACATTAAACCAAATAACCAAACTACAATGACATTGCATACTTAAACTCTTAAACGAAAGATAAATGCCAAAAAATCAAGGTGAGCGATTCAGGCTCTTGAGAGCCTTTTGTTATAGATAGATATAAATTGTAAACATCAATTATTTTTTAGCAAAAAGTTAATTGACCAAAATTGTCAATTGACCCCTTAATGAGTTATTGCCCTTTAAAGAAAATTTTACATAATTTGTTCATCAAGGTTGCAAACATTTAAAAATCTTCTTCAAACTTAAACGTAATGTTCCTTAGGGTATCTAGTTTATAAATTATTTCCGAAGTTTTGATCCATAGACAAAAATGGCTGTCATGGCTAAAAATAGAACATAAAGGTCAAATGCATTTTTTGGCTTATATCTCCAAAAACTATAGCTTTTACAGCAAATCTGACATGGGGTAAAATTATTTAATTGTCAGGATCTTACAGCCCTGAAAGGTTTCAGACGAATCGAACAACCCATTGTTGTGTTGCTGCCACTTAATTGATAGTTTTTAGGAAATTTTGCAGTTTTCTGTTATTATCTTTAATATTATTATAGATAGATATAAACTGTAAACAGCAATAATATTCAGCAAAGTAAAATCTATAAAAAAGTAAAACATTACCAAAATTGTCAATTGACCCCTTAAAGAGTATATGTCCTTTAAAGACAATTTTTCATCAAGTTTGCTAACATTTATAAATCTTCTCCTCTGAAAAAAAACGGTGAGCGATGCAGGCTCTTGAGAGCCTCTTGTTAATAAACGACTCATTTTTGAAGACACATATAAGTGAATGTGGCTTCTTTTCAAACTCCATCACATGATGCATTGAATGAAGGGGTGGTTTAAGACGGGGGAGTAGCGGACGTGCGCCCCCACCTTAATTTTTCAAAGCATGGGTTCTTCAAATTATTCAAGTATCAAAAGAGACCATGGCCAGTCTATCTTTTTTAACATTCAAGGTATGTAAAACAGTCAGTTTAACAGAACCAACGTGATTACTAATGAACTGACCTACGATTCATTTTAGTTTTATAAATATTATTTAGGTTCCAAAACATCCCTTTCTTACTTTTATCATTTCATGATGGCACGGCCAAGAAAACACTCCAGGTGCGATTCCTTTTTGATATCCTTTCTGAAAGATAGAAATACTGTTTCAAGAGAAATGAGTTTATAATTTGTATCTCTGTGTCTATATATATATATATATTGCTTACCTGCAACATAAAAAAAATGTCGAATTATGCACTGTATTACATGCATGGGATATCCAGAAAATATACATAACTTCGTATATGCATCTCATTCTGATTTTAGTTGTTTGTGGTGATCATTGTATATTTAAAGTCTGGCACGACCTCCGAAATAAAAAAAAAACAAAAAAAAACACATACATGTATTCTGAAAGGGCATTTAAAAATCACGGGGAAAAGGAGATATTTTCGTTTGCAAAATCTTATACTAGTATGTTGTGAAATGTCTTGTCTCACTTTGCATCTGTCGGTCCTTATGTCTACCTGTCATCTCTTCACATTTCCATTGTCCTAACAAAATTTGCCAGGGCTGGTGTTATGAAGTGTTACAGTAATTCTCAAGTTAATCGGTTTCATTTCGCATTAATTAAACCGTGTAAAATTGGCTTTGACACAGTGACGATGTGCAAAACAAGGGTTATCGTTTTGTGATGTTCCTGTATTTCTTTATGTCACAATTCACAATGTACAAGCACCACGTCTTTCAATGATTAGTTGATTTTTGACCAGATAATGCTATATAGATAATTTTACAACAAGTGCTGGTGTCTTGATTATAAATTGGAACACATAATAGAAAACAAAAGTTTGCATGATCTTCAGCTACTGATTTTGGAGCTGCAGCTTTATAACTGCAACTTTATAAACTTATACATGTAATATGAATCTCTGAGTGCGTAAGTTAGGATGTTGTTGTAGATTTTTCTAATTTGTAGGATACCTTGCCATCATAACTAGGCTGTTCTTCGTGGAACAAGGAAATATTTGTTTACCTCTGTCCGTCAATCTGGCAGTCAGCCAGTAGTGATTGTACATTGTTTCAGAATGAATTTAGGTAGTTTCTGATAAAAACTTAAATTTCTTGCTATACCACACAATAGTTTGAAAAACCTAGATTGCACCCCTTAAAAGGAATATTTTTACCTACAAAAACGACCTTTGCGCCCCCGCTCTCTCCTCCCCACACATTAAATTATCAAATGGAACGTTGTGCACGTAGTTTCACTGTAATCCTAGAGATAACGGTAACACGTTTTTGACTGAATTTGAATCTTTCACCTCAGTGCATGGTTTATCAGAATTTGACTTTACTGACAAACGTATGCTAGCCGCCTTTCAATTACACCTCAAAGGTCCGGCTTTAACAATAATTCATTACGCGATGAAAGCAATCCGACTGGAAAAGTGTCCTTCTTTTTACGAAGAAATACATAAAATTCTGTTGGCATGGGGGCTAACACACTTATGCACAGTAAACTATTCCATACAGAACCTGACTTTGTCGTCCGGTCAAACATGGAGGATTTTTATTGTCAAATTTATGAAAACGGTAAATTACTAACATGAAATGCTCTCAAAATTTATCAATGACTTACCAGAGCAAAAGCAATTTTTGATCGCAAAGGGATGCCTCACGATATTGAAAACACACTCGCGTTAACAAAAATGGCAGAAATCTATGGTTATAGAAATATTGATGATTCTGTTAATACTGCAGGATTGTTCAAACACATATCAAAATGCTGAAGTGTACATGTACGGTGTGCGATAACACATTCAGGAGTTAAGACATCTAGTGAAAACTCAAAAGGAAATGAAATCCGACAACGGAACTCCGCAGGCTTCTGGAGCCGCTTCAACTGAAATATCCGAAATGAAGGATCGTATACAGTCATTAACATCTCTTTTATCAGGCATGAATTTGTAGAATAAGCCACAAGCTACAAATGACCAACAACATACGCATGACGGCTATAATAATTATTAGGCGAACAGCCGATACGTTACCAATGATCGCAATATTTTTTTTCCAGCACGTGTTTTAATTGTAAAGGTAGAGGTCTTAAACAGCGTAAATGTTATTGGAGCGGTGTTGGTCTGCCGGAAGGAGGGACATACCGTGAATGTCTGCACACAGTTTAAGCTTGGAAACTAACATGCACGTTCGTTCGAGATAGATCCAAAAGTGCTTTATAGACTTCAGTTCACTTATGAAACATCATTATTGTATATTAATGTCTTTTTTTTCGATCAGCTAAAGCTAGCTGCATTAGTTGACAAGGGAAGTTCTAATAATATATTGTCGACATCTTTACTTGATTCTGTTGCCGACACACAAAAATTATCATTTCAGCAGTTGGGTTGTTTCGAAATAAGGTTAGCCAATAATGTCAAAATTTAAGTAACGGGAACGGCAAATTTTAAATTGTACACAGAGACACAAGGAGAAACTGATATTGATGTATATATTCTCCCAGTAACTTCACATCGATTTATTCTAGGGACGGATTATTTGATTGAAAATAATGTAGTGTTAGATTTTAGCAAAATTTCATGTCAACTGGAAACTGCAAATTTTCAAAATCATAAGCGACTTTGTCTTGAACAAAATACAGAAACCATTGTCTGGGCTATGGTTCCGAATAACACAAAATTGGGATTACAAGGTGTGTGCTCTAAACGTAAGTTTCCATATGGTAAATGTGTGTGTGTGTGTGTGTGTGTGTGTATATATGTGTGTGTGTGTGTATATATATGTGTGTGTGTGTGTGTGTGTGTGTGTGTAGCTAATCTGTTGTTACCGTACCGTACAATATGAAAGTGCCGGTAAAACTTTTAAATCTAACAAGTGAGAATGTCGTTATTCCGGAAGACAGTACAATAACAGAATTAAGAGTACTGAATAACGATAGTGACCTTCTGCTGTTGTCTGTTCTATGGTCGGGTTGTTGTCTCTTTGACACATTCCCCATTTCCATTCTCAATTTTACTATTTCAGCGATTTCGTGCTGCAGGATTAAAATTAGGACCAACAAAGTGCTCATTTGCAGCATCGTCTTGTGTTTTTCTCATATATCTCGAAAGACGGGACAATTTTCGAACGTTGTGATGTCGATACTTCAGCAATAATCGTTTGGAATCATATACAAAAAGGCAGACGACATGCAAGTTCCCGATCCCTTATATAAGTATTAAAGCGGACGTCGTAAAAAGCCCAGTAAAATATGACCCGTTTTACCCAGTCGTCGAAAATGTTTGCGTTATTTTAAAGTCAAACTAGCAATTGCGAATGGTAAAAACTTGTTTTCTGTACTGATTGCATTAAAAGCTGTCGATGTACAATTGTTGACGGTGTTTCAAGAAACAAATTTGATGAAAACCGTTTCGTCAAAGTAAATTTCGAGTGGTGTACTTGCAATTAGCATAGACAATTTACAGTTTATGACTTGAACAACATTTAGTTAACATTGGTTTTTATTCGTTATGTAACTATTGATAGAATTATTTAATATATGATTGTGTGTTTATAACTTTAAATGATTGTGCGTCTGCTACCTATTTAAACAGTGTTTATAAATACATGCAATTATGTATATGTAATTATGTGTGAAGAACGAATCAGAAAGTGGTGTAGGAGATGTAATGTTTTGCTTGGAACCAAAACCTTGTATTCTTGAATGCATTTGTGTATGAGTGAAGACAAGCGAACGAAGTTTAATGGTCTCCACTGAGAAATCGGAACATTTATTATTCAATCAATGGACCCAGTTGAAAATGTAGTTACTGTATCCCTATTACATGTCCAGCGACATAGGGTATGCTCACAATGGATACAATAAACACACTTAAGTCTGCCTCATGTTTTGACCTCCCTTTTCTTACCCTGCTAAAAAACGATTTCTTACCCTGACCATTTCGTGTCGGACCATTTCGTGTCTCATGGAATATTTAAATGTATGCATGCCAGAGGTACGAAATGGTCAAGGACAATAATGATTTGCTTCTTATAATAATAAAGAAACAAGTCGGCCAGTAGATGGGCACAATTGGTGTAAGTCAAGAGGAAGTAATTGATTTCGTACCTTAACCATTTCGTACCTTTGCCACTTCTTACCCAAATTTGCCATTTCGTACCCAAATTTACCATTTGGTACTAAGTTTATATCCATTTCGTACCCAAAGGGCCAAATGCATTTACCATTTAGTACATTATGGACTTAATAGATGTTATCATTTTGTTTCATATTTTTGTACATTTATTTTCATGATTTTGTTCATCGACAACATTTACGCCATATTGGTTTTTTTTAACGGAAGTGTTAACGTTGTATTTAAATATCAACAACAGAATATGAGAAAGCAAATGCTTTCGTACCTTGACCATTTCGTACCTTTGCCATTCGGTATCCAAATTTGCCATTTCGTACCCAAAATTTACCATTTGGTACCAAGTTAATATCCATTTCGTACCCATGGTCCAAATGCATCTACCATTTAGTACCTCATGGATTTAATACATGTTATCATTTTGTTTCATATTTTTGTACATTTATTTTCATGATGTTGATGTTTTATAAATATAATTTTACATCTGAACGTAAAAATAATTGGTTTGAGTAAGCAGCAGTTGAAATCTTGAATAGTTATAATTACACTTTGTTCGTTTGCAGGATTTGCCCTTAATTAATTGTTAAACTCTAGATATACGACCTTTTTAATTTCTTAGGAAGAAAGATAAGACGTTAGCAATATCATTTAGTTTAATTTTCCGCTACATAGATGATGTTCTCTCACTAAACAAGTCAAAATTTGGTGACTATGTTGAATGCAGTTGAATCAAAACAGTGGTGTAAATAATTAATAAAGGTACTAAGACTTATAATAAAAAAGCCAAACGTGCGTTTCGTCTTAAAAAGACTCATCAGTGAATCTTAGATCTAAATAGTTAAAAGCCAAACAAATAAAAAGTGGAAGAGGACCTTAAATTGCGCCAAATACAGTTAAGAAAGTCTTTTTCTGAAATAAGAAAATCCTTAGTATTTCGAAAATTTCACACTTTTGTAGAAAGGACATTTACAAAAATGACAATTTAATTGATATTCATTTCAACACTTAATTTATAAGTGCTGACTTATGTGGTGGTAAAACCCTCGGAGACTAAACGAAGTCGCGTCTCTTATTCAAACTTGTTTAATATTCTTTAGAAATTGATGTTTGTGTACATACGATAATAACTATGTATAAAATGTATAATCCATTCATTTACAGCGAAATGATTACTTTTGTCATTAAGCGATTTAAGCTAACCCAGAAGTAATTGAATGACATGTTACTGAAAACAAGTTGTGTTAAGCACCTTTAATCACTTCCCATTTCACTATAACTACAGGTTATTGATAAAGGGAAAAATCACAAAAATACTGGACTCAGAGGAAAATTCAATACGCAAAATCCCTAACTAAATGGCAAAATCAAAAGCACAAAAACATCAAACAAATGGATTACAACTGTCATATTCCTGACTTGGTACAGGTAAGAGTGCATATTAGGTGCATACTATTTTAACACAAAAAATAGTTAATATGAAAAATGAAGCACTATATCAAACACTTTCCCAGTCCGGACTCATTCTAAAAGGTTACCTATTCAACACTGTAAAAATATCATTGAATATTGTTTTTATTGGTATAAATATTGATTTTGTTATCAGTAGATTAAAAGCAAACTAAATTTTACTAGTATGTTATATACATATACTTATTCATGGATCTACAATCTGTCGATACCTGTAACTTGGCATTGCACAAGGTCATGTTTTTCTCTGGCTGTTTATGACGTCTTTACACTAAATCCATTGGATGTTGGATGTGTACGGATTGATAGTTTAGTCTTAGATGCATGATATTTTTATTAGTTGTTAGTAGCTTTGAAGTAGCTGTCAGATAACTGCGAGTACTCTCAGATCTGTTCATTGTGACGGGATGTATAAGTACCCGGCCACGTCCACTTGTATTTTTACCCATCTGATGAGTTAAGCCTTTTTAAACTGAATTTTTTAGTTCGTTCTTATGTTGTACTGTTATACCACTGTCCCAGAATAGGGGAGGTTTGGGATCCCACTAACATGTTTAACCCCGCCACATTATTTATGTATGTGCCTGTCCCAAGTCAGGAGCCTGTAATTCAGTGGTTGTCGTTTGTTAATGTGTTACACATTTGTTTTTCGTTATTTTTTATACATAAATAAGGCCGTTAGTTTTCTCGTTTGAATTGTTTTACATTGTCTTATCGGGGCCTTTTATAGCTGACTATGCAGTATGGGCTTTGCTCATTGATGAAGGCCATACGGTGACCTATAGTTGTTAATGTCTGTGTCATTGTGGTCTTTGGTCTCATACCACATCTTCTTTTTTATATCATCTTTTTTTTAAACCTACAAATCTATAGTTAATCATTTTTATATAATAGAGATTGATTTGAGAATTGAAATTGAAAATATGTCAAAGAAACGGCAACCCAACCAAACAGCAGACAACAGCCGAAGGCAACCAATGGGTCTTAAACACAGCGAGAAAATAGAGGTATATCTTGTACTTGTAGTATCAATGTGATTAAGTACAAAATATAATATAGTTATAAATATTGAGTGCAATATAATTATGTTTGATATTTGTCAATTTTGCAGTGAAATGTCAATGATAATTTAAAACTATTGTAACTTGGTTAAGCTCTGCTGAGGAAGTATTATAATGTTTTGATGTGAATAAGCATGGCAACACTTCCTTTTCTGTTTCCAGCGCCTTAGACCACTCGACAAGTACCCTATATGTATAAATAGCTCTTTTGTAAGTCAAGAAATGCATTTCCTCTACAGCTTTGTAGGGTTTCAACACAGAACATGATGTATAGTGACAATTTCATTGTATGCCTTGGAGATC
>CM034350.1:82375554-82397612 GCA_019925275.1 Mytilus edulis
TGATAACACCATGATATGATATTAATTGCTAATATGGTAAATTCTTTATAAAGCACAAGGTGTCAGTATTACCTAGAAACTTACAAAACTAAAGGATAAGAAAATAATAATACGGGAGAAAAACATATCAATATTAGAGGACTAACGACGGAAAAAACATTTACTTCTAAACAAAACAGTTGTTGGCATGACACGGGTTATGTTCTTCTCATATATGTTATGATGGTATGATACTAAACCCCTAACGGGAAGGATTGTGCCTGATGTTCATATGATGAAATCATAATCTTTCAGTCAGTTTAGTTGAAGTCTGGAGCTGGCATGTCAGTTAACTGCTAGTAGTCTGTTGTTATTTATGTATTATTGTCATTTTGTTTATTTTCTTTGGTTACATCTTCTGACATCAGACTCGGATTTCTCTTGAACTGAATTTTAATGTGCGTATTGTTATGCGTTTACTTTACTACATTGGTTAGAGGTATAGGGGGAGGGTTGAGATCTCACAAACATGTTTAACCCCGCAGCATTTTTGCGCAAGTCAGGAGCCTCTGGCCTTTGTTAGTCTTGTATTATTTTAATTTTTAGTTTCTTGTGTACAATTTGGAAATTAGTATGGCGTTCATTATCACTGGACTAGTATATATTTGTTTAGGGGCCAGCTGAAGGACGCCTCCGGGTGCGGGAATTTCTCGCTACATTGAAGACCTGTTGGTGACCCTCTGCTGTTGTTTTTTATTTGGGCGGGTTGTTGTCTCTTTGACACATTCCCCATTTCCATTCTCAATTTTATTGTCAAAAATTCAATAGTCATAATGCGAGAAAGCAAAAACAAACCCGGGCAACATACTAAAACCGAGAGAAACACATCAACTATAAGAGGAAATAGACGGGAAAACATCAACTCTGAACTACAACAAAAGCAAACGCCAACATACATAGAAACGGATTGTAGACATCAAATGCCATATACCTTACTTAGTATAGGACTTTTTAGAAAAAAAAATGGTGGATTGAACCTAGTTTATATAAATTTAAACCGCCTGCTATGTAATTGCTATGTAAAGATACCGCTAATAAAATGAAGAGCATTAATTACACTTCATTGCAATTATAGATTTAAAAATATTTAAGTTAAAATGACAAATGGATCAGGCACAATTATGAAAATGTCACTAAAAAATATTAAATTTATTGTTATTGTAAAGAGTCATTCGAAACAACAAATGTCATGTCACCTGCTTACTGTGTTCTATATATCGTTTGACGCTTCCTGTTTTCCCCTTTTTATAATGTATGTGGGTCTAGATATAGAGACCATATTGGGTCTTCTTTTCTGCATTCTTTTTTTCTTTTGTGCCATTTTATCTATCAACATTTAAAGTGGAATATCTCTCTTAGCTCGAATTTAAAAGGGGACGAGATTTTGCACTAAAACTTAAATATCTTTCTGTATTATGTAGACATTGGCTCAGATAATTTTTTAGAGGTAAACATCTGAGATAAATATGATCGGATAAATAAAATATAATGTGCACATATATGTTGAATACCAGTTAAAATAATAATAATAATAATAATAATAATAATAATAATAATAATAATAATAATAATAATATATAATAATAATAATAATAATAATAATAATAATAAATAATAATAATAATAATAAAATAATAATAAAATGTAATAAATTTCATTTAAGTAATCACTTCTGGTCTACAGAAAGTGTTTTTTAAAGATATTTTTTTATCACATAATTTTAAAGTAAATATTTTAAAAAAAAAAATACCAAGTCATTATCACATCAAAACCGGGAGTTATTGATAATGAACTTATGTAAATAAAAGCACAAGGTAGTTAATCTAAATATATAGTCATTTAGGAGGGGCTAATATGTCAATCATCTGTTGATACCAGTGTCCAACTGTTAATCCCTGACCACAAGATAGATAGTGTGATCTTATCTCATTGTATGATGTGTATTGCAACAAAAGAAATTTTATATTACATGGAAGTAAACAGAGAAAAGGGAAAGATATGAAAAGGAGAAAATCTAAATGGAAAAAATCTAACCAAAATGAACAAAAGTATATGTTGGATAAGATGTGAAAGTATTTTGAAAGCCTCTGACAAACTTTAAAATGTTCTTACTAAAACAAGAAGAACTATGTCCAGAACTCATCTGTTAGGATTTTAGAACATTTTAAACCAATTTAAAGTTTATGTGAAATTTATTGATTCCATAAAACTCAAAAGTTATGTGGAACAGTCTTTTTCAGGAAGAGTATGTCTTGATTTTTTTTCTGAACATGTCTTTTATTGCATAATTTTAATGTTCTGGTAATTTCATAGTATATTTCTTTTAAGAATACAAATGAAAATCATTCTTTATAGTGATAAGCCTCGGTCACAAACTTACCGGAAAAGCACGAATAGACGCCTAACGGATGGAAATAAAAATTGTCCGTTGACAAAATTGGTATCCGCTGGGAGTCCGTTGATGTACTGACCGAATTAAACGGACGTGTAATAGATGGATAGCGGACACACACCAGATATGCAACGTACGAGAAACGGACAAGTACCGGACAGAACGGATGTCGAACGTACATCCAACGGACGAGTACCGCATAAAGTGGACACATAACGGAAGCGTAAACGGATGAACAAAATATACGGAAAAATCAAAGGCGACACTAATGATACATGTAAATCGCTTAAATATTCAAAACGTTTCTGTGTAACCGGTTTTGGTTTGTTCTTCTTCAAACTTCCGCCAACGGGCAGTGTCTGGCCTGAAAAAGAACTGCTTGATTGTGTTGACGTGCCTATACTCTAAGATCGATTATGAATAATAAGAATTCATGAACCTTAAGAAATCTGACATACCAATAATTGGCATTTCTGACGCGAAATTTTCAATTGCCATTTATCCGTTTCAGATCCGTTCATCATCCGTTTTATCCGTTATACGTCGGGAAGACGTCCGTTTCTTATCCGTTCAACATCCGTTTTTTCCGTTAAACGTCCGGTAGAAGTCCGTTGGTGAATTTATCTTCCAGACCTCTAACGGATGTATAACGGACACGTAACGGATACAAAACGGAAACGAAACGGACGAGTACCGTACAAAACGGACGCCTAACGGACGCCTAACGGACGCCTAACGGACGTTCAACGGACGTTCAACGGACAATTTATCCGTTGGACGTCCGTTCAAAGTTTTGAACATGCTCAAAATCTTTCACCGGAAAGAACAGACGTCGACGGATAAAACGTACGCTTAACGGACATGCAACGGATATTGACGGACGTCTAACGGATAAGAACGGACGTCTAACGGACATAAACGGATTGAAAAAAAGTTATTCGTTAGGCGTCCGTTCGAGCTATCCGGTAAGGTGTAACCGAGGCTATGATAACGATGTTAAATATTAATTATATGCAGCTGGTGATTCTTGTTATTCTCTTATCTTAGATGGTCTGGAAAACGGCAGAGTTTTGTCTATATTTAATCACTACATCACAGACGTTGGTTAAATCTGTGACGTTAAACTCCCGCCAAATGTCAAGTTAGTGATGGTCATTTTACACATAATGCGAAATTTACAGTATTAGAGCATCAAAGACGTTATGTGTTCTATTGGTTCTATTGATAAAATAATGGTGTCAGAACATTCCTGGGGTGTTCTCAGTGGGATATTTGTATTTATGTAGCATTTATAGGGGTTCTAAGGGGTAAATTCAGTTATTAGGTCATTTCTCAGAACAATTTTTCATGATAATTGTAAGCAAAAAATTGAAATATAAACTGTATGGGTACCCCTTTTGGTTTGACTTTGATATATATGATTAAAGGGAGTATTTAATTTATCTACTATACTGTGTCCCAGTTTTTGGATAATTTGTTTCTAAATGAATTTATAGTTGTCAAAAGATGAAAGATGAAATGAAGTTTGGCACCCAGCAGTTAAATCAATATATCTTCTTACTGGAGGCATATATCAAAAATCTGAGAAATGGTTTCGTAGTTTGTGAATGGTTGATTAAAGTGATGAAAACAAATTTTTACTACCATTTGACCTGAATGTGTCATTTTCATCCAAGTTGGAAGACCTTTTTTTTGGCAATTAATGAGCTATATTTTGAGATTTATCATAACAAAAAAAAATGTATCTACAGTTTAAAAAGTAGCATTAAAATGAGTTAAAGAATTTAAAAATCCATTGAGTAGTTTTGGAGAAATTAATCTTTGGAGTCAGAAAAATCTGACTGTAGTGCTACCTTAAAGAAGGTAAAATCAGTTAGTACAATTATACTTATTTCCCCTGATGCCCCCTGACTAATTCATTATAACAATATATTATAAATAAATTCAGCAGAGATAGTATATATATATATTTACATACATACAACTTTTTACGCAAAACAAATGGCAAACAACATACAGATTTGTTTCATGAATATATTTTGTTATAAATATCAGATATGCAAGACAAATATTTGGATTAAAAAAATATATAGTAGATAAATTTCATCTGATAATTACATTACACATGTTATACATATTTTGTTTGTGCAACAGTGTGCAATATATAATAGATATTTTGTATTTAGAATTTCCCTATAAAACATTTTTTTTAAATGTCACGATTGGCTTTTTAAAAAAGTAAATTTTGTTTAATATATAAATTTTAGGAAATTATCGAGATACACTATTATATATTTTGTAAAGTTACTTCCGTTTAGGTGTGACTGAAAGGAAATAATTTGTAACATTTATTGACAAATCAATCCAACGACTTGAACAATCGGTTTAAATAGGTGTTTGATTTTTGACCTTTGACCAAAAACTAAAGTAGACAAGATCATTTCAATAGTAATTTGACAGGTGTTCCTTTTTCAGAAAACAAAAGAAAACAGTGTAATGATGTTATGTTGGGAAAAGCATTATTTCAATTTTTAAGAATATAAAAAAAATTACCTTGTTAAAATATTTATGAAATTGAGATTTACTAGAATGGAAACGTGGAAAGTGTCAAAGAGCCATAACTCCACCTCAAATAATTGGTATATTTTTTATACAAATTGTATTGACTTCTATATATGTTTGTTTTGTGTCAATGAATTGGTTTGCTGCCTCGTATACACATTTTCTGTATAGATGTATACATTTCAGAATGTCCAAACTCTTCAAAAATACATAATACAAAGGGTCAAATAAGTTTGACAGAAACTGGACGTACCTGTCAGAATTAGGAAAAGCAATATCAACAAAAACCCAGGTTGATCAAGCTTAAATTGGAACAGAATTTTTGTAGAAATCCAGACAATAGCGGAAAACCATGGTGTATGGTTTGGTGGTGTGATTTTATGCCTCGCCTACGATAGTAGAGGGGCATTATCTTTTCTGGTCTATGCGTCCGTCTGTCTGTTCGTCCGTTCGTCGTACCGTTCATCCGTCCGTCCGTTCCTCCGTCCGTCCGTTCCTCCGTCCGTTCGTTCCGCTTCAGGTTGAAGTTTTTGGTCAAGGTAGTTTTTAATGAAGCTGAAGTCCAATCAATTTGAAACTTAGTACACATGTTGCTTATAATATGATCTTTCTGATTTTAAAGCCAAATTAGACTTTTAACTCCAATTTCACGGTCCACTGAACATAGAAAATGAAAAAGCGAGTTTCAGGTTAAAGTTTTTGGTCAAAGTAGTTTTTGAAACTTAGTACAGCATGTACAGATGTTCCCTATGGTATAATCATTCTAATTTTAAATCCAAATTACATTTTTTACCCAATTTCACGGTCCATTGAAGATGGAAAATGATAGTGCGAGTGATGCATCCGTGTACTTTTGACACATTCTTGTTTGAAAATCTTACTTGACACACAACAAAATTAAATAGAACAATTAAAATTACGGCATATGTGAGATAACTTAAACAGGGCGAGAGTCACGAAATTTGCACTGCACATACATATAATAAAAGTTAATTTCGTTTAATAGGACATAAACGCTTTTTAAAGTCTCTCATGTGCTATTTTGGTTCTTTACTATGCAGATAGCACGAAACTCTCCAACACGGACAAATGGTCCATCCTTTACATTCTGTAACCAGTGTGTATGTATACATTCCAAAAGGCCAAACAACCAAGCCTTAACATGAATGGGTTTTACTAGCGGATGAAAGAAGTCCATATATAGACATATTAAAAAGTGTATATCAATAAAATTTAACAGCCCCCCTTCCTTTTATATTTAGCAAAATCTATTATCAAATCGTTATGCTATAATACTACTTTATTCGCAAAGTGATGTACTATATCAAAATATTTTGCTACATTATTATGCAAAAATATTATGATTTCATAAATAATTATCACAATTGACTTAGAATCTGACCTTTCATTTTCCGTTTAAATTTAATTTCCTTGTTTGAAATTATATGTAATTCATTCCGTTTCCGTTCAAAATGTTGTTTCAGAGTTTAATGATGGTAAGTGCAGATATTTTTTTGTACATTATTTTTAATCTTTGTTGATGATTATAAGTACATAGCATTTAAATTCTGAAAATTAGTGAAAATTGAACATTATGCATTATGCAGTATATTCAGTCTGTATGTCAAGTCGATGACGACAATTGTGCTTGCAATACAATACAATGTATATGTATAAGTGGAGGGTTGACTTATCATTACAACACAATTGGAATATCATTAATCTAACAAATGTGTTTATAAGGAGGGATAAAACACTTACATATATGTTTACAAACAATGTTTATTCAAATTCATACATGTATACACGACTGAAAGACTCGTATCTGTAATACACCGAAACGGATAATTCTATATACCAGTAAAGTCATGTAAGAGGTAGAATCACAAACACATGTGCATGCGCCTCCCAAACGTTAACGTTGGTACCTCTTTGGTTGTTTTAGATCGAGTGATTAAAAGGTTCCAATAATTCAAATTTCATTAAACACAGATGTTTACCTCTATATTGTGTTTGGGCTCCTCTTGTCCTGGGCTGTTTTCTTATTGACGACGCAGAAACAAATCTCTTTTTATTTATCCGGTGGGTATAATGATCAGACCCTTGTGTATCTCCTTTATATCATTTTGTCATTGTTTTTAGTTAATGGAATATCATATATATAACTGAAGACAACATTTACTAAATATTTTGTATATCGTTGGACTAAAATAACCAATTAACAGACCATACACTGTATATGGATAGACGCAAATGCGGGTTTACGCCTATTTTCTTTAACTTATCATGTATAATGTTTCGAAGGCTAATTGTGACTGTTTGATTAACATAAATATCGCCGAGTTAAATCTGAAAGACGTCTAAGGTCGAATTTCGTTATTCATGTATTCTTAGTACCTAAAAAAAACGCCAAATTCTGAATAGCAGAAAACATCAAATTCTTAGAACCTAAATCGTCCAATTATGAAAAGCTTAAACGTCACATTCTGCTATATATAGCTAACACATCATATTCTGAATACTTGTAGCTATAACGTCCAATTCTAATTAGCCCTAGGAAGTCATATAATTCTGAAAAACTAAACGTCATCAAATGAATAGCTAAATCGTCGATACGTACGTCATACTAGTTATCTGAATAGTTAAAAAGACAAAAAAGTAGCGAACTGACCAATTGTGTTCGCTTTTACCTATCCCATACCTTTTAAAAATCAAAAGGTAAAAAAAAATGATAAAGCAAAAAATTCTCTAGTCACACGTCTCAGTGCAATTGATCATCGAATATTAGCTCACTTTTAGGGAAAATATCAGTAATTCAGATACAAGACCAACAAGGAGACGTCATGATTCTCCAAAGTTCATATTGAGGAAAAAACAATCATCAATTTAAATCTATAATTTTTAAATTGTTTTAATGAAATAAAGTAAAATTTTGATTGGTATCTTTACAAGATTGCCCTTATTGCAACACCAACAATATTCAACCTTGAATGATTAACACTTGAAAAACAATGACGATGACCCTTATTTATTTATGTCACTAGAACGGAAATTTATCTGGCACCAACATATCATTTTTTCAAAAAGTCTATGGATAGGTATAGGTGAGCAACAGAATTAATATTGATGACTTGTATCGAGTTTACGTACACTCTAAACTAATTCATGTATGTTCAAAGGTTGTGTTAAGTTGACATTCCTCTAAGCAATGGGAACCAAGAACGTGAGGTTATTTTCATTTTTGGGGTATGTACAATGAATTTACTATTGTCCTTTACATTCTGAAACGATGATTTGGTTTGCAAAACCGGCAAAACATATCTGAAACCTCATTAGAATAAATACAATTGTTTCGGTGACTCTTTACCTGAAATCAATTCAATGCATTTCGATGATTCTTTATCCTTGCAACCGTCTTCTATGTTAATCAATGGGTTTAAGTTTTATATAAAACAGAGACATGAAGGGTGTAATGAAAACTAGTAAAATTAAGACATGTTACATCTTGCCCAATAGAAAGAGACAGACAGATAGTTCGTTAGACATAACAAAAAAATAAACTAAATAGATACAGATGTAGAATAAAATTTGCATCAAAACCGGAAGATATTATAGGGAGCAGTAATTGACCTTGACTTCCAATGAAGTTCTTGCACGGTCGCTAATCGAAGAGACAATCATTACAAGTACTTTCCTTTTGACAACCACTTGTTACATCAGTATTCGAAATAGACTATATATTTCTTTTCATGAGTAAGTGCATATCAAATGTAAAAGGTTGTGTGATACACTTAATTTTTTAAATGAATGACTTGTTACTTTTGAAGAACTGCTTACATCAAATCCTGTTTGCAACTTACTTGTTGAAATATTAGATAAATAACATTTCTTTATATATGATCTGTTATTATTCATGTACATCTTATCATTCAATTTGGCTGTAGTTAAATTTTACTAGAAATAGTTCAGGCTTTTGATCATGTCTGTCCGGAGTGGTATTGTAAGTAGCTTCATTTACTTATAATTGATTTTAGATGTAACAGGTCTTTTAAATGGCAAAAAAAATGTTTTGTCTTTAAGCCCATAGACATAAATTTGTCTTTTGATCGTGACGTTATCAAGTTTTTGTCTCACGATTTACTCTTTAAAACATGGAATTTCGAATTGATTTTTTTAGGAAATATTAATATTTTTTTCGTCTCTCGGAAATAACAACACACACAAACATTTTCAAATCAACCGTGTAAGTGTGCACCACATTGTTGATGTTATTTCTTCATAGAAAAATACAAAATATTACAGTCATTCTTTAATGAATATACATTCACAAACCTAATCCCAATGGAATAAAAGGAGTTGTTGGATATATTTCCATGAGACACACTAACCTTTTTGTGTTTATTTCATACATATAACGTGTGTCTGTACTTATACATCCTGTTTTTTATGCTATTGTAAAACAATTTGTACTCATATTTTTTTTTTCATTTTTCATTTTTGCTAATGTGCTTTGTCTATTTGCCTTTTGTGTGTCCTTGATACATATGACATGGCTCTGTACTTTAACATCCCGCCATCGTGTTATTGTGCTATAGTATATTATTCGTATTATTGTCTTTAATTTTTACTAATGTCCTTTAACTTGTCTTTATATCTTGTATGCGTCTTTGTTACATATTTGTTTGTTTTATAGTGATTAAGATTATAAGACCATGTTGACTGCTGCAAAATTTTTGAAATGTTTACCTTTTATGTCTGTTTTGTTCACACATCGTTGTCAATATCATGGAATTTGGTGCAACTTTTAATCAAGTGAGAGGTTTAGCTAGCTATAAAACCAGGTTTAATTCATCATAAGCAACTGTCAGTATCAAGTCAAGAATATGACAGTTGTTATTAATTCGTTTGGTGTGTTTGAGCTTTTGATATTGCCATCTGATAATTGGACTTTCCTTATAGAATAATCCTCGGAGTTCAGTATTATTACTTTTTACTGTGATTTTACTTTTTTGCATGATTTTCTCCTAAAATATGGAATACAGAATTAAATTATAAGGAAAGACTGTAATTTTTTTTTTTGTGTATCCAAAATGACCACACAAATGTGGTGTACACTTTATTTTAGCGTGGTACACATTTTTTTTTAAAACACTGGTTGGTCTAGTGGTCCAAATAGTTTAATACATGTATCACTAGCCTGTCAACCCCGAGATTTGAAATTCGATGCCTGCACGTGAAAGGTGCACTCTGCTCAAACATGAATTGACCAAGGTAGGGTTTTTTTCCTGTTGAAGGTCGTTGGTTATTTCTGAGCACACCGGGAACCTCCTTCAATACTTAAAATGGTAAATCCTTCTAAAAGTGCCCTTTACGCACCAAACAATCAATCAATCACATTGCATCTCTGTCGCTTTATGTTTGAAGGTTTTTCTTGATATTATGGTGTTGCTTATAGAATTTTTTTTTTTTATTTCAGATAAGCGCTACTAACGAAATACCGGTTGCTTGATATTGACTACTAATATCATAAGAATGTATAGGACCAAACAAGTCAGTCAACAATAATTACATTGCTATATGGATAATACTTCGAGATGAAACCTAATAATATACATGTAAGAATGTATGATTTCTGTATCAGCATTTCAAGCACCTTAAGCTTTTTTCAGTCAATTTTAAGCGCTAATTTGGCGCTGTCCAAAGTTTGAAACCTCGTCATATATATTTCGTTAGAAATTGTGTGTAGGTCTGTTTGAATTTGAGTCATTTGTGTTGTGTGTAATGAAATATGTTTACAGATCTAGATATTTACCTGCTCGATCAAAATTATTGATACATTAACCTAATTTGTTTGTTTGGGTTGCTCACCCAAATTCTCCAATACAAAATAACTATCAACTACTGTCATACAAGCAGGAGGTAACGCTATCTACGAAGCAATGTTTTATCCACTATACTTTTCGGAAAGTTACCTGTAGCAAGTTCGGAAAATGGCAGTTGAATTCAATTCATTCAACTTTTTAATCAAGTTTCACGTTTTATTTTGTCTGTTTTTATGGACTACTGTATTTTAAAGTGTTCCTTCCTTTTTGTTTTTTTGTTTGCTTTGGAGTTAGGTACTTTTGGTATCATCTTTTTTATTTAAAGTGTATGATATAATTGGTTAAGACACTTGTCTTATTTTGAAAATTTCTTTAGTTTAAAACTACCTATTTGTTCAAAGTGACATAGATATATGATGACATTATCATAAGTTTAACAAACTTATCACTTCTGCTTTTCAAAATACAAACATTACTATAAGTATGCAGAGCATGCGAATTGCTTAAAACCCTTAACGGTTTTATTGATTAGGAAATGTAACACACAGTGTAAAGGGGTAAAACTCACCAAATTATAAAAGAAGAAAACAAACAAAAACAAAAACGAAAACAAAAACAAAACATGAATAAATGAATGAAATAGCGTGGACCCTAAAATGTTGTTTGTTTGTATTTGATTTTATCAAAATTATGTTGGTCTGTAGATTCTTGTCTGTCTCATTGATGCAGAAGCGGATTAAGAGAGAACATCGGGCCCGGGCTCTCCATATGATGCAACATATATAATGAATGCATAGACGATGACTTGCCAAGGTCACCATTTTCAAAATAGGGATCATCACATGTGTTAAATTTCCGTATATATATATCTTTTGAACCTTATAAGAAATATTGACTGAAAATCTACACATTTGATGCAGCTTTTTAATTGTTTTAATTGAATATAACAGGACTGATTTATATTAATTCAACTGAAAGAAAATATTCATTAAATGTAACAAAATAGGTGCCGAAAAAAAATAATTCCCTGAAAGCAAGGACATTATAACCATATTTAATACTTTTAAAATAGAATTTAAGTTCTAGGAAATTATTGAATTAATTGCGTCAAGTACTATTTCCTGTCAATATTTAACATTTAACATTTGCATGTATGTTAATATTAAATTATATATTCATGATATTTAAATCGTAATTGTCATTTTTCATTTTTCAGGTAGCCATGGAAACATTGAAATCAGGAGATGACATCACAAATTTTTCCTCAATATCTACCAGCACAGACTCTAATATAAGTAGGCTAATAGTATTATTAGATCAGTTAAGAAATATTTAACAACTTACTTACTTATTGATTGATGACTGCATGATGTCACGATGTAGATATTCCGTACTTACATAGAATTCAACCGACATTTTACCACACTCAGGTCAAGGACGCCAAACCAAGTCGGTTAAAACCACTTCAAGA
Source organism: Mytilus edulis (assembly GCA_019925275.1). Lineage (NCBI taxonomy): Eukaryota > Metazoa > Mollusca > Bivalvia > Mytilida > Mytilidae > Mytilus > Mytilus edulis. The sequence goes on from CM034350.1 coordinate 82,387,841, forward strand.
CAAGCGTTTCTCGTTTGTCCGTGTTATACATCACATTAAAGTGACTTTTAAAAGAGTCATATTCCTGTGCAGTTAACATTATTGTGTATATTTAAATAATGTATCCTTTGACTATTATATATATTTTTTTTAAATTGTTTATCCACTGTTTTATTTCTAAGAGAATGTATGATAAGCGCTTTAGATCTCCATCCAGAGCGAACCATGCTCTCTTTTCCAAGTTTTTGGTTTTCAATGTTCATCTGTTAGAAAAGTTTTGCATTCTTAAACAACATTCATGTATTGCATTTCCCAATTGTTTCTTTTTCTAACTAAAGGTTTGGCATTGTTCAAGATGGTATGTAGATCGAAGTTTTCGTTCCAGTTTGTGCTTCATTATACAACTTTTTGGAATTTTGAGTCCTCAATGCTCTTCAACTTTGTATTTGTTTGGCTTTTTAACTATTTTGATCTGAGCGTCACTGATGAGTCTTATGTAGACGAAACGCGCGTCTGGCGTATAAAATTATAATCCTGGTACTTTTGATAACTAATTATACACCTCTCCAAATACCAAAAATTAAGTCTTCATATTTTTGTAATTTCGCTTCTTTAATTTTCGTCCATCTGTCGACACGTGTTTATTTATTTATTTATTTATTGATAGCGCTGTCCTTTTTGGGGGTTACTACGCCTCGCGAAACAATTATTATTTTAATATCAAAAAATTTAAATATGTATAAGAAAATGCCTGTACCAAATCAGAATTATAACAGTCGTTTTCCAATCGTGATGTGTTAAGTTTTCGGTTTTACCATTTAATAAGGGAATTTCCGAATTTCGAATTAAATTTTCCTTGACGTTCGGTATTTTTGTTATTTTACTTTAATGTTATATATGCGCCAAACATTGGTGATTCATTACAACATTGATATCTCCAATGTCTCCTAGACGTCTGTATTGTGATGATTTAAAAAAAAATTGTGCTATTTGACAACAAATGGTATATTCAAGATTACAAGATTACAAATCAGAAGAAGAAACAGGTAAAACATCGGTAAAACAAAAAGACCAGCAACAAAAAATAAATAGTCTTAGAAATACTACACAGAAACCTAAATAATATTTTACACGTTCGATCCCCCACCTCCCTTTCTAAAAAAAAAAAGAACAATAAACAAAACAAACCAAGGAATGATCTTAAGTTCAACGGAAGGTGTACTAGTTCCTACTACACTAATGGTACCAGTCGTGTTATTCAGGCCAAGTTTATAAGTTAGGTTATAATTCGCATTTAGTGATTTCGTTATCTTGAAAATTGAAAAATATTCATGGTTATATGTGCCCATGATACAAACATATTCCATATCTCTTAATCAAGTATTGATGGCGTTGGTACAATGTTAAAAGGATTAATTCATTTTTACCATTGCGAACCCGTGGTTTCAATAAAAGATGCAATAAATATTTATTTATAAGAAAAACAGATAACACCATTGCAAAAAAAAAAAGACACAGCATAAATCGGTGACAGATTTTGAAATAGAAGTGCAAAACTACATGCTTATCTGTGTTAAAGAAACGACAATAATTCAAAAAGAAATATACAATACACATGTTATTAAAAAAAAAAAATCAAACAATTATATATATATATAAATATTTATCTCCGGCATTCTTATCATTTAGCTTATTCTCCTTTCAGGTACAGCGTCTTCCAACTATGTTTACTCAATCACCATATATTACATAGGTGCATTGGCCTTTACGATGCTCGTTGTCATGACAGTAGCCTTTATAATCATGTGCCATGTCTTACGTAGACTGCGATATAAGACCCGACCTCCAGAACCGGTTAGAATGACTAGTAATAATGATTTCAACATAAGAATTTCTGATGTATTTGATGGCGGAAACAAACGGAGGATGTCACGTGCCCCAGGACAGTCGAGGAATACAGCGTACTTCAGACAAGATTCGCAAGAAGCAAGTCGATTTGATCGAATGTCGGTGGTCCCATACGCTGTTTCTGTTGTAAATGATAATTTGAATCCACCGCCTATCATTGGCGAAACGCCAAAATCTGAACACTTGGTAACACAAACAATGGCTGAAACAACAAATCACAGTGTTACGCAGGTCACAGACTCGACCGGTGTTAATTTGATGCATTCAACACAATCATTGCCAAACTCAAAAAGTATTCCCGCCAATGGATACTTGACAAAACAAAACCAATTTATTTCCCCGCCAACATTACCAAATAGTATTCTTGTGAATGAAAGCACGACGCAACAGAACAATTTTATTTTGTCGTCAACACTGCGAAATAGCAATAAAAATGGGGTGCATGGGAATGAAAACATGACACAACATGTGAATGATAACATGACACAACATGTGAATGAAGACATGACGCACCAAACCAGAGTTATTCTGTCATCAACACTACCAAATCACAATACAAACAATATTACTGTGGATAAAAACATTGCGACGCAACAAAACAAAATTGTTTTGCCCTCAACACTGCCAAATAACGCTACTCAACACAACCCTGCAAATGAATTGATAGTACAAGAAAAAATGGCCAGAACAGATCGGCCAATTCGTACAACCAATGAGTATCAAGTACCTACGTCAGCAAAAGTGGTAAAAGACAAAGATAAAACTCATTACCAGATTCCTGGAAACCATTATCAAACTCCTAAAAGTCCTATAATGTCTAAAAATCCGAATTATCAAACACCTAAAGCCCCTCGGAAAGTGATAGTAGTATAATACATATTGACATATAATTTAACCATGATTTCAGTTATTTATTAAAGTGAGAAATTAACAATATCATGTTCTTTCATTGGAATATATTTGAGTCAAAGCCCAAAAAAAACACAGAAAGCAGGGAAAATTTGAGGTGTGGGAAGGATTTCTTTTGTGTTTCAAATTTATTTCCAATTCCTCAATCATTAATGTAAAAAAGAATTCTTTAACAAATGCGACTGCATATGTTTACTTGAAATAAACAACAAGACGCATGCCATCAGGGGAATAAGGTCCGCTTACCTTTCGTTCACATCTGAAATTATTCTCGGTTTTTCGATGGAGTTATATAGTACAGTTGCTCAATTTAATATAGTTTAAATAATAGTTCGAACAGCGGTATACTACTGTTGAGTTTATGTCTGTGTATTGTTTAGTCAGAATGTTGTTTGTCTATATATATAGGTCGGCGCATTACGTTTGCGCGGATTGGTCCTACAATTGCGCGGAAAAAATCCACGTTTGCGCGAAATTCACCTTTTGAAAAGTAACTACATTTGCGCGGATTTATACCAAAACATATTAAAACAAAATCCATAACTTTTAATAAAAAAAATACTTAATATTGTTAAAATGATCTGAAATAAATTTGAACAAATTCACTTAATGAAAAAAAAAAATTAAAATTAATTAATTAATTTGAACTATTTAATTCGTTCACCGTTCATCAATTTCACAAATTTCAAACTGGTGACATTTCCCGTCAATGCTATGTATCTCAAATCGCTAGGATACAAATACCAGGCACCGACTGATCTATAGACGATCTCCGTATAGATATCATCCGCATGTATACTTATAGATTATCGTTGATCATCTCAACGAGATTGATTTTCTCGCTTGAACCGGGACGGCTTAAGCGAGAAAATATGTTTATCGCTATTTTACTTTTGACGACGTTGTCAATTTCATGTCAATTTCGTTAGCAACGCCACGTGCCTCCTTAAATTTTAGCGATAATTTTCCATCTCAAGCGAGTAGCATAATATGAATAATTATCACAAAAATAGATAAAAGGAAAAATGCACAAAATATCGATAATGCGTTTTATTGACATGACTATATACTATAAATGTTCTCTTCCATGATAGTCTCTGTATTTTATTTAGAACTTTTCTTTTACATAAATGTAGTGCCTTTTAATGTTTATATAAACAAATAAATACTTGCCTTGTATATGTTTATCATTCAATGTATGAAATAACAAGATGTGGTATGATCGCTAATATATGTTCAAAACAATAATCGAAAAGCAGATTACAGGTAAAAATAACCTCAGGTAAACTACAGGTAAATTCGCGCAAATGTAATACCATTTCTCCGCGCAAATGTAATGCGTGTCATTTAAAAATCCGCGCAAATGTTGGTCGCCCATATAGGTAACAGGTAAGTGTCATTTTTCTGTTTGTCCATGGTATCACCTGTTTTTTCTTCGACTTAAAGATTTAAGAAGATGTGGTACGAGTGCTAATGAGACACCTCTTCATCCTAGTCACAATTTGTAGAAGTAAACCATGATAATAGATTAAAGTACGGCCTTCAACACGGAGCCTTGGCTGACATCTGACAGCTAGCTATAAAGGGCCCCAAAAATGACTAGTGTAAAACTATTCGATAGGAAAACGATTGGTCTTATCTATTTAAAAAAAAACGTGAAAAGATATACACATATGAACCACATAAAAAAAAAGACAACCACTAAACACCAGGTTTCTGACTTCGGACAGGGGCAAACAAATGCAGTAGGTTTAAACGTCTTTATATGCGCCAACCTTCACCCTTACCTGAAACAATAGTGTAACATCACAACATAGAAAGACACACTATAAAATATCAATTGAAATGGATTAGCTCAATCAAAAGACATAATATATATGTACAAAAACAATTGAACATACACTGAACGAAAAGATTTGATTTATGACACAATGTAAATACAAAATTGATAAAATAAGAGGTTTAAATGTAAAACAGCATCAGAAAGACAACTGTAACCTTGGACAAGATCCTGCCCAAAAGAATAACGTACACTGGTAAATAAAAGTATTGTTGTTGTAAGGTATACATGGAGTATGGAAATATTTTTACAAATCAATAATTTTGTTGTTCGTAGTACGAGAACAGAAGTGAAAATTTATTATCATACCAAACACAAGTCTTATCAAATGTGGTATATATTTTAAATAGCGAGACTCGTTATAACACTAATTATGATTATTTAACATTAAATTACAAAAATGCACTATTACAAATTGTATTAATTGTCAAATTAACATGAAAGTACGATTTGAGAGTACTCGCAGCAACTGAAAGCTAGTTAAAAGCCAAAACAATTATAATTAATAATTTTAAAAAAAAAACGCATCAGAGACTAAATTAACTAATTAAAAAACACATTCCAGGGATTTATTATTTTAAAGTAATAAACAGTCAAAGAAGACAGAACTTGTGCAATGTTAAAATAAAAGAATCGTCAGGCAGCAGGATAGTTACATAAAAAAAAAAGTAAAATCACAAAAATACCAAACTCCGAGGAAATTTCAATACGGAAAGTCTCTAATCAAATGGCAAAATCAAAAAATCAAACACATCGAACGAATGGACAAAAACTGTCATATTCCTGACTTGGTAGAGGCATTTTCTAGTGTAGAAAATGGTGGATGAAACCTGGTTTTATAGCTTACTAATAGCCTATATAAACCTATCACTTGTACGACAGTCGCATCAAATTCCATAATATTAACAACGATGTGTCAAAAAAAACAAACAGACATAATAGGAAAATGTCAAAAATAGGGGTGCAGCAGTCATCATTGTGTTATTATTTTAATCACTAAAAAACAAACAAATATATGTAATAAAACATTATATAATGTATAATGTTATATATAATCTCTAGATATAAGATGAACTTGGATGTGTATTTACATATTCCAAAAACCCGTTTGATAGGAAAACAAATTTAGTCATGTCTTAATTTGGTGATGGCAAAATCGATTGTCAGTGCCAATGTAAACTATAATCAAAGATCTAATTACAATATTACCAAGTTAACTTTTGCTAAGAAGTTTGTTTAGAGATGAGTTTACATGGATCACATATTGAGTTCCGCTCTAAGTACAATATAACTGTAAAATTTAGGATTTGAATTACATTTTTTAATGAAATAAATTACAAACACGACCAAATTTACTAATCAAATATCCTATCTGTATCTATGAAAAAATTTAGTAAAAGTTTTAAGAAATTAATGGTCGCGAAATCCCTGTTATTATGTATGTTAAAATTTATGACATTACTAACGAGCATAACGAACGAGTTGGGATATATAAACACTATATGATGGAGCAAAAGGAACATCGTCGTCTAAAAAGAAAAAAATGAATTTTAGTACGGAGGTAGTACCCTTGAGACATTGCAATGTCTTAATATAGAAAAGGACAAATACAGTACGAAATATATATGTTTATGCATAAACAACAATAAATGAGTATATACAAGTAAAACATGAACATAAAAAAACAATTTGAAAACTACTTTGTAAGTGTTTGAATCAGAATAATGAAACACAAACGTTCTGTGTTACAGTTAACTATGATCGTTTTACATACATGAAGCAAAGGGACAAATTGTATGTTATCTCCGACCTCCGACCCATGCTCACACTTCAGGCTAATAAAAAACGTTAAATAAACAAGAAGGTTTCCCCAGTACACAGATGCCCCATTAGCACTATCATTTTCTATGTTCAGTGGACCGTGAAAATGGAGGGGGGACTTTAATTTGGCAATAAAATTAGAAAGATCATATATTTAGGAACATGTGTACAAAGTTTCAAGTTAATTCGACTTCAACTTCATCAAAAACTACCTCAATTAAAACGTAAACCTGAAGCGGGACAAACGGACGGACGAACGTACGAATGGACGGACGCACTGACAAGAAAACATAATGCCCATAAATGGGGCATAAAAGAATGTTTAACATTACACCGGGATCGGGTATACACATCCAAAATAGGAGAAGGCAGTATAACAATTATAATTCTACTGTAACATCATAATTCTAATCGGGTGTTGCTAAACGGCGGAAACGGAAAACGGAACGGAAACGGAAAACGGAAACAGAAAAAAATAACATCTTTATTTTTTGGTTATTTTATCTACATAGGCATGTTTGATATAGTATACTATATGTTTACAAGAAAGAAAAACAGAAAAATAAATTTATAAAATAAAATATTTAAATAATTAGCAGGAAAAGATGAGACTATGTTTTTGAAATATTTGATAATGTCATGCGTACGTCGTTCATGCGATTTAGTACAGTCTGATAGACTTTTCTTATTTCAAAAAAATGTCAAAAAGATAGTAACCCAACAACACTATACAAATGTACATACAGCAAAATAGATAGATTGAAGTAATACAATTTTGGGGTACCTTTTCATCGTTTTTTCTTTGTTTCTTTTTTTAATTGCATTGAAACTGGATTAGTGATTTAGTGTATCTTGTTTCGTTATTCTGAATTGGAACAGAGAAATTTTTAGTTGTTTTGATGACATACATTTGTACCATCAATATCTTTTATTTTATCTTGTCTCCTTGGTGACTTTCGTTGTATGTCCTTAGGCCACACCAATTTGATTCCTTGTTCGACGGACCCGCCGCACCTATTTTTTTCAAAACAGATTTTTTTTTAATTTTTTATATTCCCGCTTCCCGCATCCGGAAATGTAATCATGTCCATTTCCCGCACCGTTGTTTTTTTTGTAAATATTATAAAAAGATATCAACATTTGTTTTTAAAATCACAGTCTAGCCTGTATATAACGATTTTGAACATAAAAGCACCCCACCACACTGTGTAAATATCTTTGAGAATATTTGTTTCAGCATGAAACCTATTTATCCAAAGAGGGAGTGCTTCGATATATAAAATTTATAACAGGAGCGGAAATACCTGTAAAGAACAAAAAAATGTTTTTTCCCCCTTACTTATATTCCCTATCAAAATATGTTCGTTGTTAGAATAAAGTACAAAGAACTTCTGAAGGATTTGCCTTCAACTGCAATTATATTGTATGCTGGCGAAACAAAACTATCCATAGCCGCTGCATGTTTATGCACCCGTCCTGATTGATTCAGGGGCCTGTCGTTCAGCAGTTATCGTTTGTTGATGTTGTTCATTGGTATTTTCCCGTTTGGATATATAAATTAGATCGTTGGTTTTCCTGTTCGAATTGTGTACGCTAATAATTTTGGGGTCATTTATAGCTTGCTGTTTGGTCTGTATCAAAGCCCTGTGTAAAAGGCCGTACTTTGACCTGTGTTTGTTATTATCAGGTTGAGAACAACCCTCCCTCAGACAAGGGGTCATTTTACTGATGTAGAAATGAAAAGGGTATAGAAATACCAAGGATTTGTATAGCTCTTCTATACAAAACATTTGAAAACTTGGAATTTTGTACTCAAAAAGAGGAGAGTTACATCATATTTTAAACAACTTTTTCTAAAAGAGGGGTTCACTTATTTTGAATAATTTAAACTGTTAAAGTAAATGAGTTAACATGGTTAAAGTCCAAGAATATTACAAAATTCTTGGACATGTTTTGACCATTTAATACCAGATAGATATATATATATAGTTCTTTGAGAAAATATGAGCCCTTTTGTACAAACAAATATATTATAACTTATATTGATCCCTCATAAAACATGTAAAAGGGATATTTATAACATTAAGGGGTTGCCCCCAAACTGATTATGACTTGGATGGAGAATTGTCTCATTGTCAATCACACATCCATAGACAAGATTTAATTATTTCTTGGTGAACAGGGAACAAATACTTCAGAAATTAAAGAAATGTCAAAGTACAAGTGATAAATCAAGTTTTAATATTGTCAAAACCTAGTATTTTATGTTAACAAAAAAAAAAATATAATCGCTCGCCTTTACTTTTTCAGCTTCGCCTGAAAAATTTGTAAATTAAATATTTTTTTATTAAAATTTTCAAATCGCTCGCTCGCCACAAATTTTGGAGTCCACAAATCCGTAGAACAAGAAATTAAATTGGTGTGGCCTTATCAATAATTTTAGGCGCAGTTTTTCATGACAGCAAATAGTTGCAACTGAGCTATTTAACATTGATGATAAGTTATATCGTAATAATCTATCCGGTTATGAATTATGTTGGAGCATACTATAATTATGTTAGAGCATCTTGCAGAGAATACATGTTTGAGATATTTTAGCGCAAATACACAAATGTCTGCTGTTGTCCATTTATCAGGTATGAAGCTGGTATTAATGATAACTACGATAGCTGCTTATGCATTTTTTTCTTATCCCTACTTACTCGGTTAATGTCATTTCCCCCCTTAAATTCCGTCGATATAAAAATTTTCTTCCCGTCCGTTTACGTTCCGTTTTCCGTTGTTTTAGCAACACCCAATTCTAAACATAACTTTGTTACAAAATAAGAACGTTTCATAATGTTTTTCCTATTTTATTTTATTTTTTGACGTGAATACGTCATTATTAAGGCAGATTAATTAAAACATGGGTTGCATCAAATTAAAAAAAAACCAATAATAATATTTTTTTCTTAATTTAGATCGACGTCAATTCATAACATCAAGATCGTAAATTATTTTTGTCGAATGAATGAATTAGAAATCTTAAATACTAAATGTTAATTATTGATTGATAGTTTTAATAACACTTGTTTCATTTAATCCATATTGGTGTAGGAAGTTTGTAATTCTTTTTTTTTTTCTTAAACATTTTTATTGGCTCAACATTTCAAACTCGAACAGGCTGTGGACTCAGATCCAAGATGAACAAAATTTGCTTACAAAAAGCACTTATCAAGATATTATACACATAACATCATTGTTCTATATTTATTTCATGACTAAGCTTATACGCGGAAGTAGAGTGTGGGTTTTTTTTTAACAAAGAATTCGTTC
>CM034350.1:82397712-82663271 GCA_019925275.1 Mytilus edulis
CATATTAGCAATTATATCATATCATGATGTTATCAAAGAATACAAAACGGTTCATCATCGTCTCGTTGTTGATATTTATTTGGAAATTTAATGACAGATCTTGAATTATTTTTCCTCCAGATGTCTAATTTATAATGTTACCTTTTCTTTAAATTTGTTAGACCTCTATCTTCTCACCATATCTACTTTTCAACAAAAGAAATGATACAATGCACTGTATTTTCCTTATATAATGAAATGAATCCCTGTACCTAGGTAAATACATACTCAATTGTTCTAATATTTATAGAGCGTTAATTTCTTATCGACACCATTGTATATGGAAAATACGCAATTTTTTCCCTTTCAAATATTTGATAATAAAAAAATCGTATTTAAACATAAAATAAATAAATTAGAATTCAACACTATAAACTGAAACATATTCTTTCTAAAAAAAAATGAATGTCTTTGCAGGTGTTTGAATACTTAATACTCAACTTTAAAATTAAGTGTCGACATTTAATATCAGTTTCTCAAATAAATTCAACCCCTGTGTTCAATAACACGTTTTTTTTCACTTTCAACTTTGGTCATTTTCTTTTAATCATAAGGATTTGCTTTGTAAATGTTTGTTTTTCATTTTATAATTGATCATAATTTCGTATTATTATAATATATGTTGAATTGGATTTCATAGTTGTGTATCGTTACTTTTGTTGACTAGTACAGTATATGTGTTTTTGTTCTTCTTCTAATAATAATTTCGATCTCTATGGTTTGTATTTATAAAAGTCTGTCATTAATTGTAAAATATCTTTTGGCAAACAATTTGAAATTGTGCCTAATTGATTGATTTATTCTTTGATTGAATTGTCTTCTCAAGCGAAGATGACTTTTTTGAACATCGTTTGTCAATATGAAGGAATTTAATGAGACTGTCATACAACATGTACAAGTGTGAGTTTCAGCTATCCCAAAAAACAGATTTAATCCTCCATTTTCTACACAAGAAAATGCCTGTACTAAGTCAAGAATATGACAGTTGTGTTCCATTCGATTACCTTAGCTGTATTTGGCAAAACTTTTGGGAATTTTGGTCCTCAATGCTCTTCAACTTCGTACTTTATTTGACCCTTTTAACTTTTTGGGATTCGAGCGTCACTGATGAGTCCTTTGTCGACGAAACGCGCGTCTGGCGTATATATAGAATTTAGTCCTGGTATCTATGATGAGTTTATTTTCGACCTGTTGATTTTGACATTTGTTAAAGGATTTCCGTTTTGAATTTTTGTAGCGTTCGTTATTTTGTGATTTTAATTTTAATTACACCTTTAGAATTTGGGTAATTAGTACCAGTACCAAATACCGCAACTATATGATTCAAATTATACTTCAACAAATAAGATTTCGCACGGGAACCTACTGTTACTTTACTATTTTCTAACATAATTAACAATAATGATAGGATATGAACTTCACAAGGGAGCCCCTCGTTCTTTAACTGTTTTGTAACATTACTAACAATAAACATTTGACAACTCAGTTCAATAAACCTAATATATATTATCTAAACAACCTGTTGTTATATACATTTGATATGAACTGTTTGTCAATAAATGGAAACGAATATTATTATGTTTTTAATCTAATATTGTATCTTTGTAATTTATAGTATACTGTTTGTCCATGTGTTTTGTTAAATATAATATCTCTAGTAGATAACAGATACAACAAAACATTTGTTTCTATGCCAAAAAAAAAGATCGACTCTTAATTGAAATGTTTTAAGTAATGAATATTTTAAAGACAAAGAATTGTTGAAACATATGCTATATAGACGTTAAATATTGTGAAAAATGAATTATATTTAGAGCTATAATTTGTTTAGATATACTAACATTTCGTTCTATTCAAATCGCATATACAATTAAGTCCTTACATATCACTTAGTGAAAAGATGATATAACAAGCTTTACATCTTTACATACTCTCCTTTACTTTGCCTTCGATTTCTTTTTTGTTCTGAACGTACGCTTGACTGCGCTACTGATAAAGTCCAATAAATGTTTTCAATACTTTTCTGATTTTCAGCTGCATTTTTATAAAAATGACTACAAATCTGTCTTCAAATAAGCTTCTGACGTCATGCAACAATAGCATTTTTTTCTCAAATTGTTTGGCAATATTTTGAAGTATGCTTTTAAGTAATAGCTGTCCAAAATTAGCCTTTTATACCCTCATTTCTGTTTCAATTTAAAAAAAAAAACAATTATGAACCAGATGTTTGATATATAATTGTTAGTCTAATAAGAAATAGTTAGAATCTCTATGAAATTACTCTGATAATAGGGTAAACTATTTACGGTTATATTAATAAAAGTAAGTTCTGGTGAATGGATGTCATTTGTATATACTAGTTATAACATTAACAGGTCAGATTGTTACTCGTTTAATCTCTATTTACCATTGTTGAAATTTTATAGAGAAAAAATACTGTTAATTAGAGCTCCATAAGTTAGTCCTGCTTTATGTTAATCCCTTTTCTTTCTTCTTTTTTGTCTGTACGTCGGTCAGCTCTTCTATATCATACAATATTAAAAAATACTCATCAAAGATACCAGGCCTACACTTGTTCACGCTAGGCGCCTGTTTCGTCTAAAAAAAGTCGCACGAGTCACGACCGACTCAGATCAAAAGTTATAAAATCAAATTGATTACAAAGTTGAAGTGGAGTAAGATGTTATACCAAATACAAGATTGCTTCAACCAATTTCCCAAAACAATCTATCCATAGTGTATTTTAATCTACAATAGGAAAGTCTTTTCAAATTTTAGACAAATTAAAATATAATGTGACTTACAAATTTTTAGAAAGCACTAGGATTAAATAAAGATAAAAAGATTAATATATTAAGGTACAGTTATTCCAAATTCAATACTTGTGGATGAAACTAGAAGGAAAATTGATAGTTAAATCCAATGATATCAGCAAAATTTAAGAAAAAAGGAAATACATGGATATTCATCATATGCTGTTTTAAATTGAGTACCAGTGTTGACTTAACAGAAAATGAAATTATCATACTTTTTTTTCCATAAAGACATATCTTTCAACCAAATACAAATCCTAAATTAAAAGCATCTATTTGTTTTGGTTTTCAACATAATTGAGAAAATAGGTTATCAACCTTTCCAAATTGATTTCTGATTTTTTAAGTTCCCAAAATTTAGAGAAAATTTTTATTTTGTACTAGGACCTCCAAAAATTGACATAAAGGTTGAAGGTACTATTTAAAAAGGATATCCTGTATAAACAAATTGTCCACTGAGCGCTATTTTTGAAGTTACCTCTAAAATAAATAAATGTAATGTGATTGAAATTCACCAAACATTTATATTGACGCTGAACAAGATATCACGAAATAAAAAAGTACACCACATGGACGTGTACTTCCTTGTTTTCTTCTTTTTTTTTATGCAAATGTATTTCTCTTACATATAATTTAATTATGTACAATAGTTTTGCTCCATGTGTTCCCTTTATACAATTTTTAATTAGCTTAATTGAATATTTATCATGTTTATCTATTCAACAGTGCTGAGTTTCAATTATTGCAATATTTTTCATTAGAAGTTGTCGTAGGCAGTTTGAACTGGTCATATATTGATTAGATATCAATTCAAAGTGTCCGTCTGTCGTTTCAATACGAAATGATATGATAAAAATTAACGGAAGGCAAACCCACATATAATACACGGCTGTTACAGTCACTGTGGTATAAAAACAGTAGACTACAGCAGCAATTGCATAACGATTGTCTTCAAGTCATCAAATTATATACCACAACGGGAACGAAAAATATCCCCAACAATGAAGGTTTTCGTAATACTGTGTGTCTTTGCTGCTTGCATGTTTGCTGCAGGTAAGATATCTGGTGCAGAAAAATTGGTACCGTTAATGTTATTAAGATCTATGTGAATTATTTTTGTTTGTTACAAATTCGAGATTAGTTTTTAATACCTTTGGAGGCAATCATTTGTATTTAAAAAGGATAGGAGTATGATTTGTTTCTTAGTTAAATACAAAAAAAAACTTTTATTTAGTTTTTCGACGATATCTATCAAATTGTTTTTAAACAAATACCATAAGGCTTGGGGAAACATTTTTATAGTTTGTTTTGTGTCATTTGCTTGACCAGAATATTTTTTATTCTTAAAATATGGATCAGAATATTTGTTTAGGAAGAAACGATGCCCCTTGAAATTAAATGTTTTTTTCCATTATTTTGGTTAAACATGGCTTTTCCATTAGTTGTAGTTATTAGAGCTGTTTTGAAATATTTACTTTTAATACTTTTACAACGACATGGTTAAACATACCTTTGTTAATTCCAATTACTTTATTTTTTTATGAAAACTATTAAGATAGATTTTTTTTGTGACATTCATATATATCAAAATATTGGAGGCAATACTAATTATTTTAGTCATACGATTTATTGATTGTTTAACGTACTGACGCAAACATTTCATTTTTTTCAGGGACGATATAAATTAAATAAATGTATTGAAATGGTAAACTGTATTTTAAATATACACAATGGGGTCAATGCCAGAAATATATCATCTCATTTGTATTATACTTGGGAAGGGTGATGTTTACCAAGCCTTCAACTGTTGAGTGCCGAATACCAAAAAGTGGATATTTTCTTACAATAATCTAATATGTATTTAACTTAAACGGCCTACCATTTTAACTATTTAAAAGTAAACAAAATAGTAAAACATATTTGATATCCATTAACGCGGCCTTGATTGTGCATTAAAGAGAATCTATCTTTCTCTATATATTACAAATTTCTCTATTTGCTGGGTTAAGCCATCGCAATTGTTTTCCTTAAACATTAAATTAATAAACAGTATTTAGTTATCTTTATATTAAGGTATCTTATTTGCTTTCAATGACTCTGCATTGCTGAAGTCACACAAATAACAGAACAGTAGAAACCACATACTTCTTATTTTACCTTATGCATGTTTATTTTCTTTGTATACCTAATGTTTTGTCCTGTATTGTCTTGTGATGAACATAAGTATATTTCTGTAAAGAAATTGAGTGTTTACGGTTCAATATGTTTTCTATTACCGTGGGATGATGTGGCATAATATTAATTGAATGATCAAAATCTATACACATCTGATATCTGTTTTTACAATTATTTGTGTAGGTATATCAATGGAACATTTGTATTCAAATATTAAGTAAAACATGTTAATCAAGGTCTACCTTTAAGTCATAGTTGAAAATGTACACATGTGTAGGTATTACTGTACATACCTTATTGATTAGACATATTTTCCCTCATTAGAGAACATTTGTCTAATAAGTTCGTATGTGCAGGCATAAACATAACGAAAACAAATTACATTAAATTATGTTGATTTCAGCAGACTATAAAATGTAAAATGTATTGTTTTACAGGAGATCCGATCCCTACAGTTGTCCCTACACCGGAACAACCATCGTGGAACAGCGGTCACGAAGGTAATGGAAACTTTATGTGTACACGACACCTGACAGGTCACGTGTGTGAAAAACTCAAATACGCTGTCACTGATTTTTTGTGGTTGATTCAAAATACATCAAGTAACCAGTAATTTTACTTCAATATGCAAAATCATTTTCTAAAATCTTATTTTCATGGCAGTTTGAGAATAAAGTCAACTACTTAATTTTCTTCAGGTTATTTCATTTTTACCGTTTTTTGTTTGTCAAATGTCTTAACGTTTGTAGTTGTAAATCGTATTTTTTTCTGCTTTATTCGTGTGTTGTGTTGGAGATAACTACTCATCCAGTTCATTTGGTAGATTTAATTTTGGATCAACGAAATTTACACTATATATCTGGTTTGCAGTTTGATCAAAGAAACACCCACAAAGCTAGATACTACAAATAATTATCTAATTACTACTACAATTAAATATTAATTAGTATCATAATTTTCACGATTATTAATATTAGTTGGATAAGTCATACAAATCTAATCTTGAATGTCACCCAAATTCTTTCTTAATTTTCACGTTTTAGAAATTTATATGTGACGTCACATTGGGCGTTGCATTGACTATGGCTAACAGGGCTGTGATTTTGTAATGTATTCGTTTTTATTCTAAAGCTAGTTACCACTTAAGTTTAATCATGTATATCTATTATATAGTCATTTTATAAAATTAACTGTTTGCAAAACTATGTATTTTTCTTGATAATAATGATGTTTTTGTCCAAGGCGGATAACCCTGGCCTCATAACTTTTTGGAACTTTAGGTCCTCGGCGATCTTCAACTTTGTAGTTGTTATGGCTTTCAAACTTGGTACATCTGAACATTGTTTTGTGTGGACGTATCGCGCTAACCTGTTACCTTTTAATGGCTATTATTCGTTTGTTTCTCTGTCCTATATTTTCTCCTATTTATCTGTTTATTTATTGTAACAATGTCAAGTAAAGTTGTCATTATAATGTTATAATTAACACTGCCATTAAAGCGGAAGGTTTGGCATGCCACAAAACCAGGTTCAACCCACCATTTGTTTCATAAAATGCCCTGTACCAAGTCAGGAAAATGGACATTGTTACATTATAGTTCGTTACTGTGTGTGTTACATTTCGGTGTTGTGTTTCTGTTCTGTTGTAAGTCTCTTTTATTTGATACGTTTCCCTCAGTTTAAGTTTGTAACCCTTATTTGTTTTTTTCTCTATCGAGTTATGAATTTTGAACAGCGGTATACTACTGTTGTCTTTATTTACATCGTCTTATGAACAAACATGTATATGCAATACATGTATTTGTGGGTCCATGAACAAATAATTGCTGTAAATAGTAAATAGTGACATTTCTTTGTATTTTAGTCGCCTATGATACCTTTGAAGATCTATATGGACGACAGGAAGAAGGTATGTATCATGACATTTAAAAAATACTGCATAATTATACTTTGAGGCTCTAATTATGTTTGGTACGTTGTCCAAAATGTACAGTTGAATTAGTTGTTTTTCGTTTAATGTTCAAGACCGTTCTTGATTGATAAAAACTCACCAAAGATTCTTTATTACTTTTGTTTTCCTCTGTTCCCAAAGCCTCTTTTTCATTGTTGACTATAAATGTCAATATTTGATTACCAAATTTAACGATTTAACATTAGACAAGTTATAAGAAGATGTATCACTTTTTCAACGCTTTATATCGACGTGTCTAATATATACGTGTATATATCTTTTCTGAGATTGAATTTACGTATGAGATTGAATTTACAAACAAAAGGCCGTTTGAAGTGGTTTATAATTGTATATCTTTGTATTTTAGCACCACCCGAAGGACAAAGTATGTATTTTTGAAAAATAAAACAAATTGTTCTGATTCGCGCTAAGAGTCGTCTAAAACTCACATTGATATGCGAGCATTTTCTCTGTATTTGAATTTCCTAATTACATAAAAAGAACAAACAGCAATAACATCGTTACTTTGATTGCATAGAGTTGTTCTGCTGAGTATATGATATATATTGTATCTAGCAGATTGATATGCCATACCAATTCGTTTCCACAAGAATCCGCTTTTTCCATTACTTTAATATAATCTCTTGTGCTGGGTTGAGGACATATCAAAGATTCCGTCTTGTCTGGTATGTTGTTTAAATTCACAAACATTTCAATATGAAACATTTGGTAAATTAAATTAATGATTTTACCTTAGATTAACTTTTTAAATTTTTACCATGACTTTAATCGGTACACATACAACAATTGGGATGGGGGAGGGGAAATGTACACAATTAATTACAGGATAATGAAAATTACTGTTTGGTGTCTTTTTATATCAGCTGAATTTGTATGAGACTAAAACAAAGGTGTTAAAAGAGCTTCAACGAGCTTTTGCCCCTGTTTCTAGCCGAATTAATAATGAACATTTTTTCCATCCAAACCGGCGAATTTTTCTTAAAAAGAAATCGACACGACTTAAACGCGGACCGCAATTAGGACTTTAAACTGAACTGTGACGTGAACAGTAATTTGACGTAACCGTTTGCTTGCAACAGAACAGGATACCATAATATATACATCTAGTATACAGTATACGTATATTGCTTCGTGATATATGTACACCTGTATAAGTGTAGTTGAAAGATCTATTGCAGAATCAAATTATGTATTTTTTTTATTTCAGACGCCCACATGCATCCTCCTCCTCCCAATACTACTGAAGCCCCTGACGTAGCAAGCGAAGGAGAAGGTGTGTATTATAAAGTAGTACATTTAAGAAATAGATATTAAAGCAATGATAAGAACCGTCTTGAATTGGCAATAAGCTTTAAGCCTCGGTCACACCTTACCAGATAGCACGAACGGACGCCTAACGGATAACTTTTTTCAATCCGTTCATGTCCATTAGACGCCGTTTTTATCCGTTAGACGTCCGTCCATATCCGTTGCATGTCCGTTAAGCGTACGTTTTATCCTTCGACGTCCGTTCTGTACGGTGGAAAACTTTGAGCATGTTCAAAACTTTGAACGGACGTCCAACGGATAAAATGTCCGTTGAACGTCCGTTAGGCGTCCGTTTTGTACGGTACTCGTCCGTTTCGTTTCCGTTTCGTTTCCGTTTTGTATCCGTTACGTGTCCGTTATACATCCGTTGGAGGTCTGGAAGATAAATTCACCAACGGACTTCTACCGGACATTTAACGGATAAAACGGATGTTGAATGGACGAGTAACGGACTCATTTCAGACGTATAACGGATAAAACGGATGATGAACGGATAAATGCCAATTGAAAATTTTGCGTCAGAAATGCCAGTTATTGGTTTGTCAGATTTCTTAAGGTTCATGAATTCTTTTTATTCATAATCGATCTTAGAGTATAGGCACGCCTTCACAATCGAACAGCTCTTATTCAGGCCAGACACTGCCTTTTGGCGAAATTTTGAAGACTAAACCAAAACCAGTTACACAGAAACATATTGAATGTTTATGCGATTTACATGTATTATTATTGTCGCCTTTGCTTTTTCCGTATATCTTGTTCATCCATTTTATCCGGTACGTTTCCGTTAGGTGTGCGTTTTATGCGGTACTCGTCCGTTGGATGTACCTTCGACATCCGTTCTGTCCGGTACGTTTCCGTTTCTCGTACGTTGCATATCCGTTGTGTGTCCGTTATGCATCCGTTATACGTCCATTTTATTCGTTCAGTACATCAACGGACTCCCAACGGATAACAATTTTGTCAACGGACAACTTTTATTTTCATCCGTTAGTCGTCCGTTCGTCCGTTAGGCGTCTGTCCGTCCGATAAGGTGTGACCGAGGCTTAAGGTTTATATTTTAACCTCATTACAACTGTGAAATGAAGAAATGAACATTCGTTAGCTGTTTGTCAAGTTCATGTAAGGATTTTGTGTTACACAGTATTAGACATTATATGTGTTTCCCATTACTTTACCATTACATAAGAGTTTACGTCTCTTTTACTGCATTGAGGTCACACAAGTTTCTTTTTTCTTTAATTTTGAATAGATCTGTTGAAATCAATTTAGAAATAAGGTCTCTTGTTAGTACTTATTTACGTTTTGCCTTGTCTATTTGTTATCTAAAATCTTTTTGCATCGTATCCGTATCATTTGCCTTGTTAATATACCATTCCCTTCGAGACTCACATATGAACGGTGCGCTCGACTCGAATCTAAACTAACTAAAATTGTTAGTTTACTTACCGGAGGATGGTGTTTCTTTCCGGGCACTCCATTTTCCTTCACTTTTTAGAAACTGACCGCCACGAAAATTCGCAATATTGCTGAAACTCAAAATGGTTTAAACACCCACCAATCAACCGATCAATGTACGTGCACGCCTTGTTTCTCGCATATATATTATCTGGAGGATAATGTACTATTAAGTTTTAGATTTCAGTGTCTCTCTGGTGTCTTTCGCCCTCTTTTATAGAATTCATTTGTAGATATTAAATCTGTAATGATCTAAGCCGTTTTTGTTTCAATATGCATATTTAAAAAATATGCAGCGAAGGGAACAAAATATACACATATACCTCTTTTGCAGTTGTTCAAGTTGTATCTTAGTGTGTCTGTCCCTCTAAATGTTTGTGTAGTTTGCTCAATTATCTAAAAGTCATTAACAATAAAAGCATATCAAGAAGTTGTGCGATAAAGAGCTTGGTGTTGAGGTATAACAGTTGTCTATCATGACAGCCAGTATGCTGATCATTGGATGTTCATTCATTTTGTTTTCTTAGGTTGCTAGATGTCGTCTGAAATGGGATACACATATCATTCATGTTCATTTACTCATATGAAATTGAGATTGAAAATGGGAAATATGTCAAAGAGACATCAACTCAACAAATAAAAGAGCAGATGACATCCAAAGGCCAGCAATGGGTCTTCATCGCAGCGAGAATATCCCGCACCCACAGGTGGCCCCCAGCTGGCTTTTTAATAAAAAAAAGTGTACTTTTTCAGTAAAGATTGACGTCTAAACTCCAAAACATATACATCAACTAATTTAAAAAAAAAATATACAAGACTAACATAGGCCTGACTTTGGAAAGGTGCATATGGATATTTGTTTTGCTATTTAAGGAAAGGTGTTAAACAAGTTTTATAACTCGATATATCCCTTCTGATCAATTTTTTTTCCACGGTTTTTTTATTTTCAGGAACCTGACTTTATTTAAAAAAGTCTGTTTTATCTGTAGACATGATAAAATACTGACTTAATTTATGATTATTTTTTATTAAGAAAATGAAAAAGGCATTGAAGAACCAGAAGAGGTAGGAGAAGAAGAAGTAGGCGAGGAGCCAGAAGAAGAGGACGACGAAGAAGAAAAAGAAGAAAAAGAAGAAGAAGAAGAGAAAGAGGAGGAAGAAGAGAAAGATGCCGAAAAGTCTGAAGAAGAGAAATAAAGATGTGGACACTTGACCTCTGGCATATACACAACAAAGTGCTTATAAAATTGTTATGGCTCAGAAAACATTTAGAATAAAAAAAATATACATTTATTGTTTAATCAGCTAATATGTTTAATATCAAAATATAGAACATATTGTAATAAACTGAATCACATAAACATTCTGGGTTCTATTTCGGCTGAACAAAAGGTATGGTGTATGTATTGATACCGTACATGTACAAATCTCCAAGTCAAAACTGTTAACTGATGAAATTCGAAATACTGTCCTTTGTGTTAAACTCTGTATCTTTGGTATTACAATTCATTTACGCAATATCATTTTCCTTGATTTGATGCATTCTTATCATTTAACTGTATTTTCCTTCGGTTTTATCTTTACTGAAATGAACTGTGCATCCATTCAGTGCAAATAAGTTTGATAATATTTAAGTGCTGCACTTTGTCACGTTTGAAAACAATTTATCTCATATTTGGATTTAAAATGCAGACATTTCATGTATGAACAGCCCAATCATTCCTTATGTTTAGATTGAATTAAATACAAAATTTAATCCTTTTGGTTTTGACAAATATACAACATTTTTTTTTTTATTATGGAACGATATGGCTACAGTATTAAGTTTGTAAGCAGTTAAATAGTTATCAAAGGTACCCGGATTCTAATTTAATACGCCAAACGCGCGTTTTATATAAATAAGACTTATCAGTGACGCTCAGATCAAAAAGTTATAAAGCCAAACAAGTACAAAGTTGAAGAGCATTGAGGACTCAAATTTCAAAAAAATTGTGCTAAATACGGTTAAGGTAGTCTCGTCGTTTAAGCAAGAGAGCAAGATAAACGCACAAACCGCCAACTTTTAATTTTAAAAAGCCTGTGCTTTACCCGAACACATTTTTTTCTTTGCAAAAGTATATGGAAAATGAGCTCTGATAAAGTTTAATTACTCCGATAAATTATTTCCATGTAGTTTACATTTGCAACTTATCACATTAACCCGAGGTCCGAAGTGGGACAATTTTCAGAGGAGCGGAACAGTACTGAATGGATTCATTTTTAATTCATTTGAGATTTTGCGGAATTTTTATTCCACTAGGGTATCACTTGGCCAGTAGTCAGCCCTTCTGTGTTGACCTACTCCTTATCATTGATATGGTCATAATTATAAATTAACTGTTTACAGAAGTTTCTTACCTCCGGCATAGATTACCTCAGCTGTATTTGACAAAACTTTTAGGGAAATTTGGTCCTCAATGCTCTACAACTTCGTAATTTATTTGGCCTTTTTAAACTTTGTTTTCATTCGTGCGTCAATGATGAGTCTTTTGTAGACAAAACGCGCGGCTGGCGCAAATACAAAATGTTAATCCTGGTATCTATGATTTTTTTTGTACATACTTGTTTGAATTTAGATTGCTATTGAAAGGAATCTTTTCTAGAAATTTGATTTTTTTGAGTACTTTTTGAAGCAGAACGATTGTAATGTGATGAATTTAAAAAAATCAATACCAGTTCGATATCATCAAATTTGAAATAGGGAGTATTGTATTGCTTCAAACATGATATTAATTTCGAACCATCACAACTTAATGTGGATAATTTGTTAAACTCATCAGAAATAACAGGATTAAAATTTTGAACGCCAGACTAGCAACTCGTCTCCACAAGATTCATCGGTGACGTTCGAATAAAAAAAGTAAAGAAAGGCCAAACAAAGTAAGAAGTTCCAGAACACCAAGCTAGGACCCAAAATTTCGAAAGGTTTAGCCAAATACAGCTAAAATAAGCTTTTCCGGGTCAGAATATCCTAAGTTTAAAACAATCAACAATGATCAACCAGAACAAATTTTAGTTAATTTAAAATGATTTATCTATTTTTACCGTTCATTCCAAAACTGCTTAACAGCCTGATTCCTGGTAAAAGGCATTCCATTATTGACAGTTGGTAGTAGTCGAATTGTGTTGTATATTTTCTTTACTGTATCGGATAATTTATCCGCGATCATTTGATATGAATCACATGCCATCGGAGTTCACTACTGGTCCGCGCGTTATTTCAGAATTGAATACAACGCCAAAACGTCATCTTGAAGTTCTTTTGGATAGATTTTGACTATACACTTAATCATTATGTATATGACGGTAACAGTTACATTGACCATAAAAGGAGAATTCGTTAATATTGTTGATACCAACCTGGCTAAAAACTCGTTTTGAAAAATCTGTCTTTTAGCCAAACCGGAAAAGAGAGGTTAAGATAACAGTCTACTTTATAATTGTTAATTGCATCGACGATAGCTTGCTGGATATTATTTGTCTCAGTTAATGCAACGGTATAATTTCCATTCAAATAGTAAAAAGGGCGAATTTAACTCTTTCCGATATGTGCCCATCATTGAATTTACAAGGATAAATGAGAGGAAGATATTCTCTGTAGACAGTTTCAGCTTTTTTAAAAGACTGTCTAGTACAAAGCGAATGATAAAAATCTGCTATTAGTCTCGTGATGACAATTCGAAATGCGCAAGAAAACTCCAATAACACAATGTTGGATAGAATTGCTAACATTTCTTCAAGCGCTTTGCATTGTGTACGATTCCAAATAGTTATCATTGTTGTTAGCGATGAAAAAAGTTGCGCCTCCTTAATAACTAGCTGCTCATAGAATGTCCGTGAGCTTTCCCAGTATTTACAAATGGTTTTACAAGTACTCTACATGAAATTTTTCTAGCATGTTTAACATCCTAGTTTGTAGAAGATAAAAATATATCTTGGACATCAATTTCACAAATTAACTCAGCAATAACTACTCTTATGCGACCGGATAACAAGAATTAGATGTCATTAATCTCATCCGCTAAAACCAGACAATCTATTTAGATTTGTGGTCTGTCATGTTAGTATGTGGAAGGAAGTAATTCGGTAGGAAGTGGTTCCTTTGCATAATCTATAGATCGTGTAACGTTTTGAATAATTACTTCATTTGCTGAGATGAAATTCAGTTAGGGTTGGGGTAGACGTCACTAATCCACAATATTACGGTCTTAATGAAATATGAACACAATCATCTGCGTTTTTGAGGCTTGTATAGGGTATATTGGGATACGGGATATTTGCCATTTTAATGTTAGGGATATGGGATATTTGTCCTAAAAGTAAATGGGATATGGGATATTGATGCATTTATAAGGATATTGAATTTTTAACATGAAAAAAATAAGTGGAATTTACAAGTTAAGTACAGAAATATTTACATCTCATTTTATGAGTTTATGGTCGTCTTATCTAAAAGTCATCCAAACCCAAGCGAAAAGTATTGATCTATTTTCGATATTTATATGCTCATATGTACTGATAATTTTAAAAGTATTTGTTTTTTCCTTATTGTTAATTTTCCTTTTTTGGATGGTGATGTTCCTTTGGCACTATCTTTCGGTGTTTGTATATCACAACACCTCCGCTATGCCCGTGTCTGTTGTAACGTTTTTGGATTTTAATGAACGAAATCTATGTATTACTGGTAAATTATTAAGTCAGGGATTTCGTTACCACAAATCCCTTAAAATCTTTACTAAATTCTAGATTTGTTTTTGAAGTTTGGTTCTACCGGTAGAAAACTTATTTCCTTTTCATGGAGATGTTGTTTACCGTGCCATTGGATGCTGGATGTGTAATGATTGATAATTTAGTCTCAGATGCATTTCTTTTTATTAGTTGTAATTGGCTTTGAACTAGCTGTCAGTAACTGCGAGTACTCTCAGATCTGTACTTAGTGTCTTTTTGTTGATGGGATGTACAAGTCCTCGGTCACGTCCACTCTCTGTTTTTGTTAGATGTATTTCTATTTGTATCTATCTGATGAGTTAAGCCTTTTTCAAATGATTTGTATAGTTCGTTCTTATGTTGTACTGTTACACCACTGTCCCAGGTTAAGGGGAGGGTTGGGATCCTCCCGCTAACATGTTTAACCTTGCCACATTCTGTATGTATGTGCCTGTTCAAAGTCAGGAGTCTTTAATGCAGTGGTTGTCGTTTGTTGCTGTGTTACATATTTGTTTTTTGTTCATTTTTTTATACATAAATTAGGCCGTTAGTTTTCTCGTTTGAATTGTAACAGTTCTACATTTGTCATTTCAGGACCTTTTATAGCTAACTATGAGGTATGAGCTTTGCTCATTGTTGAAGGTCGTACGGTGACCTATACTTGTTAATTTCTGTGTCAAATGGTCTCTTGTGAAGAGTTGTCTCATTGGCAAACATACCACATCTTTTTTTATATTATAATTATGCTCATATGCATTGATAATTTTCTTGAAATAATCATATATTTTTGTTAGATGTATCCATCTGATGATTTAAGCCTTATTTTTGTCAATGTTTTTATTTGTTTTGATGCTTTATATGATTACAGGATATTTTCTTGTGTTTTACCTCTTATTTTTTTACATGGCGAGGATCTTCAGAGGTCTCCACGTTTCACAGATTGCTCTGATGTGCAACGGCTGTTTTGCCAGACAAGCTGGGGCCGAGGGACGTCAGAGCACGTCCCATATCAAAAAGTAAATATTTCGCCGTATAAACTATGTTAATAACGAATAACTACTAAATAATCAATGTAAATTAATATATTTTCTTTCTATTACTGGTGTTGTGAGGAAGGAAATTAAAAAAAAAAGTAACAAAAATATTGGGATCTATGTAATTCATAAAGTTAGCAGAAAGCTTTCTTGTGTTAAATTTTGAGTTATTGAACTTGCATGCTAAATATCCACTTTTTGATATGGACGTGCTCTGACGTCCCACAGTCTCAGCTTGTCAGGCAAAACAGCCGTTGGTTGTCAGAGCAATCTCAGACAAGAGACAGGGTTGAGTCCTTCTGTTCTTTCCAATATAGAATAACGTGTAGGATGAAGTTTCTGTTCAATGAAAGAAGAATGCTATCAAAATGAAATTTTACAGTCATATGCATCACGGTTTGAACAATTAAGAAAAAAGTCTGAAATTAGACCCCTTACACTAAATTTATCGTTTAAGATCGCATAAAAAGAGATTGTTATACAAGGCTCTAAGATGGAACACTTCATCGTTTGATCACATATACTCTTATTTAACACTGGAAGTATGCACTGAAAATATATACTGAAATCGATAAAAAAAATAAAAAAATTAAAAAAATATGTAACAAATATTGTTAAAAAAAGTGTTTTGAATTTCCCTCTTGGGGTACCATTTTGGGGTATTTCCCTATGAGCGTAGTCAAGGCGGTAAGACATTGACATATTAAGGGATTAGAAAGGGAAAATGAACTTAATTAATAACATTTGATAAATATGGTATATAAATAACCAATTTGAAGACATAAAAGTTTAAATTCATGAAAGTTTGACCATTGTTACTTTACGTTGTCATGGTCGTGACGTGACGTTGTTGATGAAATGCAGTAGTTCCTGTAAGGAGGTGGGGCTTATAGGTTAGTTGAGGTCATTGACGTACGTATAAAGCTAACGTTTATACGTATAGCTTTATCTGTATAGTAAAATAGCTGATTGCAGTATAATTAGACAATACACGTATATTGTCTTGAAATATGAAATTTATTTGTATGAGGCTTAGAGACGGGAAAATGCGAGGTTCTACCGAGCATATTCCCGTTTCGTGCCGAATACAAATAAATTTCATATTTCAAGACACTATACGTATATTGTTTTTATACTGAAATCGATAAAAAAATAAAAAAATATGAAAAATATGAAACAAATATCAGTAAAAAAAAACTGTTTGGAATTTCCCCCTTGGGGTACCATTTTGGGGTATTTCCCTATGAGCGTAGTCTAGGCGGTAAGCATTGACAATTTAAGGAATTAGAAAGGGAAAATGAATTTAATTAATAAAAATTGATAAACATGGTATATAAATTACCAATTTGAAGACATAACAGGTTTAAATTCATAAAAGTTTGACCATTGTTACTATACGTTGTCATGGTTGTGACGTGACGTTGTAAGTAGGCGGGGCTTATAGGTGAGTTGAGGTCATTGACGTATAAAGCTAACTTTTATGCGTATAGCTTTATCTGTATAGTAAAATAGCTGATTGCAGTATAAATACTCTTATTTAACACTGGAAGTATGCACTGTAAGTTTCCTTTAACACAGTTTGTTTTCCCAGTCAAAATTATTGACGTTGTGATGATGAGGAAAAAAATGGGCTTGGGAATGAATTTATAATGATTTTTTGGGATATTTCAAAATAGTTTTAGGGATATGGGATATTTGTAAAAAATATTTATTGTGATATTAGGGGTAAACATTATAGGGATACGGGATATTGGGATAAAAACTTAATGGGCTATGGGATATTGATACCCCCTAAACAAGCCTCGTTTTTAAGATGTATCATCTTTAAATGCTTTATCAAATAATAACAATTATATTGGGTTTCCGTCCACTGCTTCTATAAAAGCTAGTCTCCATTCTAAATCGTTATGTAAACTAAGTGACATGGCCGGTCGCAACCGCATATACACTCAACTGTTTTATTTTTTCAACACCACCATGAAAACATGTTCGATGTAAAATATCTTTAGCAAACGATGACCAATTAACACATTAAATTGCGTGCGCGATGTCACTCGATGTACATTCAACCCCTTCTTCTGTCAGAGCAGGGCCATTTACATCATGATTATACCCGGTCGTGCCACATTCTTTCATTGTTCTAACAAAACCCGTACTGCTGAAGAAATGATGACGTCCATCCTTCTTTACCTGTTAATCTTTATGGTTGTATATAGGCAAAACTAGTATACTGCTGTTCGAAATTCATAAATCGATTTAGAAAAAAAAACAAATCCGGGTTACAAACTAAAACTGAGGGAAACACCTCGAATATAAGAGGAGAACTGCGACACAACAGAAACACAACATTAACATGTAACACACACAGAAACGAACAATATTGTTGGTGCTAAATATTTCCAAACATATCTAATAGTAGGGATGAAATAACAAGATTTCCAATGTTGTCATTTTCCTTCTTTGTATCTATGTCATTTATATGTTTATAAATTATAAATAAGATATGAAAACTGATTATTGACTATTGATTTTGGCATGCATACACATTATTTATCATATACTTAGCATTGATATGATAGCTTTTGCATATGTGTAATGAGCGGAAGTACACAAGCCATAATTTCCCACCCGGGCTGATAACCCATATCAGGTGCATCTCGCGCACAAAACCCATAATAGTGCCTCTCGTGCAAGTTACTTCCGGTGTTTCCGGTATCGGTTGTTTACTTTTCCATTGTGACGTCAGATGTTTTTTATGACGACGTCAAAATTTACGGGAACTTTTGTGGGGATAGTTTAATATTTGCTAACAAATGCCATTGACAATTATGAATCATTTTATAGTACAACAAACATGGAGTAGTAATGATCGTAAAACTCTTCCAAATTTTCAATGTTTCAAAATGCCTCTATAGGAAATGTTACCATAAATATATAAGGAGTTAATGATGCTGTTGTTGGACAACTATAGTATATTTGATTCATAATTTTAATTTTCTTTATAAAATGTTTGACTGTTTTAGTTATTGTATTAGTTTATTTGCCTTACATAAAACTATTGTCGGAAGTATATGATCAAGCGATTAATACATGTCCTTTTCCATATCAGCCTGGGTATCATCCCTCGACCCATATTAGCACCTCGACTCCGTCTCGGGCTGATATGGGGGTCTCGGGATGATACCCATGCTGATATGGAAAAGGCCATGTATTAATCTCTATGTAATAAATATGTAAAAGTGTAATGGAAAATTCGATAAGCAAAATAACCAAACCACTGCATATTTTAATTTCATGTGTTGTCTAGCTATAGTCTAAAGAAAAATCTAAGGTTCTTACAATATCGTATATGTTCATTACTCTTCACAGTCAAATAACTAGCGGTGACTCACCTGGTAAAAAAGTACTACTTTTTTTTAAATATTTTTAAACTAAGTAAGTACGTCATCAATTCCGGGATAGAAAACTCCAATTGATTATGTATTTTTTCCCTTACATAACATATCATTACAGAAATGCTAAACTGGGAAAACAAATATAAATAGCATTAAATGGTTTCAAGTGTGTTTGTATGTAGCATTCGTTTTTTCTAAAATTCATATTGTCATCCTAAAGGGACAATCATTACTCCGGTGAGGGGAGTAACTATTGAACACATTAATTTTATATTCTGCATTATTAATTTTAAGGTCAATTTGTATTGTTTGACAAAGCTGGAGTTTTGGATATTCCAAAATTCCAAAATTCTAGACTACAGTGTTTGCTGTCGTTTTTGATTGGTGGGAGACGCATGAAAACATAACAGACCGTAGGAAAACTCAATTATCATCAGAGTCAATCGACTTTTGCCAAGAGCAAGGTTGGAGCTCACAGTATATATTTTGTGTAGACCACTCAGCAACCAAAACCCCTGATTATTTAGAAGAAAAGAAAATCTGCTGCTGATAGAATGTCAATCAAAAATAAGTATGCATTCCTAAAGACTTAAGCGAATCGGGAATTCTTGGAATTTAATTGTATAATTTGTAAGTTGACGTAACCAGCTTAATCTACTTTTGTTTCTCGATTCTACGTAAAGAGATGAACCGAGAATAGCCATAAATCAAGGAATTTATAATTAATTCAATTCCAGGAACATCTTGATTTTACAGTAATTAATAAGCATATACCTCCCTGCATATATCAAGTCAGGAATATGACTTTCCTTTTGGAATTTTCTTCGGAGTTCAGTATTTTTTGATATTACGTTTTCACGTAAGATGACCTGCATGTAACTATTTGAATAATAAAAACAAAACAGTCAAATAATATTATATTTATATAATATACTTTGGAATTCCTTATTTGTGAGTTACAACACTTGTATGTTTTTTCTTCTATATATTTATTTCCCAACAACTAAAGGCATATTAGTGATCGATGATTTTGATTCTGAGTCGTAGAAATATTTCCTGTGAACAGAAATGAATTATAACATGTAATAAACATTGGTAGCATCTTTTGAAAACATTTCGATAAAATAAAAACCTAAAATGCTAAGAATTGATCTTAAACTCGCAACAAATGTATATAAATTTGACATTTCAAACCATTTTTTGTCTCTTAGAATAAAATTCACAACTGAAGGTATAACCATATGTTTAACCTCTGCTGGTGGACTATCAGTCCCCGAGGGTATCATCAGCTCAGTAGTCAGTACTTCGGTACTGATATGATTTAACAAACTTTACTAAAATTATCTGTTTATAAATTGTGAATTTATTAAGAAACTAAGGTTTCAACTCCCTCAGGCAAAGTTAACTTTAAATGAATTCGACTATTTATTTTAGTTTTTTTTTTTTACATAGCTCTTCAATGGTTTCGGTACCTAAACATCCATCGGATTTCAAATGTATGGCTTTGATCGTTCCTGATGAAGGTACATCTAGAAAAGCGCTTCGGACGCATGACATTAACGTGTCGTTTTCAATTTTTTGTATTCAATGTGGTTTTGTTTATCAATTATGAAGAAAGTAAATGCATATCTGTTACGAATAAAATATTCCATTGGAATACTGAGTTGCTTTTCTGTTGAATAAAAAAACTCATTTCAGTAAATAATTATTTCAAAATCAGAATGAAAAAATTATATCAATCGCCAATACATTGTTTGTAGGTACTTCAAACAAGCAAGTGACACCAGAGAATTTTTCCTAAATTATAACTTCGTAGAATGTTACTTATTTTGCATCTAATGTTGAACCTAAAATGAGCAACACTACGGTTGTACTTATGCAGACGTGATCAGCAAAAATTTTCCCCATCCTGTTTACAAAAGAATACCACCAGATTTTGATGTAGTTCACTATAGTTCTGATTTCCGTTTTTCTGAGTTGTGTTTTATAGAATGTTGTGTGCTATTTGACCATAGTGTTGTCTTTTTTTAAAATCAGATCTTGTTTTTTTTCCTCCCCCTTTTATGTTAATTTATTATCAGAATTATTTCCTCCATATCTATATTCCGAATAATTTCATTGTTGCATCACGGTATTAAACTAAATCAGTTTAGTACCCATTACATGTACATTTGAATAAATCATACCTTGACAAATACCGCAAGTTGCATTGCAGAATTGTTTAAGTACAGGATGAACGCATAGTGAAAGTTTGCAGATCACTAAAGGGTCATCATTGCACTGACCTGTTACAAATGAAATATATGTTCAATGTAAACTGTAATGAATGTAATCATGTTGAACATTGTAAGAAAGATAAAATTGCTTCACCTTTTATCAGCTAGATATCAATTAATAACATGGTAGGTGTCACTGATGTTAGAAAGAGAATAAAACAAGCTAGATTTAAAAATATCTCAAAAGCAAATAATAATTTAAACCAAATGGCCACCTTCCTGATTTACGAGGCCCCTCAGTGGGGGGTCCTAGTAATCACATAATCACCATTTTTTTGCCAATATAATCACATAATCATTAAATATTTGCTTATCTTTAGTAATCAAATAATCATAAACTAAAAATACAGTCCTAGGTAATCAAATAATCATGAAATATTTGGCTTAATAATCAAATAATCATTAAAAAACGGCCAAGTAATCACATAATCAAAAACCCCATGAGGGCCCTTATTTACATATTCCAGCCAATATATAGTCTTGTAAAAATACGTTACCCTTCTAAATACACATATTTTAAAATATGAAGTCTTAAAATATGAAGTCTTAGACCTGTAGTGAGATGAGAGTCTTTTTGTCTCATGTTAAATGCCTCACTGTGAATTTGAGATGAAAAACAGCAACACCTCTGTTCTTTGCTTTTATTGTGTTATCTGCTTTGTATGTCATGATTTTGAGTTTTGATGGACACCCAATATCCGTTGTATTTCTAGTGTGTCCCTTTTGATAAGTTTGAAGTCTGCCTTTTTTGGATAACTATCCTCTGAATCGATATTCTTTAAAACATTTATAGTATTAAAGCGCATTTCGACAATAAATATATCTTTGGAGAACCTAGACTTGAAAAAAACGTACGCAAGTGTTAAATAGCTGTTCAAACCAAAATTCAAATCAACTATTACAATTATAAACGATAAACATATCTGTCCAAATTATTTTGCTATTAAAAGTAAAAAAAACACACAAACTAGTCATACCGGGACATTGACCGCATGTTGTTTTGCAGAAATCTTTTAACACCTGTTGAGAGCATATTGAAGGACTACATTTAACAAATGGATCGTCATTACATGGACTAAGCGTTGTTACTGGACCTGGTAAAATAAAAATATGTATTCCAAAAAATATAGCATATTTAATTAGATGTAGGTTCAATCAAACATTTTTACATAAGAAATTGCCTGTACCAAGTCATGAATATGGCAGTTGTTATCCATTCGTTTGATGTGTTATATCTTTAGATTTTGTCATTTGAATAGAGATTTTCTGTTTTTAATTTTCCCTGGAGTCCAGTTTTTTTTTTGCGATTTTAATTTCACAAACTAGTACGGATAGTTCAATATAAGTTTGTTGTACATATAGCATTGTATAGTGATGATGTATCTGACTTTTAAAAAAGTCCTACTACGTATAGTATTCTCAATTAAGCGATATATTTTTTTAGCATTGCAATACAAACATGTTCAATCCACATTTTATTTTTTTTAAATTTCCTGTTCTAAGTCAGAAATATGAAAGTTCTTATCAAATAGGTTGTTTCTAAACTATGAAAGACTTGTTGGTGACCTTCTGCTGTTGTCTGCTCTATGGTCAGGTTGTTGTCTCTGTGGCACATTCCCCATTTCCATTCTCAATTTTATGTTGTTTTTGTTGCTGTTTTTTCTGTTGCTCTTCAGTCTTTCTGTTGTTTTGTTATTTTCTTTTATAGGTGATGCAGTTCTCTTGTTTTCAGTTTGGAGCCGGGATTTTCTTTTCTCTCAATCGATTGATGACGTTTGAACAGCAGTAAACTACTGTTACCTTTATTTTGCAGATCTCAATCCAAAAAAAAAACAAAAACGAATGACTCCTTGCGTATCTTTTTTCATGAATTATGTCTGCAAAGTTATTTGGACAATTATCAAATGTTATATCGTATAAGGAATTCAAATAGCGGTATACTACTGTTGTCCTTATTTACACATTGAGTAAGTTTGGTTTCCCCGTAGGTCAAATGATAAAACTAAGAATGGAAATGGGTACGGTGTCACAAAAACAACAACCCGACAAAAAAAACCCCCAGAAAACAGTAAGGTCACCAAAAGGTCTACAGCACAACATAAAAATCCCGCAACTGGAGGCCTTCAACAAAAATGTGTTCTACCCATAATATGCGTCTGTTCGATGGAAATTGTTTTTTGAGTAGAACATTTTATCTGCAGAAGGTCGATTGTTCGCTTAGCGCACTGTGGCTTCCTCTGCCAATTAAAAATATAAGAAATAATATACCAAATAGTTCTAAAATCAGCATTTACCCAACAAAAACAAGTTACCGAACATGTGTAACATTCAAGAAGATAATACTGATCTGAACTAAACTAAGGTTTAACTAAAATTTATTTGTAATTTATAAGTTTGACGGTTTAAGGGTTTTCTACAATCACAGGTAAATGACTTACTACAAACTCTGCATGTTGCGCGGCAAAACATTCTCAAGTCAGTATTACATACTGATTGGTCACAGTTGATACGAGAATCATCTACACATGATTGCACTGGTTGTGGAGTTAAAGTTGTAGCAATAATTAAAGGAGTTGTGGCAACGTGAGTTGTCGTGGCTAAAAAATACAACATTTTAAATATTTTTATACACAATATTTGTTCAAGTCAAACTAAAGTTTTGGTTAAATCTTCAACTTGCGTAAAAGAGATGAAAAAAACATTAAAGATTAATTGAACAGAATCATGGATGTAATCAATTATTAATTACAAAAAAACAACATTTCCCACAATAAACAACAAGTCAAATATAATATAAAAAAAATAAGGATCGATCTTAAACAAGTGTTGATTCGTTGCGTTTAAAATATGCCTTTGGAAATACTGAAAAGTTGAACAGCGCAATATTTTGTATGTTTTCTGCACAAATAATAATATAAATGTATCGTAGTACATTTTCATAAATAAATATCATATTTAAGTAAGATTTTCATTAATTAGTGAATTTGCAGCTTCTTATCAGACTTTTCAAAATATGCCAGGATGTTGTCAAAGAACGTATCGTCCATTTTTTCAAAAAGATCATCAGGAAGTACAAAGACCTAATGCAAGAAAATATTCAATGCTTACTTTACTTATATACAAGATGGTCTTGAGTTTTAGATTTTAGTTGCTGAAGTTGTGTATTTTTTACTTTACTTTAGTTTCTACGTTACTCCTCCGAATACGGGAGTAGACTCCTAGGTAGGAGTGTAAAAATGCACTAATGTTCCTGTTATTTCCAATCGCTGTGAGAAATTGAATACTTTTCAATTTCCTATAGATTTTATATATATAGAAGAAGACATAATATACGTGCATATGATACAAACCCCCATCCGAATTTCAATTTGTAAAAAGTTAACCATTATAAGTCAAGGTACCGCTTTCGATCCGGAGCCGTAGCTATTATATATCTTTTATTCGTATGACTTTTGACGTGACTTGGTATGTACTAATCCCGGCATCGGATATTTCCTTTAATGTTGTGGTGTCATTCTAATGTTATATTTCACATGGCCATAAAAGAAGGAGGTTTGGCAAGCCACAAAACCAGGTTCAACCCACCATTTTTCCCTTTAAAAAAAAGTCAGGAATATGGCCATTGTTATATTATAGTTCGTTTCTGTGTGTGTGTGTGTATTACATTTTAACGTTGTGTTTCCGTTGTGTCGTTTGTTTTCTCTTATTTTTTAGTGTGAATTCACATTACTATAAGACGGTACTTCTATATCCCAAATTCATGTACTTGTTTTTGATGTTATATTTGTTATTCTAATAGGATTTTGTGTAAGGTTTAGTCCGTTTCTGTGTGTGTGTATGTGTGTAACATTTTAATGTTGTGTCGTTGTTATCCTCTTATATTTAATGCGTTTCCCTCAGTTATAATTTGTTACCTCGATTTTGTTTTTTGTCCATGAATTTATTATTTTTGAACAGCGGTATATTACTGTTGCCTTTATTTACTTTTAGGCTTTGGGCATTCCTGGTGCTGTTATATTTTGAGATGTGATTCGGACACAAAGGTTTGTATAGTTTGTTTCTATTGTTTACCATTGTATGCATTTTTTGTCTAAGTTTTACTTGAACAAGGAAAGAACTATCAGAGAAAACAGTTTTTGTTGTTGACGTCATTGTCAGAACTCTATATTTTTGTACACCTTACATATTTTCTACGACTCTCTTGTGGGTATTTTTGCTGAAAACATTTGTTTGCTTGTTTTTATTTTGCATTCATTGTGGTGTGTGTCTGTGATGTATGTTTACACAGTGTTGGTCGTTGGATTTCAATTATTGTCACATTAAACTTGCAAAAACAGGGAGAAAATCGACTATCCGAAGGCGGATATCAACCTATTATAATGTATATTCTGTCAAAAGGACGAAACTATAGACACGATTTTGCAAATGGGATATTTATCTAGTTGTAAACACAGGTTAAACCGATCGTTTCTTCAGAAAAGTCAGGAACACAGCAGTTGTTATTGTTGGTAGTGCTGGATCTTGTTAGTTTTTATGGACTTTACTTTTGAATTTCCATTGTAGTTGGATAATTTTGTATACCTTCAAAGTTTTGATTATCCGTTGCGTAATACTTGTATCTAAGCTAACACCGAATATTTCAATTCAGTATCACATAAATATTGCATAAGCATCGTAAGAACTTAGTACACTTTACAGACATCCCTCTCATAAACATGATGATTTCCAATAAAACCCAGTCTACCTCCTCAATAATCAAGATTATCATAACCCAATGTATCCAAACGGTATTTAATGTCAATGCATTTAAAGCAGATCAGTGTTTAAATTATTTGCTCAGTTTCTTGCTGATTTCAGATAAAATGAAAACATTAATTAATCGGTTATCCTAAAAAAGAGGGACGAAAGATACCAAAGGGACAGTCAAACTCATAAATCGAAAATAAACTGACAACGCCAAACAGATAAACAAAAGTACACATGATATAACATAGCAAACTAAAGAATACAAACGAACCCCACCAAAAACAAGGGGTGATCTCAGTTGCTAATGAAGATGTTGCTTATGTGATAACAAATCCGGTAAATAGTCTAATTCGGTAGGTCATATTCATGAAAGGGATGGAGATTTTAGTTACGACGTAAGGAACATATCCAATATCATTTGTGAAACGGTAATTTCATAACGGTCAACCAACTTGTGAGAACGTCGTTAAAATTTACGAAGAGATGATTTCAACTTCAACATTTGGCATTCTTGGTTGAAAAGCTTCCTTGTGAGCAGCAACCCTCTATCAAGAAAATCATGCAAGCACGGGAATCTCGTACCAATTGGGAGATAATTACCCCGTATGCAAGTGTTGCTGGAATGTTGCTTCTTAGAAAGGAAAAGTTCACAATTGGAAAACTGAAATCATCTCTTTTGTCGTAAAGTTTTGTTTTCAAACGACCCTCATTGTCTAGATGTTAGTCAAGATATGAGGCCGATTGGACTGTATCTGTAGTATTATTTATCTCTAGTGAATGAACATCATCTATTTAGCGGAAAGTAGAGTTACAGGATATCGTTAACTTCTTATTTTTCTTCCTGCATGAAGTCAACATCATACATAATAATAATAAAGGAAAACGTCGGCAAGTAAAGGGGCACACTTAGTTTCCAATGGAATGCCAACAGTCTGTTGAAAAACACGTCCTCCGAACGTAACAAATATGTTGTCAATCAAGAAAACAAGCATCTTGATAATATCAGTTTCAGATAATTCTTTGTTTGAATCAGAGTGATCCTTTACAAAGTAGGATTTATCCCTCTCTAAGACAAGACTCTTGTATCTACGTTGGCCATTCTTTTTTATTAAGCAAAGCAATACCAACTCTTTAAATTTGTCTTTTAGTTTGGAATGTGGAATACTTGTGTAAAGAGTAGAAAAAGTCAAATGTTTTAATACTTTTACAAGATGAAAGAGAATTAGATTGTATATACTCTATAAGATCTTTGGAATTTTTAAAGTTTCCGCATCTGATTCACGCCACCTCTAGAATAGGCAGTTTCACAATAACTTTGAAGCCCGTCTTTGATTGCTGATGAAATAGATGTTCATGATTTAGAAAGAAGTTTCGTGGAGCAATTGGAAGACCAAGCATTAAGGCATATACCGTTGTTTGTAAGGACACTTATGCAGTTAAGGTATACAATACAGTGATGGAAGATCCAGTTCTTCATCTTTGGTTGAAATTCTAAAGGAACTTAGAACGGACCTAACATTATCCAGGATTTCCTCTTTGGTAAGTGTCGTGAGGGTATATGTTGAGTTTCCAAGTGAATTGTCAATACCTAATTCGTTTATCAAGAAGTTAATGTAATGAGGTTTACACACAAAAACGATCTATGGGGACAACAACATATTTGTCATGGAGGTAGGATAAGTGTTTTGCAGCATTTAGGTCTTTAAAGATTGACGTAGCATGGGCATTGAAAGACCCATTCAGCTTTTTTAATTCTGATTTGTATCAACTACCTCACTGCCTTAATTCATTTGGAAAGAGTGTCCATCTCGCGTTTAGCCCATTGTCTGGCATAATTCTCGATTGAATCAATCAAAATTTTAAAGTTGCATTTCCTATTGATGGATTTAGGCTCACGATATTTCTGACCTTTCGATAACACATTTCCTAGAGAAGTGTTATTAACAATGTTGATGTCTCCGGTAATAACGTGGCTATAAAGTATTGGGACAACATTTTCTGTATGATTTATTATTTTATTTACCAAAAAATATATAAAACAATTGTATAATTTTGTTCCATTTTAGTTTTTCTTTTCTTTTTTTCTCTTTTGTAATTACCATTGGAAGATAGATTCCACCACTGCATCAAAGTGTGTAACGATATTTCTCCACTTGAGACAAGTGTATCTTATATAACAGGATTTGATGAGACTGTCATAAAGGTGACAGATTTGGCGCTATAAAACCAGGTGTAATCCACCATTTTCTACATTTGAAAATGCCAGTACCAAGTCAAGAATAAGACAGTTCTAGTCCATTCATTTTTTAAGTGTTTTTTTCATTTGATTAAGCCATGTGATTATGGACTTTCCGATTAAACTTTCCTCTGAGATCAGTATTTTTGTGATTTGTCTTTTTGCCAATCGATCTAACTATTTAAACATTGGGAGACGGGATTTATCGTAAGTACTCAAGACATAATGATGTTTCTCCGTTTCTAATTTTAGACCATATCTAAGTATGTTAGGAGTTTTGTTCTTTATATGTGACTTCACCAGGCAAGGTCGCCTTTTGTATCTTAAGTCCCTCTTGTTATGATGACCCTAAAGGAAGTTGAAGAGGAGTGAATTTCAAACAGATATTTGCTTAGAATAAAGTTTTCTCTAGAGATGAGAAATATCTTTCTCACAGAGATTTAAAACAACATGGGATTAAATTCTGTTTCAAACAAAATAATGTAAAAAGAAAAATAAACAATATCTTAATCAACTGGCAGCAATAGTCTGTTTGCCAATTTCCGTACTTGACCCTATAGTCACAGATACCTTATTAGTTGTCTCTCTTAGAAGGGACATACATTGTTATTGACAAAGGCCAGCTCGCAGAAAGACATGATACTTTGATATGTTTGTATATTTTGTAAGCAGATAGCAAATTTCATGGAGTACATTTGTTTGCGTTACCCAACACTATTATCCAGGCTCCTAACGAAAGCGATGACACAGATATAAAATTGATGTGTGATAGAAGTTTCGGGTTGGGAAATTAAAATCCCTTATCACCAATTATAAAGAATGATAAGATTTAGACGCATTTTTAAGAATTTATAAACTTGACCAAGTCATTGACAAAATTCATTTGTCTGTGAGTTAATTGGTTCAATATATACACAAATTATTTAAGGCTTTTAATCTAGACTTAAAGTAAATACCTGCATATCCTGTTTCTAAGGTTACTGTTGCAGTGTGTATTTGACCCACAGTGCCACGAACTATGAAGTCCACCTTTAAAGTACTTCCTGCCATAACATGTTCACTTACGTCCACGTTAGTTAGAACAAATTCTTTTCTATCAGAGCTTTCATGAATGATTTTAGCATTCCACACCTTAAACAAAAAAATGACTACACAAGTAAAACTTTTTGTAGCTAAACTTAATTCAGGATTTCGTTTCGAATCAATGAATTATTTAAACATTGCATCGACCTGTTGTTATATTTTGAATTCTATCAATGGTTTCACTGCTGGTGGACTTTCAATCCCCGAGGGTATCATCAGCTCAGTAGTCAGTGACATGATTTAACAAACTTTACTAAAATAATCCGTTGATAAATTTTGAAATTACGAAGAAAAAAAGTTTCAACTCAATCAGGCAAAGTTGGCCTTAGATGAATTTGGCTGTTTATTTTAGGTATTTTTTACATATAGATCTTCAACGGTTTTGTTACTTATACATTTTCGGATTTCAAATGTTTGGCTTTCAAATTAAGCGTTCCTGATGAAGATAAACCAAGAAAAGCGCTTCGGACGCAAGAAATTATTAAATGTGTTGTTTTCAATATTTCACGTCCTAAATTTGACCAAAACTACATGACATGATCTTTTGTAAACGAGATGAACAAAAGTTATTATACAAAAATACTGAACTCCAAGGGATATTCAAAATTCCGAAACAAAATGGTAAAATCATAAGCTCAAACCCTGTTTTCTTACATGTATGAGCGATTGTTCACGCAATCAAGGCCGGTCATAACTTCTGAACAAAATAACATTTTAAAAGGATTTGATTAAGCGTTGATATATAGGACTAAATCAACATAAAATACTTTTTCAAATCAATTAAGGACCATATACCTCCCGAAATTCAACTTGAAAGAAGGACAATAACGAAAAAAGTAAAAATTGTTCACATCGGAATGAACCACTATTGTGTCACAAGGAATTAAACGATCAATAATTCTACATTCATCGTACGCCAACGATGTCAAGTGTAATTTGCAACCAGTAAAAAGCAATATCACAAAAAAACTGAACCCCGAAAAAAAAATTCAAAAAGGAAGGTTCTAATCAAAGTGCAAAATCAAAAGCTTAAACACATCAAACGAATGGACAACGACTGACATATTCTTGACATTGTACAGGCATTTTTATATGTAGAAAACGATTGATTAAACCTGGTATTAAAACTAGCTAAACATCTCACTTGCATAACAGTTGCATCAAATTCCATTATACGGACAACGATGTGTGAACAAAAGAAACAGGCGTAATAGGTAAAAATGTCAGAAATAGGGGTATAACTATTCAATCAGGAAAACCAATGGATGCCGATGACTTTCCATACAAGTCTCAATTTTTACAAAGTATATCATTATAGGTCAAATTACAGCCTTCAACACAGAGCCTTGACTAAAATTGATCAGCAAGCTATGAAAGGGTCATAAATGTGACATGTAAAAGATTCAAACAGGAAAATCAACAGCCTATTAGATCTATGTATAAAAAACATTAAACGAGAAACACTTATGATTTTCTTCAACAAACAACCACTAAACAACATGTTCCTGATTTATGACAAAGGAAAACAAATGCAGCGGGTTTAAACGTTTTAAAAGGCGCCAACCTTTAACCTAGTAATCTAAAATAATAGTGAAACATCAAATCACGAGCTCATATATTTTACGATATAGCTAAAAAATTCTAAAATTGGATATCAATAGGACAAGACTCCAAACTAGGTTTACAAAAATTTCTAACACATCTTGTCGTGCTACTTCTTTTGATATAAACATTTTAACCTACTCGATTAAAGCCAACCATTACTAACATTAAAAAGAAAACAAATATACACTATAGGCAAAAAGTCCAAGTACTTAGTGTTTTTTGTTTTTAATTTTATAGTTGAATTCATCTTCGTGCTGGTCATTTTTGCAATTACACATCTTATGCAACTCCAAAAACTTTTGAATTATCGGCATTTCCAACGGCATTGGAAAAGCCGACAAATAAAATTTTTAAGTGTAACAACCTCATAACAGGTGAACTAATTTCCCAAATTTTAACTTTACATAATGAAAAAAGCTCGTTTGTGATTTGAACAGATATTGTACCTCCAAAGAGCCAACTGCGACATTAAATTTAACACGTATCTTCCATCCGTGAAAATCTTCTACAGGAGCCAGTCTTATATATCCTTTAAAACCTTCATACCACGAAGTCTCTATGTAAACACCTACGTTTTCAGCATTAACCAATAAAAGACCCGCTAGAAGGTACAGATAAAACATCTTTCTTTCGAATAGTTGTTCTTCACTTAGGCCTACAATTAAATTATGTGTTAATTCAATTTTGTAGTATTCCTATCCAACGGAACAATTGATGAATTATTTTACAAATCTTTTAACTACAGGATTGACAGTTTGTTTCAAGAAAACAGATGTTATCTATCAAAGTATGCATATGTTTTTAAAGTTAATATATAGCTACATATAATGTTTTAATGTTCAAATAAAGTTGTTCTAATAAACATTGATAAGTTTTTCATTGAGATTATGGTTCAGTGAAGTTACCTAGTGTCCGAGTTAAATTAAACCATGAATAGATTTTTTTTAAAAAGTTTCCTGTAAAAGTTGATGTTTTGATTTTTGTACACGAGAATTTCTCTTGATAAAGTGGTGCTGCCCATGCGCTTTTCTAGATTGACCTCACTCCGGATCTTTAAAATCCGTTCAACGCAAACGCCAATGATGCATTTATGGTTCCATACTAGAGAAGAGCCGACATATACCTCAGAAATAGATTACATTGCACCTTAACTGTATTTGGCTACACTTTTATGAATTTTGGTCCTCAATGTTCTACAATTTCGTACTTTATTTGGCATTTTCAACTATTTTGGATTCGAGCGTTTCTGATGAGACTAGTGTAGACGAAACGCGTGTCTGGCGTTAACACAAAATTTAATCCTGGTATCTATTATGAGTTTATTTACGAAAGGTATATCAAAAGTACTTCATCCAAGTCGGTAGTTTACATTCTTTTTTAAAAAATCGAGCAAAGGCGACAAAAAAGGAAAGCTAATTCCATTTAAGATCAATTACGCCTGATGAGTTTAAGAAAGTATGTTAAATATATGAAGGTACCGAAGCTACGACTAATGCGTATTTAAATCCTTTTGGGGCTAGCACAGACTCCAACCAGCGTTATCGTTCTGGTCACACTTGCCTGACTCTGTAAAAAAAGCGTAGTCAGATGTCACCGCTGTTTCGGAGTTATGGGCTAGCAGTCAATTAACATTAGTTCGTTTCGACAATGTTAAAGGAATTCAAATACTTTAAAAGAGGGACGAAAAATACCAAAGGGACAGTCAAACACAAGTTTACCATCATATTTATTCGATGAAACAGTGATATATATCATTTTGAACAGAAAGGAATCTAGTCGAAATAAATATACAATATAAGCTCAATGTTAGAAGACACAAATTTTTTTTAATGAGACTGAGAAACTGGGGAAGTGAGATATTCTACCGAGTCTTTCCTCAGTTTTGCGCCGAATACAAAAAAATGTTTCATACTTACTTAAATAATATTATATTGATCGCTATTTAAATTGTTAAACTGATTTTCATTGTAAGGAACTTCTGATTTTGGAAAAAGTGTTCCATGATGAAACTGACATTGTACAAATTATAGCTGTGTTACTTTATTCAGGAAATAAACACAACTAGTTGCAGTATAAAGAAAAAAATCCGTATTAAACGACAGCTTATCATATACTTAGGAAGGTCACGGTTTCGACTGACAAACTATTATTTCACTATGATTTGTAGTTGCTTTAAAAGAGGAACGAAAGATACCAAAGGGACAGTCAAACTCATAAATCTAAAACAAACTGACAACGTCATGGCTAAAAATGAAAAAGACAAACAAACAACAGCACCCATGACACAACATAGAAAACTAAAGAATAAACAACACGAACTCCACCAAAAAACTAGGGGTGATTTCAAGTGCTCCGGAAGGGTAAGCAGATTCCGCTCCACATGTGGCACCCGTCATGTTGCTTGTATGATAACAAATCCGGTAAATAGTCTAATTCGGTAGGTCACATTCATGAAAGGGAAGGGGATTGTAGTTACGACGTAAGGAACATATCCGATCATATCATTTGTGAAACGGTTATTCCATAACGGTCAACCAACTCGTGATGGCGTCCGTAAAATTTACGAAGGGATGATTTAAACTTCACCATTTGGAACTCTTGTTTAAAAGCTTCCTTGTGAGCAGCAACCCTCTATCTAGACCTTTTTACAAAATTCAACATAACACATTTTGAGTTAAATGAACGTCAATATGACGGGACTAGTAGAAGCTCATACATGTGTGACTTGTTGTTTCTTAGACCTACACAGTTGTATCTTAACAAAATAAGTTACGAGAAGTGATGAACATTTCATTTTACCATTTGATTTTTTGACTTTCTGTTTTAACCTTTTTTTGGGGTTTGGTATGTTTTTTTTATTATTACTTTTTTCCATTTACCTTCCGATAAATTCGATCGTAATATTGTTTTATGAAAAGAATCACTGGATTCTTACCACCGGGTCGAGAGAAAAAAGAACGGACCAAAACAATTGTTCCGTCATCTTCTTTTAACGATTGGTGGGGGGACTTTGATGAAAAGATTTGACATATTAAGACTAATAGGTGTGATATCATTACTGAGGACCCCAATAATAGGTGTGATATCCTTCATATATTTGTGACATATAAGATGGTTTAGTTTACCGAAATTTAGAGTATTTCTTGACTCTTAAATGTACACAACTCGGATAAAGAGAGACTACATATTTGTTGCCTATGAGATATGTCATGAAAAGAGAAAGTGAGGAAGAAAATAATACACAATATAAAATACATAGATGGGTATGATTATCAATGAGATAACTATCCACCAAAGATTGAAAATGTGGATGTACACATTCCTATCCTTATTTCTGGTGCTGTCTTGATAAAAATTGCTACAACTTAACAAGTATTGTATGATGTTCGCAATCTATATTTCTCCCTAAAAAATACTCAGTGTGTATCAAAACTGCGAAAACTTATACCTGATACAACGATATGTTTAAATCTTAGATAAAACAGGTAAATGGATATTATTTAATTGGTGAATAAAAATAACAAATAAGGACGATTTAACAAATAAGGAGAACAATTCAGCAGTTAAAATTTAAAATACAAAGGATTATTCATAGTCATACTCACAAAGAGTTTTATTTACGAACTATATATTCGTTCCAAATTTTGTTATCTAGCCTCTTTTCTGTTCTAGAATCTGCCCAAGGTTATTCTTATCACAATAGCTTATTCAATTCTCTAATATATATTTATCACCAGTAATATAGAGTTATTAACCAAAGGCCCAACATATAGAATTACCTAACCAATCAAATTGAATAAGAATGCCAGGTTACTGATGGAAGAAATTTCGAAATATGACAGAAAAAGGGAACAGATCGAGCCTGAAGAGACAAAACTGGACACCATCTTAATGGACCAAAACTGTTCGTCAGGTACTCGGAAGCGTATTGAAATTCGATGTTTATGAAAATGTTAAATCACAAAAATACTGAATTCTGAGGAAAATTCAAAAAGGAAA
Organism: Mytilus edulis; assembly: GCA_019925275.1. NCBI lineage: Eukaryota > Metazoa > Mollusca > Bivalvia > Mytilida > Mytilidae > Mytilus > Mytilus edulis. The sequence continues at coordinate 82,432,594 of CM034350.1, forward strand.
GTCCCTACTTAAATGGCAAGATCAAAAGCGTAAACACATCAAACGAAAGACTACAAACTGTCATAGTCTTGACCTGGTACAGGCATCTTGTTATGTAGAACATAGTGGATGAAACTTGGTTCTAAAGGAAGCTAAATCTATCACTTGTAAGACAGTTGCACCATATTCCATTATATTGACAACGATGTGTGAACGAAACAAACTGACAAATAAGGTTAAAATTAGGTATTAAGCTCACGGGTTTTTGACCGAAGTTGCGTATGTATGCTTTATCTATCCTCTCGACAAGTATGATGTTCTAGCGAACAGTCTCAAACAATGCGCAAAAATTGTTTTTAGAATATGGGCGAAAATAAACTGAAACCGCTATGGCTGCTTAAAATGAAACAGAGAGACGGACAAATATTAGCACACATGACACGACATAGAAAACTAAAGTGTTTGCAACACGAACTCCACCAAAACTGGGGGATCTCAGGTGCCCTGGAAGGGTAGGCAGATCCTGCTCTACATGTTTCACCCGTCGTGTTGCTCATGGTATAGTTACCATCCCGATAAATAATCTTATTTCGATAGTTTTTATTCATGAACAGGGAAGAGGATTGTAGTAGTGACATAAGGAGCATATCCGATATCATCTGTGAAACGGTTATTCCATAAAGGTCAACCATCTCGTGATGACGTCCGTAAAATTAACGACGGGATAATTACAACGTCATCATTTGGAACTCTTGGTTTAATAGCTTCCTTGTGAGTAGCAACCCTCCATGAAGGAAATCATGATAGGAAATGCTATCACGGTAATCTCGTACTAATTGGGAGACATATGCTCCATATGCAGGCGCTGCTGAAATGTTGCTACTTAGAAATGTAGAAATGGAAAGTTCACAATTGGAAACCTAAAATCATCTCCTTTGTCGTAACGTTTTGTTTTCAACCGAACGTCATTTCTCGTTTCACTAAATAATTCACTTAGAAATGTAGAAATGGAAACATACCACATGTACCCCTACATCAATCACGAAAAAGAATATTTTAGAAAATTCGTTCTACTTGCCATTGGTATGAACATAAAAAGGACAGAGACAATCTTTATCGTAATACTGAAACGTCTAAATAAAGAACGATAAACAGCCAGGTTATACAGAAAGTCGACTGAAAATCTTTACAAGTTCTTAATACCATTCTTTCTTCAGGTAAAGGTTTTACTCAGAAACATTTTGAACAGGTTTTATATTCAAGAAGTGGTGTCTATCAGTTGTGGATTCTTAAAAATTCTTTAATAGATATAAGAAGATGTGGCATAAGGGTCAATCAGACAACTGTCCATTCAAGTCACAATTTGTTAAAAGTTAACCATGATATGTCAATGTACGGCTTTTTACACGGAGTCTTATCTCAAAACAAATAGCAAACTATCAGGGCGCCGCAACACGTATTCGTGGTTTAAGATCTTAAGATAATTCATTATCATGAAAATCGAGCAAGTACACACATGAACACTTTATACATATTCTTTTTTTTTCCTCCTCGTCAATATATACTGTCTATACATTCCGATGATTTATAGGATATATTGTGTCCTATAATTTTGCATTATACATAATCTACTTTTAACATGTTTAAATCTTTTGGTTGTTATTTTCTACACAGTTAGTTCTGTCAGTGATTGAAATGTTTTAAAGGAGGCTAAACAATCGATAATTATCACTATTGTTGTGTTTTTTTCCTCATTTTCCTATAAATGTGGTTGTTTTGATTTATTGACTAGCGTATGAAGTTCAATGTTTTGCATCAGATGCGTATTATTAGTTTCATAGTGTGCTTAGGACCTTGCACGATGTTTATTTGGTCGGTAGATTCCATATGGATTGTTTTACCCCATATATCTTATTAGGTCACTAAAATACTGTGTTACAAATTTATCTTACCGGCCATCTTAACATGTTGTATTTAGACTAGCGGCATTTCAAAGTGATCAAGTCTTCAACATAAAGAGCCTTCTTTCCTTGGTCTAAACAACAATCAATACAAACAATAATAACTTGTAAGCTTTCAATAATTATGTTTTATTTCAATCGTTCAACATTAATTTATATGTCTACAGAAACCTTACAGAATTTTCCTCAACCCCGTGTTGGTTTTTTTTTTATAGAGAAGCGTTCCACTGCTACTTACCATGTATTCAATTAAACCACGCCTACTTATCCTTTTCGAAATATACAAATGTCTCCAATGCTTTTAACCCGTCACATCATGAACGATGGTCAATGAAGGGTTTGATGAAAAATAACATGTTATGATCTTTTAATCATATACATAGGCAGAAGACATACCGACAAGAACTATTTTTTTTTCATAATTTATTTCAACCATTTACTGTACAAATATTTTGTTTTTCAGTCTGTTTTGTTCACTAAAAAAAACCGTATCATTAGGGTGTAGTATAGATTATTACATGGTATTTTTCATATCGCATGTATTATCAGCCCTAGGTTCAATATCAACCCAAGAAACACCGAAAAGCCATATGATAATGTTACATAAATGTATGCGATATTAACCGGATACAGTTGATATAAACCGGAAGCAGTTGATATGTCATATCATTCGGCTAGACATTTTTTTTCAGATTTTACGAATAAATATAATATGTACAATATACAGGTTTATCCAGGGGAACAATTAAACTACTATTTTCTATAAGTATATGATAAAATGAATGTATTGTACTTCACGTCAAAATGCCAGATTTTAATTGGTTAATACCAGGGAGACTAAAATTTTTGAATGTGACCCTTTCGAGCAGAGCATCAAAACAGAGAAGAAACCTGATTTTTCACCATCATATACATGTATAAAAAAATGTTAACTCTACGTTTGAGAGTTCCGAAGTAAATAAAATCGCTATAAGATCCTAAATTACACCAATTTTACTACAACTACAACAAAAAAGGTGGCATGTAATAAATTGTTGAAAAAATAATGTTTTATTGTTGTATTTTCCCCTTTCATATAAAATATATATCAAATTTGAAAATATAATGTCTGGTAGATGTGTACATGAAACAATTTTTATATATCTGTTATTTTACCGAAATGTCAATGTAAGTTAGTAATTATGAGAGTTAATCCTGCAATTGTGTGTCTCAGTATACAGATACAGCCCTACAGATATCACTATGCTGTATCTGTATACTATACAGATATCGCTTTAAAGCTACGTCCACTGCTGGGACTACTTGTGTGTTTTACTGTTGACGAGTGTTGTATGAACCTTTGTGAACCATGAATATGTAATGCAGTAGCATTCTAATGACGTATTATTTGACCTTACGCGAATTCATTGATTATTTTTATACGTTCTGTTTGTTTTCAAACATGTATTTAGAGCAATAAGAATTAAAAATACTTGTGATAACAGACAAACATTAACAGCACTATTTTCTACGACGACAATCATCGACTTCAAAACTTGAATGTTTATATGTGTAACAAAATCAACCATGTCAATTTCAGCATAGATGTAAGTGAATGTTAAGTTCAGTTCAAAATTTCTAAGCTTAGGACAACTCTTTCACTTCTGTTTCAAATAGGACAATGGTTAGTTATTTGTTTTTACCGTTGAAATAAGTTGTTATGTTAAAAAATTATTCATCTTGACCTATGTACTATTGTTGACTTTCCGAGATTCTTGTTTTGCGAACCCGTCTTCAGCTGAATGTGCGGTTTTAACATTACTACGCAGGCCTCAAGGGAAACATACTTAAATGTACATTGCAATAAAGGGTTGTATGGCATATCACTATCAATGAAAAACTTAGTACTACAAATAAACTACGATTAATAGCAAAACAGAAACAGACAAAAGGAGAACCGCCAGACTCTATATACATACTCTTAACATGAAGATATGCTTTATCAAAAATGGGAACGTACTATCAACAAACTACGATTAATAACAAAAGAAGAACATATATTCTACAAAAGGAGAACCGTCATACTCTATATAAATACTATTTACATTGATGTATGCTTTATTTAAAAATAAAACATGTGAATTGATGTCACTTAGAATTTTGTTAGTTTAAGGGTCAATTTTGAACAGCGGTATACTATACTGTTGCCTTTATTTATCACACCAGAAAATCAGTGATTTTGGTTTTGATAGTGGTTATGTACATATGAAAAGTCTAAAATTACAACATGGACATAGTAAATTGCTGTTATAATGAAGTAAAATTTGAGAAATAATTTGCAATGGTATGATTAGAAGGAAAGGTCAACAATGACACTCCTTTTATGGAAATTTGTTAACATTTCGTGTTTTAATAACTCGTATACTTATATTTAAACATTCTTTGCCAAACCTTTACTGGCAATAGAAAAGTTAAGCATGGAGATAACCAAAGTTGTGTTGTTTGTCACTACTATTCTTTTTCCTGGTAAGTAAACATAGATACAAGTATAATTTTAAATGTAATAAGATAAAACACAAGAACTTAACAATGACTATTTGTTGATTGACTTATAAATGATTGGTTATTGATTGTTAAAATTTTTGTAACATGTTAAAAATCCGGTAGCAATTATTTTTGAACAAGAACATATTATCAAATAATAAAAAGTAGGTTTCTGCAAAGTTGGAAGACTGAGGGGAAAGATAGGGAATTTAGACTGCCACTTGGAAAACGGCACGTATATGTATGAGTTCATAAGATCAACTGTGTCTATTGATATATTTTTTAAATTCTTCATTAGTTTTTTCTGTTGGATGATACAAATATAGTTGTAAACATTTCCCCTGATTTTAGTGCAATTACAATTGAAAATTAAAATTAAGAATATGTCAAATATACAACCCGAACAAAGAGCAGACAACAATCGAAGGCCACTAATTGGTTTTCAACGCTGCAAGAAAATTCCGCATTTTGAGATGAGTTTCATCTTGCCCCTTAAAAATTGTGTAATAGTTCATTGAAAATAGATTTTACGCTAGACTCCAAATCATTTTAATAATCTAAAATTGGAAAAGATTCAAGACTAACATAGGGCAGATGCTCCTGATTTTGGACAGGTGCAAAAATGCGTCAGGTTTAAACATGTTTTGTGAGATCTAAACCCTCTCCTATACTCAGTTTAAAAGAAGAGTCCGAGTCCGATATCAGAAAAGGTAACAAGAACAACTAAACAAAATCAAAATGATAAATGAATTAACATGAAAGGACTATTAGCAGTTACTGACATGCCAGCTTCAGACCTCAATTTAACTGATTGCAAGATAATGTCTTCATCATAGGAAAATCAAGGACAATCCTATGGTTATAGTTTAGTATAAAAAAAAATACGAAAATAACATAACCCATTGTATTCCAAACACTTTCTTAACGTGCGCGTAATAAAGGAGAGTGCAAGCATAAAAGTAGAGTAAATGCATCCTTGCAAAGGCAATTTTGTTCTCTATCTTTATGGAGAATCATCCTGTCATAGTTCAAAATTAGGAACTCAAGGTGAGATTTGGATGTTTGGTCCAGTTACATTTCAACAATTGATTAAAAGGGCTTATAACGTTTGTCAATCCATAGCATATGTCTTGTTGAAGAGCATTTTAAATATTTGAGAGCTGTTGTAATAATTAATAAGATATTGTAGAAAAAGTGTATAAAAAAGTATTAAAATTAAAGATCATCTACAATTAATAAATAAAAAGTTTGAATATAGCTGCAATAGGATATATTCAGTTTTTATATTACCCCATGACAATGTCTTTTGCATTTCTAACTATATTTTTTTCATTTCAGTTGACTGTTTTGTAAGGGTGGATAACTATCAGAATTCAGTATACATACAAAAGAATTTGGGTGATCCCTTTACACCAGCTTCAAGTATAACCTTCCTGGAACCAGCAATCTTCGATTATATGTCTGTCGATACCGAAACTGCGGTAGATGGTGTCAGTCAGAGAGGTCAAGTATCTGTTAACTGTATGTCAGATTAAAAATATACATTAAGGGCACACGATACAGTTTTGATCCCGTATTTACATTTTGATAAAAATTTCCATATAGCCTATTTTTTATCTGATTTAATCAAATAGGTAATAAACAATATACCTTTATGTTCTACTTTTAGTAAAATGAGGTAGAAATTTCGTATTTTTGCTCAAAATTCGGATTTGTGGCCGTATTTCCCTTTAGAAAGAAAGATAAACACAAATTATTGCTTTTTGTTAAACAATTTTTAATTTCTGTATTTTATAAGTATCTTAAAAATTTATACATTTTTTATTCAGAAATAACTCATATCGTATCTATGATGAGTTTATTTACAACCACTGGGTCGATGCCACTGCTGATGGAGATGTATTTCCCAGAGGGTATCACAAGCCCAGTAGTCAGCACATTTTGTGCTGACATGAATTGTCATTGATATGGTTATATTTATCAATTTACTGTTTACAAATTTTTGAATCTTTTGAAATATTAAGGTTTTTCTACCTCAGGCATAGATAACCTTAGCTGTATTTGGCAAAACTTTTGGGAATTTTGGTTCTCAATGCTCTTCAACTTCGTACTTTATTTGGCCTTTTTAACTTTTTTGGATTCGATCGTCACTGATGAGTCTTTTGTAGACGAAACGCGCGTCTGGCGTATATACTAAATTTAGTCCTGGTATCTATGATGAGTTTATTTACAACCACTGGGTCGATACCACTGCTGGTGGAGATTTATTTTCCCGAGGGTATCACAAGCCCAGTAATCAGCACTATTTGTGCTGACATGAATTGTCATTGATATGGTTATTATTAAAAATTTACTGTTTACAAATCTTTGAATCTTTTGAAATACTAAGGTTTTTCTACCTCAGGCATAAATTACCGTAGCTGTATTTGGCAATAAATTTTAATATTTACGTCTACAAAAGACTCATCAGTGACGCTCAAATCAAAAATGTTATTACAGACCAAATAAAGTACGATTTGAAGAGCATTGAGTACCACAAATTCGTAAAAGTTTTGTAAAGTTTTGAATTTAATGTGTAATATAAAAATACATAGTAAAGGTATTTAAAAAAGTATAATAGTACCTTTTGTGTCCATGATATACAATTTAAATTAAACTTTTCGGTTTCTTTTTTCTTTAATTTTAAAGGACATTTAGTACAGTTCTACAAATATATGTATCGGAAAGGCTATTTGACACTGTTCCCACAACTATCTCTAAGATATTACTTCACAAATGAACAGGTTAGTATGATGAATAAGAAGTTGAGGCAACATTACTCAGCCGTTTACATACAAAATTATGTCTATCTAGTAATAAAACAAGTATAATCCACCATTTTTTGTAAGTTTTAATTGAAAATACCTGTATCAAGTCAGGAATGTGATTTTTTTCCCGTTCCTTTTGGGTAAGTCGAGCGTTTGACTTTGTCCAGTTTCAGGGACTTAGCCCCTTTTTTATAAATTTACCTCGGAGTTCGGTATGTTTGTTAATACTCATTTACGCTAAACATCTTTTTGAAGGAGATGGTTCAACCCCAATTTTTTTCCTTTGAATATCCTGTGCCTAGTTAAGAATAAGGCAGTTATCAAACAGCCCGTTTTAATGTTGGCGTATGATTTTGTTGCCATTCAGTGTTTAAGTTGTTACGTTGTTTTCGTATTTTAGCCGATATGTTTCCCTCTGTTCTTCATTTAAACTGTTTACCTTATTTCAAAGTTATTTCATTAACCTGTGCACATAATTCAAATTTATTCGCTCAGTATGTTCACTTGTGTTAATATGTCTTTTGATTGAGTTAAGCCATTTCAATTGATATTTTATAGTGTGTCTTTCTATGTTGTGATGGTACACTATTGTATCAAGTAAGGATGAAGTTTGGTACCTATTAACACACTTGAAATCGCTGCATTTGATTGCAATTGTCCTAAGTCAGAAACCTGATGTTAAGCAGTTGTCGTTTAATGATCTGGTTAATATTTTTTCTCGTTTTTCGTTTTTTTTTATATATAGATTAGATCGTTTTCCGTTTGAATGGTTTAACACGAGTCTTTTTTTTGGGGCCCTTTATTTTATGCTGTTCGGAGTAAGCCAACACTCGAGCTCTGTGTTGAAGACCGTATGTGGTTTCCGCATTGAGACTTGGACGGAGAGTTGTCTCATTGGCACTCATACAACATCTTCTTATATCTATCTGGCATACAAAATCAAACTATTGGTTGATTCCAAAAGTGCCAACTTATCTGTCAGTTGTCTTTCGAGAAGATTGACGGGTCCTGGGAAAGCATAAGCTTTTGTCATCACCTGGCGTCCGTCGTTGGCAGTAGTCCACTGAAACTACTGTGATAAAGCTAAAAAAGAAATTGGCCACATTCCGGATTAGTAATTTTTGTTTCAACTGAAAAAATGTCTAATAATCCCGTCTGTCTACAAATATAGTCGAAATAGCTAAAGATTGAACATAGACAAAAAGGTTCAGCCTAATGATGTATGCCTTCTGACATCAAACTTATGTCTGTTGACATCAAAACTATCTGATGACTTACTGTCGTAGTTGATATCTGTAAAACTATTATTTCGATAGTTATGACAGACAGGAAAAATAAATTAAAACTAAAAAGCGACCAGCAAAACAATGACTTGAAAGAAAACAGCATGGTCGAACTCTTGTTGGAGTTATTGGCCTCTAATGACATTTTTATTTTTTTGCTACTTATGTGATATCTGTAAAAAATAAATAGAAAACATAAAAATAAGAAAAAATGTCAGCCGGGTAAGATCTACAAATGTGTCAAAATGACTAAATTGTCACTTAACTCCTTTTTTTAATTCATACTTATCAATGCAATGGCCCTTGTTGACTATGTATGTGAAAGAGTCATTTGTTTATTTTTCAGACTCGTGTAATACACCTTTATAAAAATAGTTTATGTTTTTTTAATTATGTCTTTTCCTATTATAACTATTTTCAGTACTACCAGAATGTATCGAAAATCTTAATGGATCAGATGACAGACAACCCTGTCATTCGTGTGAGGACGTAAACCATTGGGAATATTTTTTAAATATAAGTTAAATATGACATTTAATAAATATTTCTCATATATCATCGTTCATGTATTTGTACTGTTATTGATCCCTGTTTGAAGCTTCCAATAAAGAATACTTAACTAAACAAATTCAATGCTTACAAACACAAACACACAATGGTTGAAAACATCATGGTTGCAAACATTATCTACCCATCAGTAGAGCACATGACTAGAAAGTGTCATCTACGAAAAACATAGCAATTTATTACACTGCAAAACGTTCTCTTTGTCATGGTTGTGTGATCAAACAGTGAAAAGTGAGAGTATACCGAATCTAATCACCCTTATTTGTTTGATCAAAAGGTCACCTTTAATTCATACATTGGAACTTCGTGTTTTTATGGTTAAATTACATCTTACTTTATCAACTATCAAACAGGTAAATTTGGTGCTTTGTAGAGCAGTAACATCTTTGCTTCCAAAACAAAACATTGTTTTCTGTATGTGTGTAATTTGCCTATGCAAAAATAAAATGCTTCCTTCAATTGGATGTAACAAGAAGTTGGAAATAAAGGATCATATTTGAATAATGAATAGATAATGGAAATAGGGAATATGTCAAAGAGACAACAACCCGAATAAATAGCAGACAACAGCCGAAGGCCTACAATGGTTCTTCAACGCAGCAAGAGAATCCCTCAGGCCAAATCTTTCTTTTGAAATACGAAAACAAGATGTCAGTATCTTATTAGAAGGAAAAGCCTGTTTACTACTTTTATTTTCAAACTTCCTTGAATGTGTCCAACATATAACAACCACCTCGGTGATATCGAGGAAGTGTGTTCGCCTCGAGTGTGAAAAGTCCGAACACATTTCTTCATTGTGAACTAGCTTGTTCAAGATCCTGCTGAACGATTCGCTCTAGTTGAAAACACATTATCATGTTTCCTGCTAAATATGTATTTTTTTGCATGGGACTTTCAACAGTCATCCATCCAACAGATAGCAGTAGCATATTAGTAATATTCCTAAACATTCGGTTCCTACAGATGTTCGATATCAATGACATTAGTTCTCGGGGTCCACTTCCTATATTCAATATGATATGATGTGCCGCTTGAATATGTCACATTTTCAAGCTTGAAATTATGTGAGCTATCAGATATATATAATAAGGTCAAAAATGGTACCCATATCTTAATCTGTCATCTTTCTTGATGTTCCGGGCTGTGATGTATCATCCAATGTTCTCTCTTTTGTCACTTTGGTATTCCACTGTTACTTTACTCAAGAAGCGAAAGCCATACAATATGGGAAAAGGTAACATTTTACCTATACAATATATGAAAAGGCATACATTTTTGAAATCTAAATTATTTATGAAAAGGGTTGGGTACAGACACCCAATGACATTCCTATCAAATAAGTAATGAAATAGCCTCCCGAGCAAGGGTTTAAGTATGTGTTTATATCGAATATCATATGACTTTTTCAATATCGCATCCGTATCAACCCGAGACACCAATATAATCCCAAGAGCTCTGCTCGAGGGATTATATTGGTTGAGGGTTGATACGGTGTGTGATATTGAAAAAGCCATATCATATACACTTTATTATATACCTATACCTGAAGTAGATGTTTTTTTATGTGTCATGACGTCATACAGATAAGGAGTTTTCAAATTACGTCATACAGATTATAGGTTTGACATGACGTCATACAGATTAGGGATTTGATAAAATCTTTGCAACAGTGACTGCAATCGATGACGTGACGTCATACAGATTAAAGGTGTGATAAAGCTTTTGCAACCGTGCTGATATCGATATCATCACGGGTGGCTGATACAGCACGCTTGCCATTGATGTATTACACATACAATTTATCTGTGTTTACTTCTAAGCATATAATAAATAAAAATACATACGCAGGAGTATAAGTATAAGTATTTAATCAAAATATCAACAACGACTGGGTCTCGATATAAACCTCATAGATACAGTTATACATTGATTACAAGCGGAAGATATTAACACATTCTATGAACAGTTTGAAAAATAAGATGTTGACCCCATTTGTTACAAAGTCATTCAACCATTGTACTTGAAAGTTGAAATCGACTGAGTAGGGTTTGGTAAAAAGACCTCTCCTGAAAAAAATTGTTTCTATGTATACCGAAGTCCAAACCAAAATCGAAACAAAAATCATTCAATATGTTTGATAAACAAAATTGATTATTCTTTCAAATTTGCTTGGATGTTAGTATACAATAATCATTATTATACACTGATTATAAACAAATACTTATAGTGATGGGTGTAACTTAAACTAAACATATTTTGTTTTTTTTGTCGATTCGTTCATATTAAAATGTGTTTTTTTTTTTCTCTGTTAAGGCATATATGATAGAAAGATTTCATATTGAATGTATCAAATTTTAGGTCCGACGTCCGTCAACTATTTACTCTTTCAACTTCTTTTCGGGAACCACGTAAAAGGATCAATATATGAATCTGTTATTTTTCTCTACTGTTGAAGCATATGATAAAAAGATCATAACATGTCATTTTTCATATCGCATGTATTATCAGCCCTCTGTCAATATCAGCCCTCGAGCCATGCGGCTCTTGGGCTGATATTGAATCTAGGGCTGAAAATACATGCGATATGAAAAATGACATGTAATAATCTGATAATATCACACATTATGATATTTTTTAGTTTCTACTTTGTTGAATAATTACTGGGTACATGTCAATGATTTTGATACGGTTTATAGTTTTACACAATAACATAACTTAAAAAAGAAAAATATTTAAAAAAGACATGACACGAGTTATGTTCTTCTCTCAAACCCTCCGTTCTTGATCGGTGCATTTTACATAGACAAATAAAATCGTATAATATAATCAAAATGAGGATGTTAATTTGATGTATGCCTTTTTGTGCTTCTTCGTTACGTTTGTTGTTTTTATAGTGATTAAGATGATAACACAATGTTGACTGCTGTACCCCTATCTTTGACATTTTTAACTATTGTGTCTGTTTGTTTTGTTCACGCATCGGTGACAATATAATGGAATGTGATACAACTGTCATACAAGTGAGAGGTTTAGCTAGCTATAAAACCAGGTTCAATCCACCTTTTTCTACATTTGAAAATGCCTGTACCAAGTCAGGAATATGACAGTTCTTGTCCATTCGTTTTTGATGCGTTTTGTTATTTGATTTTGTTATGTGATTATGGACTTTCCGAATTGATTTTCCTCTGAGTTCAGTATTTTTGTGATTTTACTTTTTATGATGGTATGATACTGAACCCCTAACGGGAAGGATTGTGCCTGATATTGATCATATGATGAAATCATTATCTTTCAAGCAGTTTAATTGAAGTCTGGAGCTGGCATGTCAGTGAACTGCTAGTAATTATCTGTTGCTATTTATGTATTATTGTCATTTAGTTTATTTTCTTTGGTTACATCTTCTGACATCAGACTCGGACTTCTCATGAACTGAATTTTAATGTACGTATTGTTATGCGTTTACTTTTCTACATTTGCTAGAGGTATAGGGAGAGGGTTGAGATCTCATAAATATGTTTAACCCCGCGGCATGTTTGCGCCTGTCCCAAGTCAGGAGCCTCTGGCCTTTGTTAATCTTGTATTATTTTAATTTTAGTTTCTTGTGTAAATTTTGGAGTTTAGTATGGCGTTCATTATCACTGAACTAGTATATATTTGTTTAGGTGCCAGCTGAAGGACGCCTCCGGGTGCTGGAATTTCTCGCTATATTGAAGACCTGCTGGTGACCTTCTGCTGTTGTTTTTCTATGGTCGGGTTGTTGTCTCTTTGACACATTCCCCATTTCCATTCTCAATTTTATATTAAAGGAAGGAAATATTAATATTCCATTGTGAAGTAAATTACCCGCATTAAGGATGTACTTAGGTGAGGTTTTGGAATTTGTGTCAAATGTTCGGACTCCTATGTGCTTTTCCATACAATACAATGTAAAATATGTTGCCACTAAGTACTAAATAAATTAAACGGGAGTCGTTCCCATGAATTTAAAAGTCCGTCCGATGATAGGAATAATATCCGTACGTCATTAGTTTCGTTTTCCTCCTCCCCCCCCCCAAAAAAAAGTATTACAAATGCGACTATGTATGGTATCCATAGGGAAAAGAGTTAGCTATAATGATCAATTTATTGTGGATGAAAGGGATGCGACAGACAAAATGAGGTCTTCTCATTAAATAGTATAAATACGAAATAATAAGTCAACATATTTAACAATTATGGACAATTGACGAGGTCAACTCAGTATACATGGACATGTTTAGAATATATTGACCGATGATTAAGTCCGAGTATTTATATCAAAATCGAAAAGAGAAATATAGCTGTTTATATTCGAATTTGTCAGTTGAGCAAACAACTAATTACGGAACATGACATAGAAGGAAATACAATTAATAAAAAAACAGGTTTTAAAATATTTATATTTTAACAAATGTTTCACCTCGATGGTTTCTATGCGTGATTGGCTATAATATTTTTCAAATCATAACCTCTTGGTATATATTCATCAAAATCGTAATTGCATTAATCAAATAATATTGACGTCGACTGTCTCATATAAAAGGAATAAACTCAAAAAAATTTGCATTGCAATAAATTATTTTATTTTATCATAAAAAGATATTTCTCTACTAATTTTTTTAGGATGTATGAGATGGTAGCACTTTTTGAAATTTTGATTATTACGTGAATATATCTGAGGCTGAAATTAAAATACTTTGCAAGTGAATTTTCCTTGTATATCTTTGATGAATTTTTAATTGAATTCTGCTTAATTTGGTACAGTTTTCAGTTAACCATGCATATTGATAAAAAAAAAACAACATTACAACATTAATAAAGTCAACAAGATGAATCAATTTTTATTAAATAATGTGTTTAATTATCACAAATTTATGCAAATATATAAATAACAATTTTCTTACAATCGCCTTTATGAAGCTCCCTTGAAGACAAGATGCCCAATTGTCATGATTGTATTTCAAAATTAAACAATTAATGAAATACTTTTAGGCATTGATTCCAAACTACGACAGAAACTGTTTGATAACTCATTGTTTTCGATATTGGCAAGACCTTGAATTGATTGATTGATTAATTGTTTGTTGCCTAACGTCCAGTGTCAAATATTTCATACATGTTCAGGATGACCATCACTTTTAGATATTATCAGATAACTAAGAAATCTTATTTGGACAATATATCAACTGGAGATGATTTTTAACTTTAGATAATATTGATAGTACACAGACCAAAATAAGTGTAGTGAGAGCAATCACGGAAAGTAAAATCTTGCACCGAACAGACTTGATTCACTTACAATAAAAAAAAAATGAAGATATGCATATGATTTGTAAACTATTACCAGGTAAATAATCTACAAAGTCAGGAATAAGACAGTTAATATCCATTCGTTTGATATGTTTTACCTTTTGGTTTTGCCATATGATAAGGGACTTTCCTTTTTGACTTTCCTCGGATATCAGTATTTATGTGATTTTCCTTTTAATAAGAATTCAAGTCCATTTCTGGTTAAACAATAACCTACGCTGCTGTCTGAAAAAAGAGGGACAAAAGATACCAGAGGGACAGTCAAACTCATATATCGAAAATTAACTGACAACACCATGGCTGATAATCGTCATGTATATTGATTGACAGAAGGATTACATGACAGTGTGTGTATCATTCTTGGCAAACATGTCCGGTTAGCAATACAGCCTTTAAAACTCTACGCTGCAATTTCTTTTCACCATTATCCTTACTTTTATCGTCAGTAATTAGTGAGAGTGAACTTGTTTTTATTCAACATATTATACTAGTATGTGTAATATAAACTGCTTTCTTTTCAATAAGGTTGATATATAGATTTTTAACTAGTCCTAGAGTGCGGTTATTGATTTTGTCTGTTCGTCTTTTACTTCAGACAATCAATACGCTGAATTGTCTTTAATCTAATGAGTTTTTGTTTTTGCAAATCACTCTTTGAAACTTTTATGCGACAGAAGCGCATATTCTGGACTTACCTTCATAGGACCACTCAAACTTATCTTCTACATGTGGAGCATGATCTGCTTACCCTTCCGAAGCACCTGATATCACCCCTAGTTTTTTTGGTGGGGTTCGTGTTGTTTATTCTTTAGTTTTCTATATTGTGTCATGTGTGCTGTTGTTTGTTTGTCTTTTTCATTTTTAGCCATGGCGTTGTCTGTTTGTTTTAGATTTATGAGTTTGACTGTCCCTATGGTATCTTTCGTCCCTCTTTTCTATCTGTTTTGCATTATTACTTTTGCTACAGAAAGTCACTAATTCGATTAACAATGAGTCCATTGCAATATTTTTAACCATCATGAAGGACTAAAAATGCAGTCTTTTTCTATAACAAGAATAAACGTCAACTCTCAAGATATGATTGAGGAAAATACTCAAAATTATACTTTTTAAATGCTAAAGTATTTATGTTGACGTAAACTTTGCTTCTTTCTTTTCAGTTTTTTTTAGGCGAACAACAATTTTGAAGACTGCTCAGGACATCACAGAACAACGTTATAAAGCAGTGTTTGCAAACGAAATCCAGTCGGATAATGAAGAGAATGAAAACGAAATCCAACTGGACCATGGAACTTATCAAGATCTGACTCTGGTCAGGGATAATATTAGTTCGCCCTACGATGTCATACACAACAGCGATAAGTAGCAGAGATAAACAACAAACAAATCTTTATGTTTCCATATTATGTAAAACTGAACTTAAGACATTACATAACATATTTTCTATAATCAAATGCTTCATTATACAAATGTTTTATGTGTATTAATTTAAAACAAATCTGACTTGTTACATTCGAATTTTCAATGTTGAATTATTTATTTGTGAGATTTAATTCATGTCCATATCAGTTTTGTCATAAGTATTGTGATAACTTGTGTTTATTGCATAATACATATATTTTAGTTTGTGCAAAGTTCCCAGGGGCTGGTTATTTGTTTTCCCAATTCTAAGATATGACATATTGTCTCTACTTTCATTTATGGACTATATAATTGCAAGGGAAGATACTGTCATATATATAAGAAGATGTGGTATGAGTACCATTGAGACAACGCTCAATCTAAGTCACAATTTGTAAAAATTATAACAATTAAAGTCAAAGTACAGTCTTCAACATAGAGCCTGGCTCACAACGAAAGTAATCCGTAAAGAGAATCTCTCTGAACAATTATGATAATATGTATCTAATAGAGGGGCGAAATCTTTCCTATTAACCCAATAAACAAATGTTCAACAAAATTAAGTAATCAAAACTATCTTAACACACATAGTACACGAGCAGCGATACTGATCCAGTGATAGGAAAGAATGCAAATCATCCTTTATGGAATGTCTGAATCCAAGCATGTTTGCTGGATTCTGCTCAAGAAAGAACGTTAAACACTGATATTTGAATTTAAAAGATGTGTTAGTATCAAGTTACATGACCAAAAGGGGCTAAAAATAATAGCCAAATATATCTAAGGTCAAATGTAGCTGTGAGAGTGTGAAAATTAAAAATGTTAAGAAGGTATGTTATATATCATGTCAGCACCGAATTATAGGCTCATGACCCAACGATCTTTTCAGAGATCCACAGCAAAATTAAGTAATTGTACACCCAGTTATAACTAGATTTGAAAGTCACGAAATTTTTTATATTTAATATCATATTATTCATGTTTCATACACCAATACATATTCATTATATAATGTTATATTATATATATGTTTAGATATTGAATATTGAGTAAATGTTTATCATGTGGTGTCCCTTTTTTTTTAATTTGCACACGATTTTTAAGAAAACAAAATTCACAGAATGACAAGCAGCCAATGAAGGAAGTTTGAAACACAGCAAATTTGAGAAAGGAAATGGGAAATGTGTCAAAGCGACAACAACCCGACCATAGAGCAGACAACAGCCGAAGGCCGCCAATGGGTCTTCAATGTAGCGAGAAATACCGCTAGTTGTATTGATTAAAACAAATAGTGTCGGTTTTGTAACGATTACTTTTAATTAAATATTATCTTAATTAAACACAGCCATAAACATGGTATGCATAATTGATTTTATTTAATTTCTTGTTATTACATATACATAATAAAACATCAGTTTAGCAGTGTTCAATTCAGCTACATTTTGCAGCTTTTTAATGTTCGCGTCTTCTGACGTTTTAATATATTCAAACATCATATACTACTTACCAATCATGAGCTCCTGATATCAGTTAGACTTGTAAGCAAGTTATGTATTTAATTTACGAGGAAGAGATATGTATGATAAATGTTATTTTATCCATAGGACTTTCTAGTTTTTTTCCCGCTTATTTTAAGTTCAACCTTTTCTTGCTTTGCTTATATTTTTTGAAAATAGATGATTTTTGGTCTGTTTCTGTGGAATTTACTATCCAAATTCAAAATGGTGTTCCTAATTTAGCAAATTTCGTGTTTTATTTAAAAACAAACGTTCAAAAATGCCGCCGCATTTTTGCGCCTGTCTCAAGTCATGAGCCTCTGGCCTTTGTTAGTCTTGCATTATTTTTAATTTTAGTTTCTTGTGTACAATTTGGAGTTTAGTATGGCGTTCATTATCAACGAATTACTATATATATTTGTTAAGGGGCCAGCTGAAGGACACCTCCATGTGCGGGAGTTTGTCGCTGCATTGAAGACCTGTTGGTGACCTTCTGCTGTTTTCTGTTCATCGCATGGTCGGGTTGTTGTCTCTTTGACACATTCCCCATTTCCATTCTCAATTTTATGTGTTTGATGAATGATATTTTGTTATTAATGTTTAAGGTTTTATGTAACTGCAAGTACCCTAAAATCATACTTTCGTTTTAGTTTAAATTTAACATCATTTTGTCCCATGTTATAGTTGTCTTTTCGACACTTTTTTTTTTAAATTGTATCTTTATAGTATCATAGATCAAATTCATTCATTGAGTGTATTTTTACTTGATTTTCTTAATGCTTCTTTTCGATCGAGTAAAACCATTTCAATTGATATTTAATCATGTTAAGAGTATTTCTTTCCATGTTGTGATATTAACTATTTTTTTTTTAGATTAGGGTGAAGGTTTGCGCCTGTTCACATATTTAAAACTGCTGCGTTAAGTTGCACATGTCTTAAATCAGGAACCAGTTTTTGTCGTTTGTTGATGAAGGTACTCGTCTCTTGTTTTTGTTTTATAGATTTGCGATTGATTTTTCTGTTTGAATTGTTTTATACTTGTCATTTTAGGATCCTTTATAGCTTGCTGCTCGTTTTGAGCCAAGCTCGGCGTTGAAGACCGCGTACTTTGGCCTATATTAGTTAACATTTTACGCCTGATGACTTTGACTGTGTCTGTAACGCTACACACAATCTATAACGTTTGTTCAATTCGTGTTAATTGATTTAGATCAAATAAATAAAGATCTTTAATATCGTCTCCAATTTTTCTGCAACTATCAATTAATATTGATTACTGTTGTCTTATTTCTCTCTTGTGATAAAATAAACTGAATATCCTTCATACATGCCTTGAGAAAGTAAAAGTAAAATCACAAAAAAAATAAACTCCGAGGAAAATTAAATCGAATGGTCCCTTAATGTTAAAAGTGAACGGATTGTTCTCTTAGATGTAGGGTGGGTATTTTTTAATCATTTTGACAACACATATCTTTGAAGGAAATAACTTATCTTTTTTTGAAATAAGACTATGGCATATAGATAATCATTGTCAGTCAAACATCTTTACACTTAATGATACCTAGACAAAAGTACTGAAAGTCATATGAAACCTAAAATTAAAAAAAATGAAGCATGTTTTTTTTTATTATAAAAAAATGGATAGTTATCATTATCAAACCTGTGTACATAAACTTTTTTCTAAAGAAAATTTTTCAACTTGTCCATATTCAGAAGAAGTTTACTTTTTTAAATTGTTTGCTTCCAGGCAGCAATTCGCCGACACATTTTCCGTTTGCAAAATGACCTGAGCATGACCCTTCTCCGGTGATCGTCATACGCATGGATCTGTCACTGAAATAAACTATTATCTGATTGTACATGTTTAACAAGTGCTAAATATCCATGCTTCTTTTTTGATTATTGACAAACGGGTGACAATCGTTAAACTTCGGCTTCAAAACACGAACTTTATTTAACCGCCATATTTTCACAACAACACTGACCGATTGAACAAAAATTGATGATTATACGAAGTTTATGTGAAAAAAAATGATAAAATCGTGCACAGAAGTCTGAACTTTTAATATATGTATGCATTGATTCAAGAATTGGATAACCATTATTTTTCACCGGTCACTTGTTTCATATGACTTTAAATTAAGTAACATATATTTAGATAATTTATCAACTGATATTTCACTGCAAAATTGACAAAGATTATCTATTATTATATACTATTAGTAATTGATAATAATTCTACTTAATTATATTAAAACTGCCAGTTAATAAATTATACCATTGCTATGTACCACGACTGATCAAGCCTTCAACAAAATTAAGGATGGCAAAGCTCTTAATTTTATTTTCATCCCTTCTTGTCTATGGCAAGTAAAAAAAAATCACATTTAAAATTGCTTCAATTTTTCTCTTTCATGAAGTCACGGACAAAAAAGGTTCGTATAGCTCTTTTTTTTCGGTGTATACGTAGCAGTAGTATTTACCAAACATATACCCGCCAAAATATATGTATTATAGATTGGTGAAAAATTCTTTATCGATACCTTTTACTTCAGGTGATATAAAAATGCCAAACGAAACTTATAAACGGCTTAAAGGGTAAGATTTGTAATGATTACGGTTTTGATTAGTTTAAGATTATTACATTATTCCTGTTGTGTGAGATATTTTTTTGTTAGTTTCAAGACATATGGAAATGATTTTCAGTCAATTCGTTGAAAAGGGATGAGGATTTTCCTATTGATCCCATGTAACCGAAAGCTTATTGCTATTGGAATCATCTCCTGTACACATTCAATGTAAAATGCTGGCATATAAATACATTATTTTATGTGAATATTAGCCAACGCATTTGGTGAGTATGTACGTTTTTTTTTGCGCGTATAACATAATTGGCATCATATAAACTCATCATAGATATCAGGATCAATATTTTATATTTACGCCAGACGCGCATTTCGTCTACATAACAGTCATCAGTGACGCTCGAATAAAAAAAAAATGTTTAAAAGGCCAAATAGAGTACAAAGTTGAAGAGCATTGAGGATAAAAAATTCCTACAAGTTTTGCCAAATACAGCTAAGGTAAAAGTTATCAAAGGTACCAGGATTATAATTTAGTACGCCAGACGCGCGTTTCGTCTACATAAAACTCGTCAGTGACGCTCATATCAAAATAGTTATATAGCCAAACAAATACAAAGTTGAAGAGCATTGATGATCCAAAATTCCAAAAAGTTGTGCCAAATTCAGCTAAAGTTATATATTCCTGGGATAAGGAAATTCAAAGTTTTGTAAACAGAAAATTTATAAAAATGACCACATACTTGATATTTATGTCAACACCGAAGTGCTGACTACTGGGCTGGTGATCTATTCCTGAGGTAGAAAAGCCTAAGTTTTTCAAAAATTCAAAGTTTTGTTAACAGTAAATGTATAGTTATGAATGATAACTCAGGTCAACACAGAAGTGCTGACAACTGAGCTGGTGATACTCTCGGGAAAATAAATCTCCACCAGCAGTGGCACCGACCCAGTGGTTGCAAATAAACTTATCATAGATACTAGGATCAATATTTAATATTTACGCCAGACGCGCGTTTCATCTACATATGACTCATCAGTGACGCTCGAACCATAAAAATGGTTAAAAGGCCAAATAGAGTACAAAGTTGAGCATTGAGGATAAAAACTTCCTTAAAATTTTATCAAATAAGCCAAGGTAATCTATTCATGAGATAGAAAAGCCTTAGTTTTTCTAAATTACCATACAAATACAAGTAGTAGCACCAATAGTAAAATGCAACATGCCAGCAGCGTCTGCATACAGAGTCTTAATTTGCCAAAAGATACGATATTTCCGAATTTGTGTTTCCTATCAAATAAATTCATCATAGAAACCAAGATTAAAATTTTATATTAACGCCAGTCGCGCGTTTTGTCTACAAAAGACTCATCACGGACGCTCGAATCAAAAAATGTTTTTAAGGTCAAATGAAGTACGAAATTGAAGAGAATTGAGGACAAGATTTCCTTGATAGAGGATCATTGCTTGCAAGATACCTACTGAACAAAGAGTTAAAGTTAATTTCATTCCATCGTAAATTTTGAGGATGCCATCACAGATTATCATCAGATGATATCGGATATGTTCCTAATGGCGTACTACAATCCCGTTCTCTTTCAACGGATATGAGCTACCGAATTGGACTATTACAGGGTTTTAAATAAAATAAGCAACACGACGGGTGCCACATGTGGAGCAGAATCCGCTTATCCCCAAGTTTTTATGGGGTTCGTGTTGCTTATTCATATGTTGCCATGTTGGCTACTGTTGTTTTTCTATTATCTTTTTTTTTTTTTTAGCCATAGTGTTGTCATATATCGAACTTCTCTAGAACTGAATTTTAATGTGCGTATTGTTAAGCGTTTAATTTTCTACTTTTGCTAGATGGTTGAGATCACACAAAGATGTTTAACACCGTCGCATATTTGCGCCTGTCCAAAGTCTCTGGCCTCTGTAATTCTTGTATTATTTTAATTTCAGTTTCTTGTGTATAATTTGGAGTTTACTTACGACGTCCATTAAAACTGAACTAGTATACATATTTGTTTATGGGCCAGCTGAAGGACGCTTCCGGGTGCGGGAATCTCTCGCTGCCTTTGAAGACCTAATGGTGAACTTCTGTTCTATGGTCGGATTTTTGTTTCTTTGAAACATTCCCAATTTCCAATTTTACTTTAATAAAGTTACATTTTTCTTATTTATCGTGTGACATTTCACTGCAAAATTGACAAAGATTAAACATAATTATATACTAATTCAAAATAAAATAATTCTACTTAATTATATTAAAACTGCAAGTATAAATTATACCACTTCTATGTACCACTGATCAAGCCTTCAACAGTTCAAAATCAAAGATGGCAAAGCTTGTATTTTTATCTGCATTCCTTCTGGTCTATGGTAAGTAAATAAATCATATTTAGAATTGCTTCATTTTTCTACTTTAATAAAGTCACGAACTAAAATATGTCCGTATTGTGCATTCTATTTTCGGTGTACATGTAGCAGTAGTATTTACCAAACAAATACCCGCCTGAACAGATGTCTTATAAATTTGTGAGAATGTCTTCATCAATAACCTTTACTTCAGGTGAAATCACAAGCCTAAGAGAGATTAAAAGTGCCAACGAAATTCATAAGATTTGTAATGAGTATGGTTTTGTTAGTTTCAAAACATATCGAAATGATTTTCGGCCAATGGTGTAGAAAAGTGATGAGGATTCCCCATGCACCTTATTAACCGAAAGCTTATTCATATAGGAGTTATCTCCAGTTCCTCTTTTTCGTGTAATATTGATGTCTCTAAAACCGTAAAATATATCAAGAATCTGTCTTTGCCAAATTGTTCGTACACTCTAAGAAATATTTTGGTTTATAACCTAAGTGACAAAATGATATCATGTAGGAGTTATGGCTGTATGTTGGATAAATTCATACACAATAGGTCATCACAGCATTAAGTCTTTAAATTATTTAGAGGAATTTGAAATTAATTATCAGGTTTACATTTTTATTTCAAACTTGCTTGTTATCTTCATTCCAAAGAAACCGTAAAAGTTTTAAAATAAAATAATTTGGCCAAATATGTTAATGTACTTAGAAATCTTATGTTTATATAATCAGTTTGAACTTACAATCAATAGGTACCAGCAATGACACCTATCAACGTTTTTATGAATTGCATAATTTATTATCGAAGTTGATGTAGAAACACCCCAATTGTTCTGAACAATTGCTGTTTATTTGCTTATATTTCTGTACAAATGTCAGTATTTAAAAAATATATTTGATATACATGTTGGCAATCCAAAATCTCAAGTCAATGAAAAACATACATTACTAAAAACAAAACAACAAACAATCACCCAAACATACACAGAACACAAATACTACATGGTGATTTTTTATATGTTCTTGTAGTTAAAGTGTTTGCAATTTAAATACATATATAACACATTCAATGTAAACCACTAGCATATAAAAAGATAAGTAAACAAAAAACTACTTTTAGCCAAAGCACTTGATTAGGATGCATGGCTTTTATTCGAGTGTGACCTAATTTAATATCAGAAACACAATACGGTACACAAATAATAGAACCATTAATACAATAACGTAGAGAGAATACCTAGATAACTGTATGGCATTACTTATCAGAAAACTGTCATTCAAAACAATAAATACATTATGCTTCAAAAATGCTTCATTATGTCTTTTTTGATTGGCTTAAGCACGTGTTTAGAAATCTAGTTTTTTTTTATCATGATTGAATTGTATCTGTTAACTTTTGTATTTTGTTTTTACCAATATTTTAGAAAAAACGCAAGTGTTGTCTGTGGACGAAACACTTATTCTTTATCTTGTTTTCATCTGTTTTGTTCATGCGCAACAATAAAATCAGATATTTAAATTCAACAGAAATAACCATAAAAACCTCAATTTGATCCCACCACTGAGTATCTTGAGCCAAATAAACTTCCTTACCAAACAAATAATTTTTGTCAGCACTTTATTTCTAGAATGAAGTTGATAAATTATTCAACAAAAAATTAATTTTTATTCATCATTAAACATGATATGTATGACGATAAAACAAATTCTTCTTTTTACAGTTGCAGGCAACTTCGCTGCTGTTAGAATCGATAACTATGAAGAATCTGTTTATATTGCATATGAACATGAGGGTTTCAGGAAAGCAGACGACACGACTTTCATTGTAAAAAAGGAATTTCCTATGATGACGGTGAAAAACAATTATGAAGTCGACAGTCAAAGAATTGGAAAGAAGAAAGGTATGCTTCACCATTCACATGATCTATGTTTAAAAAAAAAAATGTTCAAATTGAAGGGTTAAATTAAGTAAAACATCCAAATCTGTATCTTTGGTTTTTTTTTTATCCATTTTTCATAGCAAAGAAACTGGGCATTTCATTACGAAAAAGATTAATGATAAATAATATAATATATACAGTTACGTATAAAAAAATTCGAAGATTTAACATGAATGTCAATGAGACAACTGACCACAACAGATCAAACTCTGAAGACAATTAATAACAAGGTCGCCGTATGGCCTTCAATAATGAGTGAAACCAATACCACATATCGAAATATAAAACAAATCAAACTAGAAAACTGTTTTTTTACTAAATAATGAAGGAAAAATTTGTTATACAGAAACAAACGATAATCTCTAGATTACACGCTTCCGACTTGGGACAGACACATACAGAATGTGGCGGGGTTAAACTAGCATTCATTTTGCTTTTTATTGTAATAGAATGTATGCTTGTGTATGGCATTCCCATGCTAGATTATATAATTAGTATTCTGATAAACTCTGTATATTTAAACCCTTTGTAGCATCAAAAAAGGTTCATAGATCTATGACAAATGTTAGAATTAGTATTCAATCAATCACGTCACCATTGTAATTTATATATACATTTTGTACAACATCCTCTCCATTCACGTGACTTATATGAGCATAGTTAGATAATGTAGTGATTAACAAATCGTGTGCTTTATTATGTTTTTTTTCTTTTGTAATTTCAAGTATCTTTCTTTAAAGAACAAAATATTAGTATTTCTTTTTTGTTAAGTTAGTATATTTGCACTTTCTTTCTTTTTTATAGGACATTTGGTAGTCTTATACTCACAAAATGAACAAAAAGCCATAGTACCAGCTGTGCAATTTTTATTCACCAATGAAAATGTAAGTATAATGATAATGCTTCACATGGTGAATAGGTACATTTGTACAAGCAGAATCAAGATGCGGTTGCAGTGAGACAACCCTCGATCTAATTCACAATTTGTAAAAGTAAACAATCATAGGTCAATGTACGGCATTTTACACGGACCCTTAAATCACACTAAACAGTACGCTTTTAAGGGTCCTGGAAACTACAAGTGTTAACCCATTGAAACATGAAAACAAATGGTATAATCTATATGAAAAAGAGAAGGGAGATAAACGTTTGAAACACACCAACAAACGATACCCACTGAAATTTGAAAATTTTCTACCACAATGTTTCAAACACTAAATACTAATTTTTAATCTATTAAATCGGTTACTCATTCAACGGAAATTGTCGTGATGTACATTCATTTACTTATTTTTTAAACTTTATTTAAAAACATACAAATTCGTTGGAAGATTATAATTCATTTTAAACATTTGTTTCAGTATTTTAACATCATAAAAAGGACCATGATGCAGTCAACAAGATAAAAGAGATGAAATTATAAAACAATAAAGCTTTGAAAATACCTTTCAGAAAATTGGATTTCTGTTTAATAGAGAAAAATGGATAAGAAAGAGGGGCAGAAAATACTAGAGGGACAATCAAAATCGTAGATATAAAAAAAAAACAACTGACAAGGCCATTGCCAAAAAAAGTACAAACAGACAAACAAGAGTACACAAGACACAACATAGAAAACATCAGACTAAGCCACACGAAACCCTTTTTAAACTGGGGTTGATTTTATGTACTTCAAAAGGGTAAGCAGATACTGCTCCCTATGTTATCACACACCTGGTTAATAGTCTTACTCGGTAGGTCACATTCCTGGAGAGGAAACATGATTGTAGTTACAACATATATCAAATATCATCTGTGAAACGAATATTCCGTAATAGTCAACCATTTAGTGATGGCGTACATTCAACTTATGACTGGATGATTTTAACTTCACCTTACTTTACGACAGATGATTCCACAGGATAACATGTGGCCATTCAGGACATCACCATAATTTAAATCTACTCTGCTTCATACTTAGCTCAACGATGTTTGATCAAATTTGAATGCAGATTGTTGTTCTTCTCTAAGCGGGATTCGAACTCCTGTATCGAAGAGAAGACAACTCCGCAATAAATTGTGTCCAGCGATCTAAACCATTCTACCAACTCATGAAATATACCTTTTGTTAGTCACGCAATATGTTTCCTCTCGTCACAATCTAGGGTTTTTGCACAGTTGTTTGGTTGATTGTTGCTGTATTAAGACCATTTTAAGCGCCATTTTAGGGCTATTTCGTGGCAGCATAATTTGAAAACCACTGGCCGTCGAACGGGTAACTGCTTATCCTAATCAATAAAGATTAAAGTCGAGTGCATCCGCATGAGCGGGGTTCTAACTCACAACATCAGTGTTGAATGGCTAGTGATTACAGTAATTAAACTACTAAGACCACTCGTCCACCGAGCCCCTGATTTTAATACAGAACATTAAATGTAGTGGAAAGTAAATTGTGTGTATACTTGCAGCTCATATCATGTACTGTTTGATAACCCTGCATGGATATTTATACAACGAAGTGAAACATTACTTGACTGCTACTTTATAGCCTAGTTGGTTAAGTGGTCTCGGTGTTTCCACGATAACTTATATGTAGTGGTTCAAACCCAGCTAAAAACAGAACAAACATTTGATAAAGCAAAATTGTCGATCAACATTGATGATATGCATTTGAGACGATGTTTATATAAATTGTGATAATAACCCTGCATAACAAAAGGTTAACAGATGAAGAACGTCTGATAAAGATTATCACATATTTGACGTACATAATTAAGGTTGACATAGGATTTGACGGCATGGTAACTAAAATTATCAACCTTTATGACAGGCAAAACAAATCTGATTAAAATTGTAAGCTTGGAATTTTTTATATAACTATTACAAACAACCACATAATTAAAAACAAAAGCTGATAATGTTATGGCAAAAAAACGACAAAGCACAACATCGACACAGCAACACAAAACCATGCTGATCTCATGTGCTCCGGAAGGGTAAACATATCCTAAATAACATGCAGCACCTGTTGTTTTGATCTTATCAATACAAACCTTGTCATAAGTTTATATAGATATGTCACATTCGGGAAATAGAGGACTGGATTGTGGTTACGACAATTAGAATTTATTCGTCGTCATATGTGAAAAAGATAGTCCATAACAGTTAACCAACTCGAACAGGCGTCTGCATAATTAGGATGCATGCAACTTAACTAAACATGGAACCCTAGGTTTCAATAGCTTCCTTGTGAGCAGTAAATATATATTAACTAAATACTGATAGAACATACAAGCACGGGAATATCGTATCAACTGCGAGATATATACTGCATATCCAGGTGCTGTTACAATGTTGCTATAGAGCAATAGACAGTTCACAATTTTGAAGCTGAAATTAGATATTTTGTCGTAATGGTTTTATTTCAAAGCGATCTTATTGTCAATTTCTAGATATAAGTCAAGATATGATGCAGATTTATAAGTAATTGTATCTGTTGTATACTTTATCTCTAGTTCGATAGGAAGGATGCGTTCAGCATAGTCACCGAATTTTGAATTGTTTAGTGAGAGAACATGAGCTCGAATATCACATCATTCTAATGAGCATGGAATTAAAGTAAACATATGATTTCAAAATAAGTAGATTTGTGAGTAACAAAATAAAATGGTAGTTTTAGTTTTTTTTTTATTACATGTTATCTCCCTTTAAAAAGGGAAACAGGCAATTTTATATTTAGACTTTTGTTCTTTATTTCATTATTTTCAATCGTTTTTGCTTGCAACGGTAATATTAAAGTCCCCCTCCCTTTTAACTTTTCAGACTACCCCTACCCCACTGATATGAATAAACGAAATAAGCAATAAATTGACTCACACAAAGCGCCTAAATTCAGGAAGCGCCAATTTTTAAAGCAAAGTTCCCACTTTTATTAAGGCTGCATTTCTTTCTAACCAAAATTTTGTAAACGTTGTGTGGCGTTTGTTATTGTTTTCTAAACGCTACAAAAGTAGAAACAAATACAACGTTTATATTAAGTCTTTACTTACCATGTTTGAACTTTCAATTATGCATGCACATGTTGTAAGTAAACAGATTTTTTTACAAACGTAGAAAAATATATAGTTTAATCAAGTTCAAGTTAGAAAAAAATGTAGCGTTTGTACTAACAAACGACGAACGACAAACTGTAGACGCATCTTTAGCGCTTAGTCGTTTGCATCGATTGTGTTAAAAAGAAATGCACCCTAAGACAAAATATTTTCAAACATCGTAATACATAAACCGGTATTCAAATTTTGTTTGTGTTTACTTCTTTTAATGACGCAGTTGTCTTTTAAATGTAATGTTTTTTTTTATTTTATACTTTAAAACAGCGTGCAAGTCAGATACAAAACAAAAGTAACAAAAGAAATGGGATGGAAACAACCAGCCGTATAGTTTTCAACATTTGTAGTCAGGTCAAGGTCCTCGATATTAGCATTGGACTTGACCTGACTACTCAAGCAGAAAAAAACTATACGGCAATTTAAAGCTTTTATGAACCTGCTTTTTGTTACCTTTGTTCTTTATCTAATACACGTTCAGGTATGTACCTTTAAATTATAACATAATTGGTTATCAATATTTAAATAAGTGAATTATCCAAAGCAAAAAAAGTGAAATAATGTGATGCTTTTCAATGTTTTAAGCATCAACGCTTTTTTGTTTTGTTTAAAATGCTAATCTCTTACTTCAATTATGTCATTATCCGTATCGTCCGTTAAAATCAGATCTAAGTCCTCTATGTGTTCATTCGTACAAATTGCTTCTTTAATTGTTGTTTCTAAATTAAAAGATTTGTTTTGAAAAAAGCAGTAAGTAAGCAAAAGTGTTAAAAAGTACTCAATATAAATTCAATACATGTAGTTCGTGAACATAATAAATGAAATTCGTCGTTGACAAAATAATTATTATTCTTCTTTCTACTTGTTTTAATAAAGAAAAGAAACTTTTTAATACTACTTTTAAATTTCCCAATAAAAATAAACTATCTTGATACTATAGTAAATATTATTAGTTCAAATATCCTTTTTTGACCGACATTTATCCTTGTTTACCTGACAATTTTTGTAGATCATATCTTAGGGTTATACGATACGGTTTTGTTCCCACGGTGATTTTATAACGAAAATTTGCATACAAGGTATGTTCTACCTAGTCGATCCATACATGTAATACGTAAACATATACCTTCATGTGCAATTTTTAGAGATAAATGGGGTAGGAGTTGTTAGACATTTACAAAAAATATCTGTATCTTTGACATTTCTACCCTTTTGATAGACAAACCTTATTTTAAAAGAAAAACACAACCATTTATCAAAGTTTCATGATTTAGAAAAAACGCATTTGTTGCTGTATATTTAACTATTTGTCGAATTCAAACAAAACCTCGGTGATTTTTAATCATCAAAAGTGGAACAAGTATTCGTCGTGAATAATAAAACCAAATGCCATTTTAAAAATGGAAGGTCAATAAAATAATTTCCAAACTTATGACTAAAACTAGTTGAATAATACATCTTTACCTTATATGTCTGTATAAAAAAAAACGTAAACAGCAAATATTACTAGAAAAACAGGACATTCTAAATTCAGACATTATTGCGTGCAATTGACTGTAACATTGTCATTTTGTCTAGTTATATTTGCTGTTTCAGTGTTTTCTTCTTTTGTTGTTGACACAAAGGCAGAAAATGATAAAAACTCTTGCCTCGTGTGTATTGTTTAGTTTGAGCTTTTCAGATCAAAATAGATAAATATTTTGTCAGATAAATGTTTCTCTCTGTCTACTAAATTATTTCCCATATACATATATCTGAAAAATATGATCGGCAAAATACTACCTGCATGTGTTGTTATAAATCCTCTACTTTTCTCTTCTGTGCCTCTGTTTTCTTATTGAATATTTTCCTGTGCGTGCATTAGTGTTCATTGTACTACTTATATACCATTTCCTTTTCCTTTTTCAGACATAAACTGGAAATGGCAGATAAGGGTTCCACACAAAATGTAAGTTGTAAGTTGTAAAACAGTTTGTAGGAGGATAATTAGAATATATCTAAAAACAAAGGTTTTTATATCTCAGGCATAGATTAACTTAGCCGTATTTGGCACAACTTTTTGAAATTTGAAGCCTCAATGCTCTTCGAATTTATAGTAGGTTGTTCTTTCTAACTATTGTGATCTGAGTGTGACTGATGATTGTTATGTAGACTTAACACGCCTCTGACTTATCAAGTTAAAAGCAAGGTTCTTTGATACCTTTTGGAACAATCATTTTCTTCTGAAGGAAATGGTATATTAAACTTGGTTTCATAGCTAGCTAAATATCTAATAGACAGTATTGATATCTATTCCTCATATTGACTAAACTCACAATCGTGTCTACCTTTAACCCCACATGGTTTTTAAAATACATTAATTGGAATCAGATAATCTCCACACAGAAATATATCTTTATTTTATTCGACAATTCTACAGTGACATGCGCATACTGGCATTTTGCAACAATTCAGTACATTAAATACAAGCATCTTTACTCTAAGTATGGATCGGTACTTTCACAACCCGCCATTGTGTTATTGTGCTATCAACATTTTGTTTATATTTGTCTTTTAGTTTTACTCATGTGCTTTGTCTATATGCCATTTTGTTGTTCTTTGTTGACATATTTGTTTGTTTTAATATTGATTTAGATTACAAGACCATGCTAACTGCTGACTCCTATTCTATAAGTCAATATGTATCCCCTATGAAAAAAATACCAATTGCAATCTCATATCTTTATAAAAAAAATATTTTGAAATCAAGTGGTATCTTTTCCGATTCTTTTATTAAAAAAGATTTTTGATGTTTTTGATATAGTTGAAATTAATTACACGACAGAAATCGATACGCATTTCAAAATACACGTTTTTTCTTGAAAGAATATACATGTATCCTATTCAAATAATTCAGAAAATGTACTTCATTTTACTTTAGTTTGAATAATGTATGCATCAGCAATTAAAGCGTGTTTAACTTTGCTCTTCGTCTAGGCATTACATGTCAAAGCAGAAAGTATTAAACAACTTAAAGATTTTTTGGAGAAAGCACAGCAGGAAAACCGTATTGTTTTACCTTCAGAGGGCAGTGCAGAAGATTCTTTGGCACACCGAATTAACCCTGCAGAGAAAATTACGATAGTTGATATCTCCTTTCTAAAAAAGGTAAAGGTAAACACTATTATTTTCAGGATCATTTTTTATATACATGGATCATCAGCCACTTTATCAAGGAAGTTTTATTCAACTACAGAAACAAAATATGTAACTTTGTTACAAATGTTGCTCGCTTTCCCTTAGACTTCATTTAAAGTGCTAACCAAATTACAGATTGTGTTATCAACATCGACGGATGCATATTAAAAACCCAATTTCTGTAATGATTGTTATTTGTTTTGTTAATATTTGTAACAGAGATGATTATTTTCTAACAAGAACCAAGGCAAACATTTAGTGCGACTGTAAAAAAACTAAAAACAAACATTGTATTTATACAAGAAAAATATTGACAAGAAAAAGAAAAAGCACAAATATTTTTTTTTATTAATGTACCATATTCTGTTATATTTTCTATTTTGGCACAATGCGTTTTGACATGTTTCATTACATACTACAAGGAAGAAGAAATCACTTAATCCATAGGACCAAACACTTCTTTTTTTAAGGACGATATAAAATGGATAATTCACAGATTTAAAAAGGCCATTGAAAACAACCCACCTGTGTGGATAGAGACTTTTCGAAACTGGGGACAGACACAAACTCTTCCAGTTATTGCGTCCGTTCCTATGACATTAGACCAGTTAAAACGATTGCTCAAAGTAGCATCTGAGGAAAAGTTGAGTGTAAGATGTGCTGGTAGTGGACATAGCTGGTCGCCAATATTTTCAGACAGGAACAACTTACTTATTTACATGGAAAACATAAAAAGCGATTATGAAGATGGTTCCAGAATTAGAATATCTCCTGTAAGTAATGTTGCATCTTACATTTTCTCTCAGATCTTTAATGTTAGATATCAGTTATGTTATTATGTATGAAATTAGGCCTAGAGAATCACAGAAGTCAATTAATTCTCAAAATACTCATCTAGTTCAGTACAATAGGAAGGGTGTGCTATTGCATTTTTGTTTTGCATATTTTCTTACCCTACATTATAGTAATTGCTTGAGTGAGTAAGAACACTTGGTGTTTTCAAAAACACATCGGTTACCATTATTTTGACTCACTCATATTGTAACTTGTAAATATCAATAAAGAACAATGTCTGATTTAAAAAAATATATATATTATCCTCTAGATACACATTTGGTTTGCTTCTTTAAATTTTATCTTCATAATTATGTGCATTTTAATTTTCTATTATGGTTGTCATAAAAATATCATGATTTTAGAATAAACTGGACTTTAGTTGCTCAAACATGACATTGGTTTACAAAAAATTCCGTGACCAGACTACTTCAGCTTCCAGTTAGTGGGCATACAACACTTTGGGCGGGAATAACCTTCCAAATAATCATTTATTTCTATTTTCCCAAATGTATAGACGGTTCGACGGAACAAAAACATGGAATATGGCAAGGCAAACGATTGTTAAATTTAGACTGAGACTAAAGCATCAAAACTATAGAAATAAGACGCTTTACTTGAATACATATTTTTGCAATAATCTACAATTCAATTATCTACCCTTTGCGATTCCGTGTTAGATAAATTGAAAGGAAATCTCGAGAGCCAATGTTTACACACTTTTCAGCTCTCATGTTAAAAATGGGGTTAACCACAACAACAAAAGAAACGTTTTATGCAGTCATGCAATTACTTATATATCTAATCATCAATACAAACTACGAAATCATAAGAACATGCATACCGACATAATCCTGTGAAATGACAAAAAAAATCATTTTACTAGACTATTCGCACAGTACAGTAAATATATAAAGATTTTAGTTTTCCCTTGAAACTATTAAAAATTAAGTAACCAAATCATAATATATTGAAAATTCACAATGCTATAGCATATTCATAGTGTACATGTTTCGTTTAACCAGTATATATGTCTCAAACACAACAGTTAAACGTGTGCGTGTCATATATGAGTTATTATAATTCAGGGTACAGTGGATCATGTTGACATTATGGCCGGTGTGACGACACGTCAATTCAAGGATTTCCAATTAGAGAAAAAGTTAAATATTCCTGCAAATGTTATTCTAGAGGTTGTTCAGATGATTAGTGTTGTAGCAACAGGTTGCCATGTAAGTATTACTTAAAAAGGATTGGTTAAGCGCAGGCACGTGTTGGTGGCCAATGAATATGTAGGGGGACAGCAGATTTCATATGGGGTTCTTACGTCATGTTAACTATTAGTTGTGACGTCATTGATTAATGTTTTTGTATTTCATTTGTTTTTGTTTTAAATAGCTTTGTAAAAATATCCGTTTACGAGAAATTCGTTACACGATTCATTACTGACCCCCTTCAAATCCTTAGAGGGTAAGTATAATTCATGTGAAATTCATTTGAAGTTGATAAAATGTGTTATAAGAACATAACGGTTATGCAATATTGATTAAATATGCTTTATTAGTATAAAATAAAACGGAGTATGATTGATATATGCTGGTGTTCATTAAAAAAATAAATTATAATTGTGAACTTCAATTGGAATGAAATGTATTTGTATAATTCATAATAAAATATTGTCTACACTAAAATATTCCAACAGTAGTATATACTGATGTTTTAAAGTCGTGAATCGATTACTAGAAAACATATCCGGGTAACACACTTTAATTGAGGGAAACACATAATAGGAAAACAACGGAACAACAGAAACACTGAACTGCCAAAAAATAAATAAATAAAAAACCAAGATACGCAAACATACAATGAACCGGACTATTTGATAACAACTGTCATATTCCTGACTTGGTAGGGACATTATAAGAACAATTGTATTTCATCTGTAACTTTTCAGATCTTTTTGCAAACAGTTCATCCTTATCGATGACGAGTTTAGAATTTACAAATGGAAAATACAAATCATTAGGCATCAGTTATACATTTGCAATGGGTTTAATTTGACATCAATATGGCTTTTTTCCCCGGATGTCGAACAAATATTACAAATGGATAATAAATTGATGCATTTATTTTTAAGTCAGCATATGTTAAAGATAATCCATTATTTACGTTTACAGTACATGTATACATGTGTTTATGACTCATGCAATACTAAAAGTAAATGAAGGAACATATTTGTTTATCAGTTTTGTATGGAATTTAGTATCTATAATATAAAATACTCCAAATGAATGGCGACGGCATTTTCCTTTCTAAATACCCAACTATGTGATATAATATTCTAAAGTTCATTTAATCATATGTCATGATTAAGCGTTTATGAGCTAACGTGACTTGTTTTGGAATTCAAAATAACAGATGGACACGTTTGGAATAAAGAACAGTTTAGGGGGTAAACCTGTTTCTAAGTTTAACACAGATAATTCCACATCGTTGCAATAAAATTGCAAGCACAGTTCATTTAACTAAAAAATATGTTCTTTATTTTAAGGAATAACGGTACAACGGGTTTGCTGTATATTTTTGTTTGTCTTCAAGTATTATTGAAGTCTGTCATCTTTGAGACCTTTGCCACATATAGGCATTTACATATCCAATTGTGTTTATTTAGGGCGTAGGATATGATGTAAAGGCACCGAGTGACTATGTAGTCAAAATGCGCATAATGAACGCACAAGGTAATCTGAAAACCTTTCAACGCGACGACAACACCATGTTCAAAGCGATACAGGCCAACTTTGGATGTTTTGGAGTTATATATGACATGACTATTGAACTCAAACAACAGGACATCGTAAAAGTAGAAAACCAATACAGAAAATTAAAAGATATATTCTACGATGCTGAAAAATTAAAAAAAATATTTGAGATGAACATGTCGGTGGAGATATTTTGGTTTCCGTTCAATTCAGAAAGGAGTAACGTAACATATAATCCCGATAATGATGAAGTCTGGGTCAGAGTAATAAATAAAGTCGGGAATGGAGAGAGTGTAGATATAAAGCAGAAGGATTATTACAACAGGAAAGACTCGATTGATTTGATATCCGAGGAATCTCTGTACTTGATGTCACCAACACTAGCCGAAAATCCTTCCATAACTCCACTGTTTTCATGGATATCCTTCGCCATGTTAAAGAACCTTATATATCCTACCGATACCATCTATCAGGAACTTCCAAACGCTGTTCATTTCAGGTAATGAATTTTCTTCGTCCTTCCCTTTGCCTGTGGCACCTTATTTTTTTTGCTCCGTATTTCTCGTATCATGGCTTTGAAATGTCAAAAGAACGTCACAATGTGTGCAGCTTTCTTTATCTGTACCTGTTCTTCATAATAATTGTCTAAATGCAAACAATGAACGTGTTTTCAATTTTTTCAATTACATAAAACCGACTCTTTACATTTAAAACCATTTTATAAGTCGATCATGCCATACACTATCAAATGCAAAAGGTTATGTAAAATAATGGTTTAGTTTGATTAAAACAACGTTATATGTTAAAAAGTAAAATAACTAAAAAAACGAACTCCAAGAAAAAATCAAAAGTCCCTTTTCAAACGACAAAATCAAAAGCCGAAACACATCAACCGAATGGAAAACAACCGTCATATTCCTAACTTGGTAAATCATTTCCTTATTTTGACAAAGGAAGATTCAATCTGGTTTATAGCTAACTAAACCTCTCAATTGTATGACCGTCTAAACAAATTCCATTTTATTAACAACAATGTGTGAACAAAACAAACAGACATAAAAGGTCATTTAATAAATAAGGGTATCGCAGTAGTCATAGTGTTATTATCTTTGTCACTATACAAAAAACTATGGTTGATACCAACGAAGACTTATAAAAGAACTTTAGTACACGAAATAATTTGTTACAAAAACATGTTATTCGTTTGTTTATTAGTGGATTTTATTTTACATTGATGTTCATCTTATCTATCTTTCAACTGATGTGTTTTCGAAATCTTATCACGTCCTTTACAGACAGCACATTCGCATGGCTCCTATGTATGACATGGAATTTGCCTTCGATTTGAAGAATTATCAGCAAGTAAAGAAGATTATCGAAGTCGTAGTTCTCAAAGTACAACATTACAAGGAAAAAGGGGAATATCCATTGAACATCGCACTTGAAATGCGAATGATGGGTTATAGGTAAATATCATAACGCAAAATAACAATTCAGTACTATCAACTTATCTATAATCGGGGTTACATCTAACAAAGTCTATCCAAATAATATGATCAAAGAATTTCTCTCTCAAGCTTTGAGATGAAGAGCAGCACCAAAAAAAAAAACGCTGTTCCTTTGATTTTTGTGTTTGTTTTTTTTTTTTTGTGTTTGTTTTTGTGTTTTTGTTTTGCTGTGCATGTACTGATTTTGTGTCGGATGGATACCCCATACAGTATACAGTTATCTGAACTTTACAATTGTGCATTAAGTGAAATATCAATACTCATTTCTTTTTAAACCGATCATGTATTTAGATCTCTTGTTCCTATAAGATAGTGTTAATTATTCAGTTGTATTTTTTATGTTTTATTTACACTGTTTTAGTTTTATTTGTGCTGGTAACATTGCATGTTATGGTTTATAGACAATTTCCTAATTTTTGCTTAAAATTATTGTTTATTGTTGATTTATTTTTATTGGTAACTTTTAATTGGTCCTTTAATATGTCTT
The DNA here is from genome assembly GCA_019925275.1 of Mytilus edulis. Taxonomy (NCBI): domain Eukaryota; kingdom Metazoa; phylum Mollusca; class Bivalvia; order Mytilida; family Mytilidae; genus Mytilus; species Mytilus edulis. The sequence goes on from CM034350.1 coordinate 82,469,685, forward strand.
ATATTTCTTATTCTAAAATGGATTCTTTTAGCGATGCACTTCTTTGTCCTGCTTCAATAGGAAATCCTGATTATAATGGATCTCGTCACGTGCTTTACGTAGAAGTTGTGAGCGTTGTCCACACCGATGGTTGGGAAGAGTTTTGCAAAGAGTTAGCACTTGAATGGATGAAGTTAGATGGTGTTCCACACTTAGCCAAACAGTGGGACTTTATTCCTGGAATTTACAAGCATATTTACGAAGTACGAGTAAAACAAATATTGTTTTTTAAGAATGCAAATGCTAAGTAATCTAAAACATAAGGTTCTTTCAAAAGAAGAAAAATAATGTGCCACACGTTTCAAACGTTAGAGGTTCTTTTATCTCAGAAATATCTACACGATTTTACAAATTGTAAGTCTACTAATATTGGGAATGCATGAACGACATGAACATATTACCTATTTAAGTTTACAAAATTAAAGACGTATCAATATATTTATTTTATTTTTCTAAAATAAGACGATATTGAAAGATGATCATGAGAAAATTATGTAACAGAACAAAACAAAGTGCCTTTGCGCAATTTGTTACCTTCCGGCCTTCCGGATGAATATGTGAAACAAATCAAACGGGAGAAAAACAACAACCAAATGAACAGCCTGAATTATGAAACAACACTGAAATGAAAAGAAGTATGACAGACATCTTCGAACTACAACCACTCATGATTGAAACACATATATATAAAGTGTATACAGAGTTATGATTTTGTACGCTAGACCTGCGTTTGATATACTCAAGTCTCATCAATGGAGCAAATATCACAGAGAGATACAAATATATACAGTTTTACACACACATGCGTTGATCTCTACTAAAAAATATTTGTAACAACACACATTAGATTAAGAATTAGCAATTATAAATACACTAAAAGTCGATACAAATATATACTAACTACTAATGCGGAAAAATAAATAGCAAATCGCTAATAGTAATACAGTAACTTTATTCATGTTATTGTATGTTTAAATGATGATAAACTAATTCAAATTGGTTCATAATTTTGATTAACTGCATTATTCTCTATTCACCCACACCAGCACCCTTATTTCTGTATTACTATCCCTTTAGATAAGACAACTGTTTGATATTTTAAAAATTCTACCCTCCCCTGACTTTTTCTATCTTTTGATTTTACAGCGAATGAAAGGTCAGATTGACGAATTCAAGGAGCAGCTGAAGAAATCTGAATGTGACCCAGATGGAATGTTTCTGAATGAAACCCTCAAAAGGCTTTTGCAGCTTTAACATGGACTTACCAAATCATTTACTAATTATTGAGCTCTTATAAAATTTATATACATCTAATATTTTGTTGATTATAATACAAGCTAGCTGATCATAGAATTGTACAAAAAAACTTTTAATACATTTTATTTAGTTTAAATAATATATAATGCCGATACTTTGTATGTATACGTATTAGAAATACATTGAAACTCATTAGTCGAAAACAAAATGACTATGTTTTTGCACAAAAAAACGAAAAAAATACCAAAAGGCAAACAAAATTGTACAATCACAACATAGAAAACGAGAGACTGAGTAACACGAAGTCCTTAAAACAAATGGGATGACCTAACATGACCCTGAAGGGTAACTAGATCCTGTTCAACATGTGGATTCCGTCATGTTGCTCGTGTAAGTAGAAACACAATGATATGTCAATTTCTGTTGTTACATTTGAGAAAAAGGAAAAAAGAAACTGACAATATCGAGATGCTTGATTTCTTTTATTGACAACATATTTGTTACGTTTGGAGGACGTTTTTTCAACAAACCTTCGGCATTCCAATGGAAACCGATTTTGTTCCTTTTCTTGCGGATTGGTTCCTTTATTATTATGAAGCTGACTTCATACAGAACCTTCTTAGATAGAAAGATAAGAAGTTAGCAATAACCTTTGGCTCTATTTCCCGCTATATAGGACATTTTCTCTCACTAAATAATTCAAACTTTGGTGACTAATGTGGATTCATTAATATTCGTTGGGTATCAACTTGCGTGAATTTCCTGGGTTTAATGGAAACCACAAATTGAAACCTTCAAAGAATTACAAATTTTCTAAAGGAATGTATGCAGATTTCGTCAAAACCACGAAATTGAATATCCACGAAAATTGGTACCCACGTATATAATTGAATCCACAGTATGTTGAACGCATCTATCCCATTGAACTAGAGACAAAGGATACAACAGATACAGTTAAGTCAGTCTCATTTCTTGACTAACATCTAGAAATTGACAATGAGGGTCGGTTGAAAACAAAAAATAACGACATAAGAGATGAGCTCTGCTTCCCAATTGTGAACTTTCCATTTCTACAATATTCTATGTAGCAACATTCCAGCAGCGCCTGCATACGGATTATACATCTCCTAATTGATACAATATTCTCGGGCTTGTATTTCCTATCATGATGTCCTTGATCATCATCACTGTAGTCAGTGCTTTGGTACTGACATGATTTGAAAGATAAATCTAAAATTTTCAGCTGATAAATTTTAAAAATCAATAATTGACTAAGATGTCTCACTTGGGCAAAGTTGATCTTATATGAATCTAGTCAAGGTTTAACTATTTCTTGGATTTGAAATGTTTTAATTTTGAGCGTAAAACCCCAAAAAACGCTTCTGATGTACGAAATAAATAGTGTTATTTACATCGCTATGACGGGGCCTTTGGCAGCTGTGAATATAGCTTGGGTTTTGCTTATTGATGGAGGTAGTATGGCCACGTATCATAGTTCCTTTCAGCCAACAAAAACGTCAGCTCTGCTTAAAATTGCCTCATTGGTAGTCATACATGTACCAAATATCCTTATTTATGAAAACAAAATAGATATTGTTCTCATGAAAAAAGACATAAATTCCTAACTTTGAAATTTCCAATCCACTCTCTTCTTAAAAAAAAGATATTTTTATCATACAGCCAAAACAATTAAGATATATTAATTTATTAACTTTACCAATGTCTATAATATCATCAACGCAATTGTATACAAGCATCATCATTATAATCTAATGAAAAGAAAAATATTATTGAGCGTTTCAACTTACGATTTTCAAAGGGTCACTAGCTGTCAAATGAATGTTCACCGATTTGACTCAAATTCTCATATTTGATTTAAAACCATGTAAAACATTTATCCAAATTATAAAAAAGTCTAAAATAAACAATTTACAGGGCGTGTCTTTTTCGGCTGTCAAATTTTAAACATCACACATTTAACCCGTGTCTGGCGTCAATACAAAGTTTCGTTCCTGGTATCTATGATGTCTTTATTTAAGACCTTTTATAGGCTTAAGAATGTAACAAAATTTGACAACACAGAAGATTGTCAAGTGAAATGTGTGACTGTGTGTATATTATTGTGCCATTGACGGAATGTAGATAGTCTTAACCTTTGAAAGTCATCAATGACCTAACGAATAGCCAATGGAAATGCCGCAATATCGTCTTGTGGTGCTTATAAGTCAATCAAATTTACGCAGATTTTCGTATCCTTTTCCCGTATCTCCCGTATCTCACTCAATGAATTGCGATATGAGAAATATATATTCATGCACGAAATATATAACAGGCCATAACCATGAAAGAATCCATATTTATGCAATATCCATCATTTAAGGTTGAATTGGGCTCGACTCTCTTTTGAAAATATTTTTTCTTATGGTTCGCCTTTATCCGCAGCTATTTAAAAGGTCACCCCCTATTTTGATTTCAAATATCATGTAATAACCATAGATATAAAAATAATATGACTATTATATATATGCAATTACAAACGAATCGACTTTCAAGTTCAATTACTAATAATTTGTTCGACCAATGTGTAAATTACTCACTGGTTCCCAGATATGATCTCTATGTTTTATCTCACAAGGAAATAACTTGGGACTGTTACTAGCATAAATACAAACTATTGCGTGTGAAAAATTAATTCTAAAGTATGCAAAAAGTAAAGGTAGTGATAGCAAAAAATATTTAGTATAAGTTTTAACTCTAACAAGTTCAGGGCAAATAAATGTTTAAAATATGCCGCACAGCCCTATGTTTTGAGCTCTGAATAAATTAAAATAGTAGTGCATCTCAACTTTCTAATCTAGGATATGATATTTATGAAACTGCACAGTTAAAGTGTCGAAGTTTTAGCCCCAAAGGGAGTTCCTATGGGAAATTACATTGTAAATATTTACAGAAATGCAACCTATAAATTATTGAATGTGTAAAATTTCATTGGAATGAAATGTTATAGTAAGAGCAGTGTCTTCTTGTCATATCTAAAGTAGGTAGTTTAAACGCAAATTGTTGCCTAATTTATTGGATAATTTTCAGAAAGCAGACCAATATTAAAGAAACGCTGCAGAATAAACAAACAAAACTCAAAAAACATTTATTGTAATTCATAAACAAAATGTTACAGTTTGGATGTTACACATGTGCCAATACCTAAAGGAATTACTACTTCACGCAAAAGTCAGGATGGGCAGTCATCTCTTCAATTATTGTCTTTGATATGTTCTGGTAGTACTGAAATTATAATGTAATAAATAGTAACAAAAAGACACCAAAACAAAATCAGTTTGCAAAAACATGAAAGTTTACAAAATTGGGATAAAGGGAGATAAAAATAAAAAGGCACTTATTACGTTATACTTGACCCAATACTTTTTAATAGCTAAAATATACAAGCATTAGCCTTTTAAAAAGGGCTAGTCGACTCTTAGCTGATGAAAATGAAAAGTGCTCTCGCTTTGTAGATTAATTCATTTACTAGAATAGACACGTGCATCAATCAACAAATTTTACCACACACGTGAGTTCACACGTTATGAAGTGGTATATATCGTTTAACGTTGTTGTTTACGAAACTCCAGAAGATTCGAATATTTATAGATAAAAGTTACCTGTGTACCAATATCATGAATATGCATGACTAATGACCAAGCAAAATCTAATTGCTAAAATAGAGAGGACAAATCCGATACTCTACGGGATTGAAGGACATTTACTAGGTTTGGATTGTCCTAACCAATCAATAAACTTTGATTATTCACGTCTCGTAATATCTTCCAATCAGGTAGCAAGAAAAAATCACGCACTAACTGTCCATCGTTCAATTCTTAATATCGACTCCTAGGAGTCGATAATTATGGATCGTTTAATTTTCATAACGAACGTCATTGACGGCCTTTGATACAGAACCTAGCTCTCGTGTTTTTAATTTGTTCGCGTGCCACTGGACTTTCATCAACCTACAATAAATGATTAATGAATCAATCAGTTGTCCAAATATTTTCTCTATTTTCTTACATATACATGTAAAAAAATGCTATGGAATCAGGGGTTGAAGTCATAAAACTTTTGCTCAGTGCTCGGAGCACAAAAATCATGCTCGAAACATGAAATCCAGCATTTTGATTGGTTGATTTTCGAGTACGAGTACAAAAAACTGACTCGAAAGTTTTATGACCGCAAGGCCAGAACTTTTCAAAGAATTTTTTTATTGTAGCTTTTTATTTGTAAAAAGAAACAACTACTATGTACGTCCATTATCACTGAACTAGTATAAATATTTTTAAAGGGGCAGCTGAAGGACGCCTCCGGGTGCGGGAGTTTCTCGCTACATTGAAAACCCATTGGTGGCCTTCGGCTGTTGTCTGCTCTATGGTCGGGTTGTTGTCGCTTTTACACATTCCCCATTTCCTTTCTTAATCTTAGTATTTCGTTTCGAGACATATTATATTTTTACTCGAGCATATTTAAGGTTTTGATTCCCTATGTCCATGAACCATTAATTGCAAAATATCGGTACTTAAAATTATTCCGATCACATTATAGTTTTGAATCTTATTAAAACTTAAATAATATGGTGACATTTCATGATATTTTCTGTAACGTTGTTAGAAACTAATGGCACACAAATGAAAGAGATGCGGAGAATACCAAATGGACTTGCTTATTGTTGAATGCCGTATCATTTAGTGTTTTCTTTCTATTCATATACTAAATAAATGCTTATAACCATGGACAATTTTTGAAAAAAATGTGTTTTATTTTGTTTGTAAAATCTAGACTTAAAATCATTTTCTGAGATTATACCTATCATTGTATTATATTAAGGTTTTTGATCTTAAATTGTTATTGTTGACATTAGTTTTCTGTGCAGACTAATGGAAGTAGGTCTTAAAATTGAACACTTAAAGGGGCACTAACTACGAGATATATAAAAATCTAATGTATTATTATTTTCGGCTCAATCATTAATAAATAGTGGAATAATAATTCTCTTTTAGCAGCCAGTATGGTTCAATTTTGTCAAAATGAGCTAAATTACATTGATTATGAATTTTGTCAAAATAAGCTAAATTACATTGGTTATGAATTTTGTCAAAATAAGCTAAATTACATTGGTTATGAATTTTGTCAAAATAAGCTAAATTACATTGGTTATGAATTTTGTCAAAATAAGCTAAATTACATTGGTAATGAATTATTTACTTGCAAGTGAATAATTCAACCTCATTGAATCCGTATTCTTGTGAACTTTAATTTAACCCCTGAGCCTGAGATGGATAACACGTGAATTGTATGTATAAAGTTATTTAAAAGAAAAGAATGTCTACATTAAAAGTGAAACAAAGGTAAATCATTTGATTGACTGTTTCGATCCACAAAATATCACTCTTATACAGTTAAAAACGATTATAAACATTTCTTTTTCATCTATTATATGAAATTAAATAGACCTAAACAAATCGAACAGCACGAGTTATTTATAGCTATATTTATGTTTACATTGCTTATATGGTCATCGCATGACTTTAGAGGTCAACTCGATAATTAATTAGATGGCGTCTACATACTAGTCTGAGACTAAAATACACACAGTCATACCAAGCTACGTTTTTCCATTCCTGTGCCCTGTTAATTGTTGCTGTCAGACTTTTAATAGTTTGGATAAATGTTTTACATTGTTATAAATCAAATATAAGAAATTTGATTAAATTGATGTATATGAATTTGACAGCTAGTGCCCCTTTAATAAGAAAATGTTGCAGTGTAAGTGCAAATCCAGCGAGTTCATTTTCACTATCATATGCCAGTATGTCTATTGTAAAATAAAGGATCATGGGAAAACTGTATTTGTTTACGTTTCGAAAATACCAAAATAATTGATTTGAAGTTAAGTTTCAACATATTTTCATTGTGATATGTCTTTTTAATGTACAAACTTAGCATTAAAGTTCAAATAAGTGTTATAAAAGCAACATAATATTATAGCATATCGATTATTGAAAGCGATACATTTTAAATATAGATGCGATGAATTATCACTATAAGTGCAATCATTTCTGATGTAGAATTTTCGAAGATGCGAGGAATTTTTATTGTAGATTTATGTGATAAATGGACTTGCAACAAATGAAAACATTTAGTTGATGACGTTAGTATTTATGATATTTTTAAATTGAAATACAAACTCCTCATTCATTCTTCATCAAATGTATAGCTATTCAAACTTGTAACAGAAACGCTTCTCAAAATGTCATATTGTATTCTTAAAATTACGTTTTTCCTTGATTTTAACAAAAATTTAAAAGACCTCTTTTTTATGTTTTTTTTGCAGTTAAATATTGATATGGCGGAGTTTAAGTGCACTTTTTAAAGGATTTACTTCATTATTTTATTTTTGATCTAATATTGCATAGACCTATATCTGAATGTGCAAGGCTTTGTCATACTATAAACGAAATGCCAACTAAAAAAATTGTACTAAAATCAAGGTGAATGTAATTAGTGTATACTTGGATGCAACTGGCTTAATAGTTTCAAACTGAAACACCCCACATTATTTTCTGAGACATCAAGAGAAAGAGAAAGAATCATTTTAATTAACTCGACGATATCAAGATTTTTTAATTTTTTTTCAATGTGAAGATATTACAAACGCCATAGCATATATATACGGTGGTATTGGATTATTTAAATTCTAACTTCGCCAGTATTCCTCACAGACAATCCTTATAACATGTATAATGTGTAGACAAACGTCATTGAAGACTCATGGGTGCAGTGGCGGATCCAGGGGGAGGGTTCCGGGGATTGGAACCCCTCTTTTTTTGACGATCAATGCATTTGAATGAGGACATATAGTTTGAACCCCCTCCCCTTTTGTCCTGGATTAGGACCCCCTTTTTTAAATGGCTGGATCCGCCCCTGGGGTGGCTGTTATCTGCTCTTTGGTTTGGTTGTTGTCTCTTGGACATATTCCCCATTTCCATCCTCTATTTTATTTTAAATGCACCCGGTATTATGAAAACGAACATTTGTAGTGTACTATAGGTAAGACTCTCAAACATTAACTAAAACTACGGATTAACTGGTTAATTGGTCGAACGACTATCCGAGTAACCGGTTAGGCAAAATTGTACGATTTGACAACACTCATATTAAGCCCATAATAAATATATTAGAAAAGTGGTGTGTTTTTGTTTATCCCGTTCCGTTTCGGTTTGAGCCATAGATACTGAGATATAAGAAGATGTCATATGTGACAATCAGACAAATCTCCATCCGTGTCACAATTTATAAAAGTAGAACCATTATAGGTCAAAATACGGTCTTCAACATGGAGTTTTGGATCAAACCGAACAGCAAGTTATAAAGGGCCCCAGTGTAAAACCTTTCAAACGGGAAACCAACGGTTTAATCTATATCAAGATGTACGTAATAAGTGATGAAGTGTCATGGAAAAGAAAATAAATAAAACCAAGGATAAAGGTCCCTACAATTTATAAGAAATTACATGGAATACATTTGAAATAAATGTTATTTCTATTGAATTTATTAGAGTGTTAAATCAAACTTTCCTCCGCAAGTTAAACTTTATCAAATCCTGCTTCACTTACTTTATCTATTGTTTGAGCAAGTCGGCTAAATTAACTTAAAGGCTTTAATAGATAAAGAAAATTAAAATTCATATAGTGAAAATGCACCGCATATACAATACTAATGAATCGCTCTACAGTGAAAATGAAAGTATAGTAACTGTATCATTATTCGACAGTAAACATGACTCGCATAAAGAAAGCATTATAGTGGAATTTAGTTCAATATAAAGAAACTGAATGACAAAACCTATTCTACGTAGACTCGTAGTATAACTTTAATAATTGTGTTGAAATGAATATATTTCTGCAACAACATCTTACCTGCTAGTTTTAAATCACCTGCACGATCTGTTCGTGAAATGTCCTAAATATTCATCTATTTCGGTATATATAATAATTCATTATCAATTTTAATATATTAAATGATTACACAAAATATATGAATCATAACAAAATCATCTTTTTATTTCTAAGAAAATATAAATAAGAAATTAAATTCCAATAACAAATTAAAATTGTATATAATACCATTCATTCATTCGTGAATTTTGTAATTTATCCTGCAATTGGGTGTTCTACTATACAGATACAGCCCTACAGATATCGCTATGCTGTATCTGTATACTATAAAGATATCGCTTTAAAGTTCCACCCACTGCCGGACTGAGTATTGTATGAACCTGTGTGACCTCAGAAAGTGCACTCCCATTCCAATGACGTATCAATTGCGAATTATCGATTACTTTTATACGTTCTCAGTCTGTTTGTTTTCAAACATTTCTTTAGAGCAATAAGAATCACACCAATTTTCTGATAATACACACATGAACAACAGTCTTTCGATTTCAAAACTTGAATGTGTATGATTGCGTAACAAAAACAACCATGTCATTTCAGCATGCATGTTTAGTGAATGTCGAGTCTGAAGCGTAGGGCAACTCGTACACTCCTGTTTCAAATTGGACAATGTTTTGTTATTTGTTTTTACTTTTGAAATTAGTTGTTCAGTTGAAATAGATAATTATTCACCTTGAGCGATGTATTATTGTTGACCATTCGAGATTCTTTTTTTGCGAACCCGTCTTCAGCTGAATGTGTGATTACTGTATCGTATTACTACACGGGCCTCAAGGGATTTCAAATCGAAAATAAATGCAAAACATGTGTTTTTGTGTATCTTTAAAAACAAATAATATACAGAATTAATTGCAGGATAAAGACAATAACTGTTTAGTGTCTTTAAATATCAGCTGTATTTGTACTCGGCTCGAAACAGGTGTAGTAGCTCGCTAAAAGCTCGCATACACCTTGTTTCCTAGCCTCGTACAAATACAGCTGATATTAAAAAGACACTAAACAGTTATCGTCTATAAATAAATACACGCTTAATTCTGTATCTGCCGCAAAATTGTGCCGGTCACAATCGGAAACCTGTAAATTAATTCAGTGGTTGTCGCTTGTAGTTGTGTATATGTCAATCACATACTCATCATAGATTAGATATACCAGGATTAAAATTGTGTACGCCAAACACGCGTTTTTTTTATAAAAGACTCACCCATGACGCTCGAATTAAAATAGTTAAAAAGACCAAATTTAAGAGTGCATTTCTTTCTAACACAAACGATGCAAACGGCTAAGCGCGCACACATGTTTTGATCATTTGTTTCAAACATACGTTTGCAAAGTTTACATGAACTTTGACCAACTATTCACCCGCTAAAGATGCGAATACAGTTTGTCGTTCATCGTTTGTTAGTGTAAACGCTACATTTGTTTCTAACTTCAACCTGATTAAGCGATGTATTTTTTTCTACGTTTGTAAAAAGTCTGTTTACCAACAACATGTGCATACTTTATTGAAAGTTCAAACAGGGTCAGTAAAGACTTAGAAAACGATGTATTTGTTTCTACTTTTGTAGCGTTTAGAAAACAACAACAAACGCCACACAACGTTTACAAAATTTTGGTTAGAAAGAAATGCACTCAAAGCACGAAGTTGAATAGCATTAAAGACCAACCAATTCTTGAATGTCAATATTTGTTTTTCATTCATAGTTTTAATAAAGCATGCCATTTACTTTCTTGTTTGAATTGTTTTACATTTTTGGTTTAATATGAGGTATTGGTTTTGCTCATTGTTGGTGACCTATATTTGCTAACTTCTACTACATTGGCGGATCCAGGGGGGGGGGGGGGGGGGAGTTCCGGGGGTTGGAACCCCCTTTTTTTGGGCCGATCAATGCATTTGAATTGGGACATATAGCTGGAACCCCCTCTTTTATCCTGGGTTGGGAACCCCCCTTTTTAAAATGGCTGGATCCGCCCCTGTACTATTCTTTTCTATTTGGTTTATGGTGACATGGGTGATGAGTTGTCTCATTGGCAATCATACTAATCTAAATCTTCTAATCTTATTAATATATTTATAGCACACATGTTAGTTACATTTTCCGTTCTCTTTTTTTTTTTTACATATACAATATATGAGAGGGGGTAGGAGGGGAAAAAGGAATTCCCGAATTCCCGAGCTTAAAAACACCCGATCCCGGAGTCCCGATAAAGGTCAGACTATTCCCCCTCATATATGACAGTGATGAATCGGTGACGCATTCATACACATTCCGTAAACAAGTTAAAATCCGGTATTGATTCAGTAGATTATAAATTACTGTATCACCGAAAATAGAACACGAATTTGAAAGTAGAACATGTAGAACGCATAGAACAGCTGGTAAGTCACAATTATTGAAATCCGTATGCAGCACGCTATTGAATGATATTCATTAACCATTTGTGAGGCCCCTCATGGGGGGGTCCTAGTAATCACATACTAGTAATCCCCATTTTTTTGCCAATATAATCACATAATCATTAAATATTTGCTTATCTTTAGTAATCAAATAATCATAAACTAAAAATACAGTCCTAGGTAATCAAATAATCATGAAATATTTGGCTTAATAATCAAATAATCATTAAAAAAACGGCCAAGTAATCACATAATCAAAAACCCCATGAGGGCCCTCATTTGTCAAAATATATTTCCGAATGGAATAACTGTGTAGTAATGTACTTTCATCTTCTGGATGTGAACGACCTATGTATGCAGGCTATGTAATATGTTTTTATCAGTCAAAACATCTTTTATTGATTTGTGTCTACTTTTAATAATTGTGTTAATATCACGGTAACGCTACTGTAATCTACCTATACATATATCGCAAGTTATGTGTAAATATTCAGTATTATAATTTTGTCTATAGTATAATAAATTTTCCACTTAATGATTAATTGATTGATTGTTGGTTGCTTAACGTCCAGTGGCAAATATTTCATGCATATTCAGGACGAGAATAAGTTCACAAAAAAATACAATAGGTAGGTTGATACGATAGAGGCCATCTGGGATGATGGTCGGGGAAATTTGGACTGCCACTGGAAAATGAGGGTATCTTGGATAGGGACAGAAATTTCGCCTTGCAACAGGCCACCTACGGACCCCTCAAAAGAGTTGTTGCAAGGGTTCTTAACGTGCAAAGAGCGTGGCACTCTCTTTACACGAGGCATCGGATTTAACGTCCCCCTTCAGACCGGACGTGACTGCAAACTTGATACATCCCGCACAGCCAAACGGACGCCCCACTTCGGCAAGCGTTTTACTGCCGGTCGGGAGAAGACCAAGTGACCATATTTCTATACCCCAGTCACCCTTGGGGTATACACTTAATGTTGGTAGAGTGGGGGTGTTCACATAGGAACTTTCCTCTATACAATTACCTAGTATATAACTTGAAATAACATATTAGTACTGCAACTGACCTCGAAAAAACGCGTAGTTAAAGAGTTTAATATTCCGGAATAACACACGGCTGCAAATTATTTTAATTGATAGAATAATATCTATATATTTTAATTTCCGTCTGGTTCTTACAAATGTAACTCGTATTTTTTTCTTCGAAATGTGACTTTGTCACCCGGTCGCGACCTTAAAATTCCCCTATATTTCGAATCTGTGTTAGTCCATAACACAATGAAAATTACTGCTGTAACTGTACATTAAATTATCTACAAAATGGTGTATAACACGCCTATTTCTATTATTTGAAATATTCTTAACAGGCCTTCCAAGTATGTCGACCGTAAAAGACATTGATGTTTCAGCAAGATAGACTTTGAGGGAAACAAGAGCCAGTTGGTGTGCATCCTTAATCCTACACTTGTATAAACGGTTTTAAAATTCCAGCAAGGAAGTCAAAAGACACTTACTTTGTTCTTTAAGATCAATACGTACTGTTTGAAAACTTCTTTATTGATTCAGACAGCATCGGTGCAGCAACAGCGATAATCTATTTATTGTAGAAGTGGACTGTCTATGAATTTTATAGTAGATGCCGTCACAATAATTACGACGTTCCGGAAGGCTTTTTTTTTAATTTTTGTCTCGCTTACGACGAAAGTCGCAGTATGCGAGACAATGATACTGCTATCTGGCGGCGGCTGAGAAACAATTTGTTTAAAGCTTTATATTCCAGAAGCCTGAAGACCTTTATGATTCGTGTTTTGTTTGCATATACCTTATTTTACGAAGTTTCTGTTTTTCATATATCCAGTGTCCATGACCTCACTTCAAAAGTTCATCAACAGCATGGTAAAAAAAAAAATTTTGTCATGTGAGTTTCTCACTCATAATGAGTAATACTTTAGTATGGTAACCATTTTTGGTATATATATCATGGGTTCCTTGCAACGTCTGTATATCTGTCAGACAGGTTTCACCGGACCCCTACCGTATTTCATGGATGATCAATGATCAAGGTTAAAGTTACGTAATTAGGTCCGTTTCGCTACTACTATAAGCCTATATATAAACTATATGTGGTGTACGGAATGACTGTTATGGGTACATATCAGTCTGGCAGGTTTTATCTGACCTCATTTTCATGCAAGTTCATTGGTTATATCAATTTTAAGTTTCTTGTGTCTTGATCCTTTTTCAAGTACTATTCTAATCAATAAATCAACTAGAATTGGTGTATTTAATAACTGTAATGGATATATGTCAGTCTGGCAGTTTTCATCTGACCTTGACCGCATTTTCATTGTTCATTGTTTATTGATAAGTTTTTTGAGGTTTCAAATTGGTCTGTATTTCAAGTACTATACGTAAAAGATCAACTATATTACGTGTATTGATGGTTGTAAGGTTTTAATGTGTAAATATGTCTGTCTTGCAGTTATCATCTGACCTTCACCTCATTTTCATGGTTCATTAGGCAATGTTGAGTTGGTTTTTTTTATTATCATAAGCAAATTCTTAGGTGTATATGTCTGTCAGCTGACACATTTTATCTAGCCTGCGTTTCTGAGATGTTTTTAGTTAAAACTTTATCTGTAAGACTTTCAAAATAAAATCAATGGTCAGTAAAGCAGGCGCGGCATGTCAGTAAAGCAGGCGCGGCATGTCAGTAAAGTAGGCGCGGCATGTCAGTAAAGCAGGCGCGGCATGTCAGTAAAGCAGGCGCGGCATGTCAGTAAAGCAGGCGCGGCATTTCATTTCAGCGTTTTCACTCGTGTTTACTTCGATGTCTTCGATTTTATTTTCAATTTAATCAAACAAATAAAAAAAGTGTAATAATGTAAAAGATATATGTGACAGCGACTAGTTTTTTAATGACTGTGGATACCTGTGAGTGTCCTGTACGGTCAGAAACATTCGTAGATTAAAAGAATATAGTTAGATAAAAGCATGTCAGTCGTTTGGACTGGAAACAATTATGTTGTGGTGCATTTGTTTTAGACAGTAAATTTAAATTAAAAATCTTAGTTTAGTGTACTACTTTTAGGACATTAGAGGGGCGAAAGATACCAGAGGAACAGTCAAACTCATAGAACGAACATAAACTGACAATGCCATGGCTAAAAATTAATCAAAGTACTGAAGTACTGAACATTGGATGACCGCAAGTTCTTTTGAATGGTCACAAGCATTTGTCCCAGAAAAAAATCACATCTTTATACCTGAAAGTGAGGTTAATGTATAGATGTATTAATTTTTTCTGAGACAAGTTCTTGTGTGGAAGGTAATTAAATGGAAGGGAATTCAACATCACCGTAATAACTATTATATAAATATATATGTATTGTAGTGATACAAATCCATATACTCTGGTTTATATTATATTAATATTTGTATATTACAGTTACATGTATACAAATTTACATCTATTTGTTTATCATTCTATTCTACTAAATATTAATAGTGCAGTGCAAGTGCATGATGAACACTATTCTATTATAATTAGATTTTTCTTATAGATTGGATTTGAGTAGGCATTCATATTTCCCCGCAAAACAAGAGAGCAAGGACCAATTACTATGCATGTATCTGTATATGATCTTCATCTCCTTTATAGGAGATTGTGAGATATTCATCCGCATGCGTTAACACAATTTTTATGTACGTCTGCATAGATATTTATAATTTTTGCTTACATACATATAAAACATTTTAATTTTATCAAATTATGTTCTTAACAAATATTTGATGAGTATTCATTTAATAAATGAATTTATAGCAAGCGATAAGGAATATTATTTTGCACTCGATGATGTTGGCGTATTTATCATGTTTATAGATCGGTTAAAAACCCAAAACTAATTTACATAATGGAAATTTAGGCGATAGCAATCAATACACTGGAATGACTCACTGTCATCCGCTGTAAAAAGACAAACAGAAATATAATAGTACAAAAGACACAACATAGAAAACTAAAGACTAAGCAACACGAACCCCAACAAAAACTGGGGGTTATCTCAGGTGCTTCGGAAAGGTAAGCAGATCCTGCTCCACATGTGGCACCCGTCGTGTTGCTCATATTATTACAAACCCAGTAAATAGTCTAATTCGGTAGGTCACATTCGTGGTGAAAAAGTAAGTGGATTGTAGTTACGACATAAGGAACATATCCGATATCATCTGTAAAACGGTTATTCCATAACGGTCAACAAACTTGTGATGGTGTCCGTAAAATTTACGAAGGGAAGATTTCAACTTAACCATTTGGAACTCTTGGTTTAATAGCTTCCTTGAGAGCAGAAATCCTCTATCAAGGAAATTATGATTGGAAACACAAGCCCGGGAGTATCGTATCAATTGGGAGATATACACTCCGTTTGCAGGCGCTGCTTGAATGTTGCTACATAAAAATGGAAAGTTCACAATTGAAGCTGAAATAATCTCTTATGTCGTAAATATGAAAAAAGAATATGTGGTATGATTGCCAATGAGACAACTATCCACAAGAGACCAACATGACACAGAAATTAACAACTATAGGTCAAAGTATGGCCTTCAACAATGAGCAAAGTCCATAACTCATAGTCAGCTATAACTGGCCCCGAAATGACAATGTGAAACATTTCAAACGAGAAAACTAACGGCCTCATTTATATAAAAATACAACAACAAATGAACGAAAAACAAATATGTAACACATAAACAAACGTCAACCACTGAATTACAGGCTCCTGACTTGGGACAGGAACATACATACGTAATGTGGCGGTGATAAACATGTTAGCGGAATCCCAACCCTCCCTCTAACCATCTTCGCTAGCCAAGGGTTACGATCCACTCCCGCTCGCTTCACCCTTGGCAGATTGAGCCAACATTTGTGATATTAATGTTGCGCCATCTATCGGAAGATTAAAGTCACGCCCATTCCGAATACATTATTTTTGACCAATGGTAGCACTTGAACTCTTCAGTTTGGAGGTAAAAACACGGTAGCGTCTAGATTCGACCCACTTGGTAAAGCCGGAAACGAAAATATACGTCAACATTCATGCATTTGTGCATGAAACATACACAGAAACTTCTATTAGTTGATTAAAAACATTCAAGTTGTCACTAAATATAGTCGTAAGTTTATAGATGTAAAGACTTGTTGCACAATAAACACGTGGCAATTGTTTACAAACACTTTCTACATTTACACGTGATCATGGTATAGGCGCTTTTTGATTGGATGCAGCGAGTTTCTACTGCAACCAATAAAAATCCTTACCTTGTGTCTTCGAAATATTATCTCAATCCGCCAAGGGTGAAGAGAGCGGGAGTGGATCGTAACCCTTGGCTAGCGAAGATGCCCTCTAACCTGGGACAGTGGTATAACAGTACAGTTTTGTTTTCAAACGACCCTCATTGTCAATGATATGAAAATAATAGAAAATTCTACAAACTCTAACTTCAACTATTAATAACAAATCTATCTTAAGGTCTTAATTATAATCCATAGAATTTTTTAATAATTTGCCAAAATGTAGTTATTATCATGCTTTTAAAAAAAATGATAAAAGGAATGGGTCACGGGGATTATTTTTACGCTACAGGTAGTGCAAAATTGACAGATTTTGTATAATCTAAGATTCTGCATGGAAAACCCAATTTTCTGCCATATAACGAAAACTACATAATAGAATTTTGAGATAAAATATGAGAAGATAGCTCTAATATTATGCTTTCAGATAAGAAAAAAATGGGGTTACGGACTCGTTTTCTTGCTACATAATGAAATATGTAAATTCCTAACACATTCTATTGTAGAAGTAACTTTATCTGAATGATCTGCCCTTACATTGTGCCTCCCCCTTATTTGGCAAAGATTGAAAAAACTTAATCAAACAAAAGTATTCTGTTTTTTTTGTAAAATACAACCATAAATATGATAAAACATGTCATTTTCTATATTGAAATGAAAATTCGTACACATGAATAACCTACTAGTCTCAAAATTTTCACATTTTACTAAAGATCTAGACCGATTGTTTTTTTGGTATTTTAAAATCCAAGATAGAGGAAGACACCCTATCTACCTTAAGGGGTCTATTGTTGAGTTTGACATCTCCAGACATATTTATTTTAAAACATTTTATTTTCTTTATAGAAACATAAAAACACGAATATAAAAATGCAGTCAATCAAAACAGCTTTTGCGTTCAACTCAGATGGCAACTCCGTGGTAGAGGAAGTGCGAACCATTTTAAGCAAATCCGAATTACCTGAGGACTGGAAGTCGGAACCCTGGACTTATTTTGTAACAGAAATGATGACATATGAAATGGTTACCCGTCAGATGAAAATAAACTGTGTAAACGTTTGGCAGGCATATGCAAGAAAATGGCGCGAGCTCGAACCTGATTTGAACGAGTCAAAGGTCTTGCCAGTGTTTGCTGGGAGCTATGCAGAAGGAATGCCAAATGCATGCGACTTGGATATGATTTTCGTGGCTACTTGGGTCGAATCTTACGAGTACTTTGGAAAGTTACGGGATAATGTGAACAGTTTTCCTTTCATTTCCGACCTTTGTCACCAAGGATACATCAAATTAATTATCCCTTCTAATACGCGAAGATTCATTGGTTTTCAAGATTATCTGATTAAGAAAGATGGACGTCACTATTACTTGAGCAGTACAGGATTTGTGAGAGCTATGAAAGAATGCGGAACGACTGGGTATGAAAATCATATAAACGGACCTGCTCTCACAGAAGAGGGTGTTGAAGGATTTTCAACCGACATTGTACACGCCATCAAATGCACTCATTGGCCATCATTTGCTAATGATATTTTTCAACGAGCACACTTTAATGGCGATGTTGAAAAAATGAAACACTTAAGTGTTTATGCTGTAGCGACTGGTCACGCCCTGAGTAAACATAAAGATATAGAATGGAGACTGTCTTTTACAGAAGCAGAAAAGGTCTTGGTGATGAATTGGACGGACACCCAATACCATTGTTATTATCTACTCAAGCATTTTAAAATGATACATGTAAAAAATTCAGATGTCCTATGTTCATATTTCATGAAGACGGTGATATTTTGGGTAAGTGATGTCATACACAATGCGAAATGGCAGCCAATCCGGTTAATGGAATTATTATTCAAATCGCTGACTCTTCTTCACATCATGTACATGAATCACTACCTACCGAATTACTTCATTCCACAGAATAACATGATAGATCACAAGTCTAAAGACGAATGTCTGATTCTAGCGGACATGATTAGTGCCATCTTGACATCCTGTCGCATAAAAGAAACCATTGCTGAATTACTTTGTGAAAATGATATTGAAGATATTTTTTTATATTCATTGAACTGGTATACGAAAAATAAAAGAATTACCTCATGTAGGATACTCTGTAACGCTATTCGTAAATGTAAAGAAATCTCACAGACATTTTGTGAGCAGCTAATTGTGAATGAGTCACTCATTTTGTCATCGCTAACAATTATGATGTCGATTCAGAGTCGTTCTCAGTGCGAAGCATTAGAGGAAGTAGTAGCAATTCTACCGCAAATAATTTCACTGGAGTTTATTGATGCCTTTCAAACCGTCATCAGGAGGCAGATAGCAGATTATTATCATTCACTTAGAACCAGATATTCCAGAAAAAAAGCTGAAAGTTTGTACAAGGACTCTCTTTCACTTATTTATCCTTGTGGATTTAATGACAGACAAATATCGGGAAGAGTTCAATTAGCACTTTTCTACTACTTGAACGGCGACTTTACCATTGCTTTAACCGAGATGAACAAAATTCATCCAGTTATTGTCGATGCAATCAAGAATTGGAAAGTAGACCAGTATCTACAAATTTCTTTCCCGATATGGTTAAAGGAAAGATTTATCCATGACAAGTGTTTGTCTGAGTTGGTTTCGACTTCGTTGATGAATCATCCTTTTGTTATGAATGTGATTATCATCGGCATATATGTAATGATTCAGTGTATAGTTAGAACCTTATCGCAAGATGGTCAAGATGACGTGTTGCGGTTATATTTCCTTTTGAAAGATAGCGAAGATCAGCTGTATACTCCAATGATTTCTGATGAGTATCAATTTATCGCACATGCTATAATGAATACTATAAAGGAAAAGTGCAATATGTCTTGCTTACCACAACCAGTACAAAATATATACTAATTCCGACGAGGATGCAGGCTGTTAAGCAGTATTGGGATAATCGATTTAAATAGACATATACATGTATATACTGTATATGTAATACCTTAACGATTATAAATATATAAGTTGTATATTATTTTTCAAATATGAATGCTATTAACTAAAGAAAAACCTGCCAAAACCAAACGCTTGACTTATAGTTATCAAATGTACCAGTATTATAATTTAGGACGCCAGACTCATAAGACTCACCAGTGACGCTCATATCAAAATATTTATAAAGCCTAAAAGACGTTCGTATATTGTAAGTTGATGGCCGCCCGGTTTAGACAAATTGTGCAATTAATGTTGGCAATGAATGTTTCTAGCTTTAAACTAGTCTAAGAGTCCCTTTTTCAATTTTTCGATGCATTCTGGGTTAGTTTCGATTTTATAAACTTTTGACCTGAATGATTGTAGGGTAACGGCTTGGGTGTTGTTGCCGATCTGTAAGTCCTCTGATTGGATGAAAATGATGCCATTGTTGATAATAATTTTTATTAATGTAAAACAGTTTTATTGATAGACTAGTTTTTCGAAGAGCTAGCCACAACCCTGATTAAAAAAATATATCAGAGGTTGCTATTCCAAAGAGGTGATTTGAGGACTAAAAGATCTACAATAAGGTTACAGATCAAAACAATTACCTCCCAAATGGTTTCTTGTTAGATAATACTGAATCAATTTGTTTTATTGAAAATTTTACAGAAAGCAGGTACTTGATAAAATAAAAAGCAAAAAATAAACAACCATCCAAACAAACTACTAAAAACATCAAAATTAATAAACACTATTTTTAATTAATGTTACAGTCTTGATGTGCATGTCAAACGTCAATATATAATAAAATTACACTTTCACGTGGAATACAGGGCGGTAAGTCATCTCTTCAATAATAGTTTTTGATATATTCTGGTAGTACTGAAATTAGAAAATGAGTAATTGTATATAGTAATAAGAAGAAAATTGCGTTTGAAAACATTATACATGTGATAATGAGAGACATAAAAAAAACCGTAATACATACATTTAGATTGAGCAACATACAATGTGAGAAACGCAACACTTCCTTTCCAAAACAAGTAATATTTTCATGTCCTGCTCGTTTTTTTAAAGCTTAGGCCAAATAAAATAATATGTGTGTTTCCTATTACATCTTTGAAAAAAAGGGTAGGTAGGTAGGGTATTTTTTTTAATTTTACAAATTTTTTAAGTCTTTGAGAGAGAAATTCTGACAGTGTCCATTGAAAAATGACAAAAAAAACACTTTAAGGTAGTCTATTTCTAAGCTTAAAATATGGGGTAGGTAGGGAAATAGGAAACACACATATTTTTTTTTATTTAGCCTTAATTTTATTTTTGAAATTGTAGGCTGGTATAAAAGATGTCAGTTTTATTTTTACAGGAAAGTTTTTCGACAAAGAAGGTCAAAAATCAAAAGTCAGAGGGAAAAATGTTCTCTTTAATTTTTCTGTAATAGAATTTAAAAAAAAATAGAAAGTAAGGTAGACTTGACGTTTGAGTTTCATGTATATCTAATTATAGGAATTTTTGCAGAGAGAAACACTTACAACTCGTACTTAAGAATTTGCTTTAAGAAAAGATATAGTTTCACCTCCGACAAAATGTTTGTTTTTTATAAAAAAAAAATGTCAGCATTCAGAAGACTCAAAATCTGATTATATAGATATAGGAAGATGTGGTGTGAGTGCCAATGAGACAACTCTCCACCCAAATAACAATTTAAAAAAGTAAACCATTATAGGTCAATGTACGGCCTTCAACACGGAGCCTTGGCTCACACCGAACAACAAGCTATAAAGGGCCCCAAAATTACTAGTGTAAAACCATTCAAACGGGAAAACCAACGGTCTAATCTATATATATAAAAAAAAAACGAGAAACGAGTAACACGTATTCACTTTAAATTGCAGTTTTTAGTCCTCTTTTTATTGGACCTCTACATTTATGTGACATGTTCATTTCAGAAATGCATTATAATGCGCTGATGGATAGTTGTTACAAGTTGACAATCATATCACATATCCTTATTTTTATATGCTTTGGATTTTATATTAAAAAAAAGAATGAACGCCGTGGAAACTGAACATATCCCTTTTGATTCAGAAAGCAATTGATTTGTATAACTTCTATTATACAAATGAAGAAATAAATGGGATTTTCGTAATATTATGGTACATGTAGCACTGTTTTCCCCACAAATATACAGAAAACATTTTGACTGATTAATTCAAAAATTGTAAAACTTTTTTTTATAGTGCTTGACAAGATAACTTTAAGTTTTATAAATGAAGGGGTAAGCATTTGACATTTTCTCATAAAATTTTATAAAAGCTTTCTTCTCATATCTTATTCCAAATTTCTATTATTTATTATTTTCTATTCATATAATAATGCTTATTTTCTAAATAGTTATTATCTTTTCAAAATATGTCAGTTTTGCAAAACCTGTAGCGCGAAACCATGTACGTTGATCGATATACCTTTATTTTTATATTTTTGAAAAAAGTGTGATTTATCAACATGTTGACAAAGTAGATTAATATATTCTACCATATTTTAGTGTCACCTAACAATCTTAATCCAAGAAAAATCTGTTCTGAAACCTATTCTAACATACCTCTTCATTTGTAAAGTAATATTGTAAAGTCGGATACAGCGATTTGTCATAGTACTTGAAGAACCGTAATAAGTGTCCTGAAAAATAAATCAGTTTAACACAACTACATCTTAATCAACGGACTATCAAATCGTGGATTGGTCTATGGAAACGAAAATCTCTGGAAAAAGTTTGTTTGTTGTTAAAAATTGGATCAAAGAAAAGAGTTGTTTACATTGGAAAGTAGTTCTTATTACATGTTTTCGTGTTGTTATCTGTTTTATATTGGAAACGATATGATGTTGCTATCACAATAGTAAATTAGATAATATCCACGAATATGCAAGTTTGTCTCAATCCACGAAAAATGAATCCACAGTAATACCGACCAATGATAACACATTTGCTCATTTTCATTGGCATATTTCAACTGGCGTTGCGTAAATGTCGGCGATTCGATTTAGTCTGCGTCTCAGCTGAAGGTCACCTGTTACAACAAAATAAGCCCCATAAAATACTTATAAATACATTTAAACTATAAATCGGATATTAGTTACATAGTGTGCTAGTGACCTAATACGGTACATATGGAATTTACTGACCCCATATACATGTATACCGTATTAGGTCACTAGCACACTATGTAACGAATTTATCTTACCGAATATCTTAACGTGTGAAATTTAGATGTTGTATATGACCCCTCAAATCACCCGAGTATAAAAGAAATTTTGAATAACAGAAAGCATAATTTTGATTTTGAATTTAAAAAAGTATCAAATGATAATGTCGAAAAAATTTTGAATAAAATAAACATAAAGAAGGCTACAGGAGCTGATGGTATGCCAGTAAAAATAGTAAAAAATTGTAAATCTTATATTGCACCACAGTTAACAACTCTTGTAAATTTGTCAATTGATAATAATTGTTTCCCCGATAAACTTAAAGAAGCCCAAGTAATCCCCCTTCATAAAAAGAGTGACCCATTATTAAAAACAAATGATAGACCAGCTAGTGTCTTACCCATATTTTCTAAAATCTTTGAAAAAATATATGAAATTCAATTAACTGATTATTTTGATAAAATATTTAATCCATTTTTGTGTGCATTTAGACGTGCATGGACATGGATGTCAGACCACACTTCTCAGAGTGTTAGAAGACTGGCGTGAAGCTCTTGATAAAAACCAGTACATTGCAGCAGTATTAATGGATGTTTCTAAGGCTTTTGATTGCCTGCCTCACAATATTATGCTAGATAAATTATCAGCATATGGTTTAACCCCCAATGCAGTTGCTCTTTTAAAGTCCTATTTATCTAATCGAAAACAGCAAACTAAAGTCAACAATGTTCTGAGTGGTTGGGCTGACATCCATAAAGGCGTACCACAGGGTTCGATACTAGGGCCATTGTTGTTTAACATATTTATAATGATATTTTTCTTTTTGTTAAAAATGGTAGTTTATATAACTATGCAGATGACAATACTTTGTCTTTTTGTACTCCAGATTTCGATTTATTAATTTCAACTTTGGAATCTGATTCAAAAATAATTATTGAGTGGTTCAGGGTGAATAAAATGCAAGCAAATCCTGACAAATTTCAAGTTTTGGCTGTTGGTAAAAAGACCTTTGAAAAGAACCCATCTATACATATTCAAAATTCGAACCTCACTTGTGGAAAAACAGTAAAATTATTAGGCATTGAAATAGACTACCAGCTAAATTTTGATGTTCATATCAGCCCAATCTGTAGGAAGGCATCCCAACAATTAAATGTTTTAAAACGTTTAGGCTCAGTTTTGGATAGACTTAGCAAACTTACTATAGTTCATACTTTTATTCTTAGTAATTTTAATTTTTGCCCTTTGGCATGGCATTTTTGCACTGAGAAAAATTTCAAAAAACTAGAAAAGGTGCAGCAAAGAGCATTCCGTTTTGTGTATGAGGATTTTACCAGCTCCTACGGGGACCTCTTATTTAAAGCTTAGGTGCCCTCCTTGCAGATCAGAAGGATAAGAACAATGGCTCTAGAAACTTTTAAAATTATAAACAACATAGCTCCTGTGTGCTTACAAAATTTGGTGAATGTCAAAAAATCTAATTATTCTTTCAGGTATGTAAATATTCTTGAAATTCCACAGGTAAAGTCAACCCGTTACGGTAAAAAAATCGTTCAAATTTGCTGCTGCTACTTTATGGAACAGCCTTCCAAACCATTTCAGGACTGAAAACAGTTTTTCACATTTTAAAAGTCTTGTGCAGTCCTGTAACGGTTTGGAATGTCGCTGTTCTGTTTGTAGATAATTCTTTAGCTATTTATTATGTATGCTGCTTTTGGTTGCTCTGGTCAAGCATGTTTTTACTTCATTCGAAATTGTGTTGCTTATTTTTATTGCATGCTATGGATGTGAGATTTCAACTTTGTATTACAGGTTGTTTTATATGTCAAAATGCACTGTTTTTATGTTATTTATATGTTTTTATATTCGGTCAAAAGCTCCTTAGAGCTTGTGTTGCT
The DNA here is from genome assembly GCA_019925275.1 of Mytilus edulis. Taxonomy (NCBI): domain Eukaryota; kingdom Metazoa; phylum Mollusca; class Bivalvia; order Mytilida; family Mytilidae; genus Mytilus; species Mytilus edulis. Next base: position 82,494,786 of record CM034350.1, read on the forward strand.
TATTTGTACTTATGTCGAATCAAAATAAAGTTTTCTTATCTTATTTTATCTTATCTTATAGACTAGTGACCTATCAAAATGAGCAAGTCTTCAATACTGTTAGCATTAAGAAACTATATACTTCCATTGATCCTACAAAAACAGATACAGATACCAACAATAACAACGTGTTAGGTTTAAATGTGATTTATGAATTATTACAATCTTAATCATCAATTTCTTCGTCTGTTGAAACTTTTAGGATTTTTTCTCAGTACCGTTTTGTTTTTTGTTTTTATAAAGGGACGTAACACCACTATTAACCGTGTATGAAATAAGCCCCGCCTCCCTACTACCTTATATGTTATATAAAGGGACATATTAACACCACTACTAACCCTGTATGAGATAAGCCCCGCCTCCCTACTAACCTAATATTAAATATACAGGGTCTCCACGAGGGTGCTTTTAACCGATCACATTCCTATAATTGTATAGGAGGTAAGATAAAGTTTTATATCAACCCTCAAACATTACAACATTTGAAAATGAATATAGTTTGACCGCTCCACATATTCAGGTGTCTGTCCAAGATCAGTGATTTTTGGATTAAATTGGTGGAGAGTTGAAATGGTGTGTGATATTGAAAAGTCTATCATAGCATATACACTTTCAATTGTTATATATCTAAAATAGATGTATTCACGTGGCATAACATATTCAAACAAGGTTGACAATGCCTTTGCAGCCGTGATTTGCATCGACGACATGATGCCATAAAGATAAGGTGTTTGATGAAGCCATTGAAACGATAACTTATATATCATAAATAGCACGATCGCCATTTATTGTATTACATGTATATAATGAACATATTTAAAATAATCTCACCTTTTTTATTAACACCTTCGACTGTATTTTCATAATCATCTGACATAAAATCGTAGTCTCTCGGTTCAAATACGGTTATATGTGACGCTGGGTAAAAACTACTGTACCTGAAATATCCTCTTTTCATGTAAACAGAATCCTGGTAGTTTTCTACCTGGACGAAACAGTCAACTGAAATCAAATTGGATTGAAACTATAATTTTGTTTTTATTTAACCTATCCCGAAATGCATTATAGACAATGAATTATTGTGTTTGCACAAAAAACGATATTGTATAATAAGAACATGTATAGTTAAGACGGTTGCCACATGTGGAGCAGTATCTACTGGCCCTTCCATAGAACATAAAATCACCCCAAGCTTTAAGTAGGGTTCGTGTTGCTCAATCTTTAAATTAGTTTTGCATTCTTATGTTTTGTTTACTGTTGTTTGTCTGTTTGTCTTTTCTCTTATAGTCATTGCGTTGTCAGTTTATTTTCGACTCATGAGTATAAATGTCCCTGTAGTTATCTTTTGGCTCTCTTTAATTTTATTAGTAACAATATAAACAAAATCGAGACTTCCAGTTCATCTTCCTACAAATGAATCCCAAATTTCATAGCCTAAAATTATCTCTCTTATAGATCCTTTGCTGTTGTTTCTGCTTTTCATTTTTTTTTTCCAGATTTCAAGGTTTCCACATAGTGTTACATGTAATTTCAAAGAATAACAGAAATTACCAAAGAAGTTTGACCATACAACAAACGCCAGTGCTAACATACTAGACTTATAAGAGAAGACAAATAACGTTAAACGTGACTCAGGTAACCTGCATTTGTACATGCAGATATATATGTAACATGCATATGTGGTTTTGGAATATTAAGAAGTAACAAAAGCAGTTGAAAATGAAATGTTGATAAAATTTGGTTGCTTTTGAATTGTGCTACCTTAAAAGAGTGTTTGAGGAAAACCACGGCCTATTATCTGTAATGTGAATATGTTGTTCCATACTGTGATTACTTAACATGAACACCAAATAGAATCTCAATCTAAAGAGACAAATTGGCGGAACATAGCTTTGGTACAATATGTTCAATTTCATGTTATTTCATCGCAGAACTATACTTATTTTTTTAAAAGATATCCGCCTCTTACCTATTTAAAAAATGAAAAATCGAAAGATCATGAAAATAAATTAAAGCGCAATTAAGCACTTGAAAAACACCCTCTCTCTCAGCCCTCCCCCTCCCCTCAAAAAAAAAAAGAAGAAGAAAATTGTCTAACTTTCCTTACATTTGGGATCAATACCAGGAGTTACTTCTTTTACATGTAGTTTTGGCAAAAGAAAGTGTTAATTCAGTTACGCAACATTTAATTTATTGAAAATCAGAGATATATGTTACACTAGACGCTGAACTGAAAAGATGTAAATATACGTGTCTATATATATGAGAGATTTTGAAAAGGAATAATCTGACCTGGAAATAACCGAAAATAAATGATTGAGTCCGTGGCATCATTCAAATAAACGACATGTCCTCCGTATTACAGGGCAACCAGGATTAAGTTGTTACAGAGGTTTAAAAAATAACCCCCCCCCAAAAAAAAAAAAACGGCGAAAATATGCAAAACCTGCATGGCGTTCATTATCACTGGACTAGTATATATTTGTTTAGGGGCCAGCTGAAGGACGCCTTCGGGTGCGGGAATTTCTCGCTACATTGAAGACCTGTTGGTGACCCTCTGCTGTTGTTTTTTATTTGGTCGGATTGTTGTCTCTTTGACACATTCCCCATTTCCATTCTCAATTTTACTTAATAGAAAATAAATAGATAATTCGTCCGAAAATTATCTCCTGCGCCCTCTTCTTGGGAAAATCAAATTGTTTATTTCTTAGATATTTTTTTGTTGCCAATTGGTCATCTGTAAATCTTAAACAGTGACAAAAAAAACTCGCTGTCATTAAAATGATCACAATTCTTATTTTTGTTACCAATTTGGTTTTATGGCACCTAGAACGCCATTGTAAAGTCTTGTTGCCTTTAAGATGCATAAACGATAATACATGTACATTGTACATATGCACGGCTCACACAAATAAATTGCACGAGCTTTCATCTCATTCGATAAAACAGTGACGTGAACAATGATGTAGTATTAAATAAAGCTGTCAATCTCTTCATTTATATTACAAATTATATATATCTTACTCGTTGACATAGTTCGGATTCGTTTTTAAATATGCTAACACGTAATTATAAGTACCGTGGTAAATACAGTATTTATTTTTATAACTGATTCAAGAAGATTGTTTTTCCTAGAGTTGATGGGTACTGCACACTGATATCTGAGTGGATAATTCTGTTGACGACTAAAGCATGTTTTCTCCTCTTTTTGAAAATAACAAGCTTGTTTAAAGACTGTTATAAATTCATAGTATGTAAATAACGAAACTAAAATGTGTGTACATTAGCAAAATCAAGAAAAAGCTTATAAATTAAGAATAAAGATTAAGATATTTGTATAGGAGATGCTATAATGCAACAATACATTTTATTCATTGAACTTTGAACTCGAAGGTGAATATTTTTAAAGATCGTGACACTTATATTTACAAAAACAATTATAATTAAAAACCAGAGAACAATTGAAGGTATTTCCACTAGTAAAGATCTATTTTGATATTGAAATATGAAAAATCAGTTTAAAATGTTAGTTCCTATGGCTTTATGATGTATTAATATCAATTTAAAGCAAAGGTCAAAATCTAGAACGTCCTATTAACCTATGACCTTGACCTCAATTTCAAGGTCACAAACCAAGGATCTTAAATCAAAAGACCCTAGGTCTTTAATATGTTTGGTTAAAGAGTAATTTCACTTTATGGGTAAACCTAAATATAAGATAGGCAAAAACTCCCATTTATTGTCTGCGCACCCTTTCATCCAAAATATACAAGTAAGGACATGTCGCAACTAACAATTTATAAAAAAATATTTGTCGATATGTCATACGGTATTTGAAAATCAGTGAAAATAAGCAAAAATCAAAATTTAGAACATGACCTTGACCTTTGACCTTGACCTCATTTTCATTTTTTGGACCAAGGACCTCAAATCTGAAGACCCTAGGTCTCTATCATTTATGGTTTACCAGTTAGAAATGCATAATACTTATATCATTTACATAAGGGGAAATAACTCTCATATAGAGTCTCTGGAAAGCTTCGGTCCAAATGAATTGCCTAATCCTGAAGATGTAACAGCAATTTGGTAAAATAAATTTGTCGTAATCTTTTACGGTTGCGAAGGAGTAGTGGCCGCAAGAAAAACAGTGTTTGGGGAGATAACTCTTACAAAGTTAAGTATTTTGTTACGCAGTTGAAAATTCTTAAAGCGTATAAACTATACGATATCATATTCCAAATATCTAAGCGACATCTTTTGAAACATCAACAATACGCAAGAAAAAATTAGGCGGAAGAATAAAAAAAAAGAAAATAATAATAATAATAATCAGAACAAAAGCAATAGGTCTTTCCACGGAAAGGTGGAAAGACCTAATAAATATGTACTTGTATTACTTACCAAATCCGAAACTGCATAAAACACAAAGAGGTACTAATATGTTCATGATGGACTGACAAAGTCGATTTATGTTTTTAGTACAAAAAGTCATGTATTATATAAATAAACACAATAACTGCGTTTTAAATAACTTGTAAGTTTACACGGATTACCAATAAAAACAAAACACCAACAAACATTTATTATTAAGCCATGTTCTATCTGTCTGAAATCATTGAGAATCGAAGGGAAATTACGTGCTTCGTATCAAAATAATCAGTGCATGGGAAGCGGCGACGTGCCTAATGTAAAATATGACAAAGTTTGCATCAGTTGCATCTTTCAAACATACTAGAACACACCCGCGAAATCGCGGGGAAACAGACCGTATGTAAACTGTAAAAATAATTATAACTGGAGAATTCCAGGAGAGGTATCAAAAGTCAAAAGTACTTGGGGACTGGGCACATTTTTTTTGGTCCTTCCCCTTTTTTCCAAATACCAATTTTTATTCTTTCTGTTTTTCTGTAAACTATGAACATACACATATATATATATATACTATAATTACTATACAAAACGGTCACTGATATATTAAAAGTCACCCCAGTAAACTATTGGAATTTATAGTAAATTATAGCAAATTTATACACTTTATTCATAGTATATATGTATGTAGTATACAGAAATATTTCCGTGACCGCCGTGGATAGAAAACTATTGGAATTGATAATATATATAAAAAGGAAATACACTTTATCTATAGTATATGTATGATCATATAGTATACAGAAAAACGCAAAAAAAAATAATTATTCTGTCCCAAGTACTTATGAAAATAATGTCTAATTTCGAAACAGGCTTAGGGCAGCGGAAGTCTTTTACATTTCTCAAAAAGTCAGTCCGTTGTCGGAAACAATATAGGGACGCCTATATTATCGTTTTCCTCCCAAAATAACCCAAACTGAAATACTTTAAGCAAGGATGATAAATGCTAGAATACCCCCTCGAAATCGCGGGCATCCAGAGCGTGGTTGAAAGTATGTAAAGTGTAAAAAATCAATGACTGGAGAATTTCAGGAAAAGTAATAAAAGTTATAGGTACTTGGGGACAGAACAATTGTTTTTTTTCATTTGCGCCGTTTTACAGGTAATACAGGTAACAGGAAAGGAAGTATTCATCGCTCTATCGTGAACATTAAAGATTTGTTACAGTATTACTGATGAGACTTCAATAAAAGTAGTCTCAGAGTATTACCCCTTGATAATTGAGTCAGTTCAATCGTATACTCATTTATAATACAAAATTGAGAGTCACTTAGGTTTAGATCTATATAGTGTTCACATTTTAGATGTGTCAAGATGGACAATAACAATTCAGAGACAAATCAAGAAAATAAGTCTCATCATATGTTCTGAAAAATTGAGACAAGACATTTAGGTGTCCCAAAAAACTTGCAAAAGTAGAATAACTTGTAAAGGCAGAATAACAACTGATATGGACTACAAAACAATTATCAAAACTTTGATCGAACGAAACCATGGTTCAATAGTTATCAAAGGTACCAGGATTATAATTTAGTACGCCAGACGCGCGTTTCGTCTACATAAGACTCATCAGTGACGCTCATATCGAAATAGTTATAAACCAAACAAATACAAAGTTGAAGAGCATTGAGGATCCAAAAATTCCAAAAAGTTGTGCCAAATACGGCTAAGGTAATCTATGCCTGGGATAAGAAAATCCTTAGTTTTTCGAAAAATTCAAAGTTTTGTAAAAATCAAACCAGCAGAAAGTATAGTCTCAAAAACTCATTGAAAAGTTTCTTTTGGTTTTATGACGACTGATTTCTGAGGAATATGTTTTGACTAACAGGCTCTGTCTTCTTTATTAAAAGTGTTTTTTGAAGATTTTTTTTAATACCTGTATTTACCTGTATCATGCGTGTTTACCTGTAATATTGGCGCAAATGAAAGGTTTTATAATTGGCGCAAATGAAATATAGTTTGTGGCGCAAATGACAGGTTTTTTTTGGCGCAAATTAAATGCCAATTGGCGCAAACGCAAAGCACCGTTGATGATGACGAACATACCTGTCAACCTGTGACAATAAAAATGCAGGTCATGACCTGCATTGAAGAATGAAATCTCGGGTCATAACGCTTACAAACGTTTTCAAGCTGATTTTCAGTATTAAAGGGGCATTTTTCTTATAATTTAAATCAAAGTTTCCAAAACATGTTCACTTGCCTGAGTTGGTTAATTAATATAAAATTTTATTAGTTATTATATCATTGCACTTTTAAAAAGCTAGCTTTTGATTTTGTGTAATACCCTAATTCCTTTTCTTATTGATATTCATTACATTTCATACAATGTACTAAATTTGATACTTTTTACATTCATGATATCAATTTCACCCTCAAACAGCATTTCTAAGTTCAAATTAGGAATAGGTCATTTTCGGAATTCCCGGGTTATTCAATGACCCGACGGGTGTCCCGGGTGATCCCTCAGAATTGTGAAAATCTCGGGTCACACCCGCAGATTACGGGTCAGTTGACAGATTTAACCGCCAAATGGGAAATAAATTTAGCATACTGACCCATATGCTTTATCACATGGATCATGTCATGTGATATTACTATAGTTGTCCAGTATAGTTTCTTCCTCTACAGTAACTGTTTGTGTTTACGTACACGGATACATCAACAAACAGGGGTTTCCCGTTTCCTTATAGCTTGTTTTTTAATTGACGCTTTAAAATTTGATATTGTCTGTCACACAGTGCAAATCAAATTATGTATTCGCCATAAATGAAATTTAGTCTGACGAACAAAATAAATAACATTAAGATTTTAAGAGTTCTCGGTTATTTATTTTTTCTAATTGAATATTTTGAAAGCCATGGCCAACTTCTAATATATACTATTAACTTGATTACTACATGCTATGGCGATTATATATGTACAAATTGAATACTAACAAATTCAACTTTTTAAAAATTATATTTATATTTTTTGTGTTTACGTTAATAGAAAAAATTGAATCAACCCGGAGTACATCAATTAACAAATTTCGCATATGAAAACATACGGGTAATGACTATTTTTTATTTACAAAGACTATTCCTTCGTGAACATGGAAACAGCCAAACAAATGACATCATCTAGACTTGCAGCATCGTTCTTCGTATTATATTGTAATACTGAAATATAAAATATATTCAATAATTAAAAATGATTCTTGATATGAAAAGCATCAAAATGATAATGAAGGCTATTATTCGTATACAGTGTATATCTATGTATAGTACATGTATACGTACGCAATTAAGTGTAAATTATGGTCATATACAAAATATGAAATGACTAGATCATTATTACAGTTTTGAGCATCTTTCTCAAGCAAGAGGTGCCTTGATGACCGAGTGGTGTAGGCAATTAGTAACACTGCGGTTGTGAGGTCGAACGTTACCCTGCTTGCGATAATGTGAATTCAACTACGAACGTGATTGAGTTTACCAATGAAATGCACTGTGCATAACTTAAGGTGGTACCCAACACTTTCACTAAAATTAGTTTGGCTCTTATAATTTTCATAAAATTTTGACAAAGTGTTTAATTTGACCCTTTAACAAAAATATAAAAATTTCAAAAATTTTGACCAACCATTTTATCAGAAAAATTACACTGGTTATATAGCAGATTGACAAACACCAATTTTGATCATTGAGAAGCTTAATATTCCCTTTACAACACAATGTAATTAAAACGTTTAGCTGATTTTACAAAGTTATCTCCCTGTAGTGTTAGGTACCACCTTAATTTGAAAAAATATAATGCTTTAGACTGTTGTCTGTCTTTTCAGCAGTTTTCCATTTGACCACGGTGTTTTCTTAGGCTTATGGTGTGAATAGCTTAACAGTCTCTTCTTCATTTTTTCACATTCCTCATTTGTGAGGAAATGCTAGGCTAGCTAGGACAGATTGTAACTCATATAAAATCAAACTCGGATGACTTTGGTTTGGCTTGCCCAATTGTTAACTTTAGAACATAATTACGTCTTAATACAGTAAAACAATTTCGTTGCAAATTATCCCCGGTCACAACAGATCGTACGACTTTTTGTCGTGGTAGATCTATAAAATAGTTGTCGTGGCACTGTCGTGCTAAATGTAAAAAAAAAAAATTTCGAGTGGTCACATCAGCTACGACATGTCCACGATGGGTACACGACAGAATAAAAGAATTGTAATTGTACTGTCGTGGATCTGTCGCAAGTCGGTCGTGCGACAGTCGTACGAAAATCGTGAGTTTTTTGGGGCTATTTCTCAGGTGTTCGTGTCATGACATGCGCGTGTTACTGTCGTGTCCCTGTCGTGCGCATGTCGCACAACATAATAATAATAATAATAATAATAATAATAATAATAATAATAATAATAATAATAATAATAATAATAATAATAATAATAATAATAATATCTTTATTTAAAGAGAGTAACTCATTTGTATTAAACCAATTTTCAATAAGGCTCTCTACATACAATGTTAACAATATGAATACAAAATAATTAATCTACTATTACACACATGTAAACAATAGACGTATATAAAGTAATATAACAACAACAACAACAAAAACAACTATGGTATAAATTGTGGCTTAACTTATAAATTCAACACTTTTAAAAATAAAAAAAAAGTTTGACTCCGACCTACTGGTATATAAAGAAGGCCCGATTTATTGCGTGCCATTAGCCATTTGTTTCAATATTGTTCAGTGTTATTATAAGTTCGGTCCAAGTAAACGACGTTTTTCGTATTAGTTTATATTATAAATGTTCAGCGAAATTACACCAGGATGCCCCCGAAAAGAAAAATTAACAAAAGAAAGGTGGTAGCAGTAAACGTGGATGATGTTGACCAGACGGAGGACCCCTACCACAAGCTGAAGCATAATTATGAAGATTCGGAAACTACTGGAAACGTCACGGGAATCGGGGACGAAAATATGTTGCACGACGAACGTATGTACTGTCGTACGACAGACAATCAATGATGTGCGAGCATCGTACGAAATTTGGTATTCGTGAGACAATCATGCGACTGTATCACGAGTGTCTTGCGACAGTCTTGAGATTGTTGTACGACAGTCGTACGATTGTTAAATATTAAAATGGTTTATTTTGGTACCAACAACAATGTGTTTATCGTGCGACAGTCGCACGTCTGTGGTGAGACACTCTCACGACAGCCACAAGACAGTGACACGACAAAAAATCGTAGAGCAAAAAGGTGCATGTCCAATTTTCGTCCCACGACACACGACAGCGCCACGATGCTCAAAATATCGTGCAACTGACGATCACAGATGACCCACGATTTGACAAAAATTCCTGTCATGGCGCTGCATAGATGTGTCATGGGTTCGTTGTGACCAGGGCTTGAAGGTAAAAAAAACCGGTGCATTACGTTTGCGCGAATTACCATTACATTTGCGCGCAAAATTCATCACGTTTGCGCGCATTCTTTTACAGGTAAACTCAGGTAAAATACAGGTAATAATTCTTATCTATTTATTAATTTGTTCAATTTTTTACAAGTATCAGTACCCCTTCCGTTAGTCTAAGTCTCCTAAGGCACCTATTTTGAAAGAATTCAATCAGTAACTTTTTAGGCAAAATACAGGTAATAATACTTATTTATTTATTAATTTGTTCAATTATTTACAAGTATCAGTAGCCTTTCCGTTAGTCTAGGTCTCATAAGGCAGGGGAAAAAAGAGATAAAGCCGCATATTTTTTTTCGATTTCAGATACAATTCAACAAGTCAAAGGTGTATGCAAAATTTTAAGAAAATCTGTGACATAGCCAATTTATTGTAACTTGACCTTAAGCTATAACGGGGTTTATACTTGGTTTTAGAATTCAATATGAACAATATATAATTTGAATTAACAAACTATTTTCAAAACTAATAATTGATAGTCATATCCATTATGAAAATACACAAAAATATAGTCATTTATAATTTAAAATAATTTTTATTTATATTTTAACCTGAGATTACCTGTAAAATGAATGCGCACAAATGTAACCAAAAGCTGCGCGCAAATGTAATCAAAAGCTGCGCGCAAACGTAAAACATTTTAATCCCCAAATGCGCGCAAACGTAGTGCGCCCAAAAAAACAAAGGTATTTTCATTGTTCAAAATGAAAATATTAACGCTGCGCCATTGGTCAACTTTATTTAAAACGCTTTAAACCAATCACAATTAAAGGTTTGGTGTATAATTTTGAAAATATTACCAAGATTGTATTAGATTCTAAATCAGCTTTAAAACTTACAGTATTGTCAGTAAACAAAAATGCAAGTACGGCTATAGGATTAAAATCTTTGTTGTACTTGTAACATGTGACTAAATGACCTGAAATATACAAAAATAAGGTTTGCAAGCTAAACGAAAACCATACTAATATCATTCTTTATGAGTAAGTTCCTATGACCATTCCCTTTTTTAACCGTTTACTAGACTATGTTACTATAGAAAGAAGTTAATAATTGATGATGTAACAGATGAAACAAGAGCAAGACTCTTTTAAAAGATAATTAATTATCAATGATACATTAATTGGCACATAATTTCCTATTAAATGTTTCATATAATATATTATTTTTAAAGTAATAACTTACATAAAAAAATATATAAAGATATTTATTATAACGCCAAACTAGCTTTTTGCGAGAATTACTTGTTAGTGATTTCAAGAATTTATATATACCGTACACATCGTTTGTAATTTAAGAAAAAGAAAAAAAAAAAAATTTCGGCAAGCCAACTCTTTTAAATTTTCTTGACATGTGTTAGGGGATACAAACATTCAGTTATCAATTGCATGATAGTAATAGAGATTTCAAATGTAATTTTCGTCTCATTACGTTTTCTGGAAGCCAAAGATTTGAAAATGAATAAACATTTGATGGCTTTTGCATTGTAAACGTTTTATGAACTGGGTATGACATCCATACCTTTCTTGACTTCGTCCCCAGTTACATTTCTATTCTGGTCATCTTCGGCGGTAAATATGTCATAATCCTTTGGTTCGAAATAGAACAACGGAGGTGCTGTCTGGAAACCTTGTGAGGGGCCTTTGGCTATTTATGTATACAGAATTTTCGTAATTATTTACCCTGATGAAACATTCAGCTGTAAATTGAATAAAGGTCCAAATTAAACAAGTTAAATCTACCAAACGGTATTAACCGAAAGCTGATAGGAAAACTCGATCCCTCGCACTAGAGGGAAAGATAGCACAACATTTTCTTTAGTTTAAAACATTTTTTTTTCAAGTTTATCCTTTATTTATGTGGAACTGCAAACAAGTTTTAGGTAATCCGTTTTAATGATGACTATCATTTTGATATAAGAATGATATAAAGGAAAACAAGAAAGATAACATCTATTCCCCTTACTCCTTACCGATTTATCATCACAACATTAAAGTATTTCGTGCAAAGCTAGCCTGTTTTTGTTTTATCAGCTCATTATTTTCAAAGACATTTAAAAATTCCTTGCCAGAGGAGTTTTCTGGTTCTGCACACATTAGTAACTCATTTTTATAGTTCATATTAGTGGAAACGAACAGGTTAAGTGACCAAAGTAATATTGCTACTCATAATGCTTCCATTTGGTTTTTAGTGTCTGCACCCTTCTTGAAGTAATTTTCCCACAATTCGCTCTCCACAGAACTGTAAATTCTGTTCGAAACTGACATGTGACAAAGTACTCGTCGTTACTACAAAAATCAATATGTCGGGGCATTTTGGCTGTGTAATGCACTCAATGTGTCACTTGGGTAACTCCCAAGACAAAATCTATCGAATTAGTTTCTGTTTTATGATTTAAGGTGGTCAAGGTGTAAAATATTATTGGTGAATACTGAGACTACTATAACACCACCGTGTAGAACGCCACAAGCGGGGTGTCAGCTATGTTTGACACGGGGTGGCAATTTCGAAGCGAAGAAAAATTATCAAAGTAAGTTCAAGTATCAAAATTTCTTTTTTTTTTATAATTCTTAGTACCATATAATGTATTGCACGGAAGGAACTAAAACACTATATATTTCTTGCAAGCAGAAGCAGTTGATTTCAGTGCTCTGTTTTCTCAAACACCTCTCACTAGTTTTCCGTGTTGCAGATTTTGAGGCTTTATATGCAAATTTCTGGATAAAAACTACTTTAGACGACTTCTCCCCGTATCATTTATTATATAGAATTAAATTCATATCATGGAATTTAACCAAATACAAGCTTCTTACTTAAAATTAATTGGTTTTAAAACTTGATTTTCATCAAAATACATTATATGGTACTAAGAATTCTGAAAAAAGAAATTTTGATACTTGAACTTACTTTGATAGTTTTTCTTCGCTTCAAAATTGCCACCCCGTGTCAAACATAGCCGACACCCCGCATGTGGCGTTCTACACGGTGAACACATTCTCAGGTGAATTCCTAGCCCTGGCATCTGTTAAAGCAAAAAAAAAAAAAACAGACAAAGAGCAGGAACCAGTTGTGAAAGAGTAAACAAAGCCTTTTACAGCTGACTATACGGTACGGGTTTTTCTTATCGTTGAAGGCCGTACGATTACCTATAATTGCTTATATCCACATCTTTTGAACTCTGCTGGGTATAGTTATATCTCATTTGCCTTCATTACACATCTCCTTATTTTTTTTTATAAATACAGCAAAAAGAATCATTTATTAGACGAACATATTTACACACTGAATCTCGGTATACCGTCTCGATATGTATAGTTTCTGCACATTCCTCATAATATCAATGTATTTTGTAAAACGTTTCAAAGATGTTTTTTTGACTTACCCGTTACAAATAAAGCAGAAAATAAAAACACTATAACAGCCATAATCAACAATGTTTATTACCGATTTTATGTAAATATTCAACATTACCATACTAATTATTACAGTTAATCTATTTGTCATGTATGACATAACGACAGACGAATAGTAAAATATTGTTTTTCCTTATTGTGACTTCATAAATGACAAACGAGATACACTCTTTATTGGTTTCATTTGATGAGTCAATATCAGAAAGTAGTTTCAAAATCCAAATGGTATTCGAATATTAAAGAGTTTTGATGATAAAGTTTGTGTTAATTTTGGCGTTGTTGTGGATTTTTGTTTAATTGCATATGCGATTAATATAAGTTTCAAAAACTTGTTTGCCAATCCACTATAAATAAATATGTTTAAACTAATTGCATATGAGTATCGACAGATGATATTTATACTTCTAACAAGTGTGGACACAGATCAGTATGGATAGTATGTTTGGATGTTTGACAGTGTTTTCTGACAGAAACAAGTTCTATGTTTTCCCAATAGGGTTCTATATTAAACGGTGTTCTGCAATGACAACCAACCTATATACCAAACAATCAAAATTATCAGTGTCTGTTATATAATATTTAGTTTTAATGTTCAAGAAAGTCATATGGAGACAATCATTTCATGGATTCTCAAATGATTATGATAAAACTTGTTCCACAACTTTGATTGATTTGCATCTGCACAAACGGGGTTCGAACTCACAACCTCAGTGTTGACTGACTAGTGATTACAGTAGTAACTTCGTGGAACACAAAGCCACCGAGGCCCTTTGTATGACCGTATATGTAGGTGACATATTGTAAGGCTAAATTTTTATCAAATGTACCCATATTTTCCAGCGACATTCATAGTGTCTAGTCCATCATTCCGATCGACCCCTAGTACAGCATACTTACTGATAATCATGGTTATTATTAATAAGTTCTCATCCTGAACATTTATGAAATATTTGCCACTGAACGTAAAACAAACAATTATCAATAAATACTAGTTCTCTCTTTCATAACTTCTTTGTTCTAGCCTCATACATGTATGAACAGTATTTACATCATCATGTGATACACACAACTATAAAGAAATTAATAGTGATTGCCCTGTAATGTCAAAGCAAAGAACAATACTGTTCTTAAAAAACAGTTGTGCCAACGTTTTATGAAGCAAATGCGTACATTTAGCAAAATCAAAGAGAAAAAAAACAATAGATCAAAGGAAAATGCCACCAAAAAAGCATGAACATGAGCGAGTATTAAGCGTGAAATTTGGCAGCCTTTAAGAACATCAATAAACTTAATCAATAGATTCCTTACGTCGGCAAATAGGTTTTTGCTGTCTTCTCGATTAATTTGCATTTGCTTAAAAACTCAATTTCTAAAGTATTGGTCTTTGTTTCTCATCAATCGCTTATTTTGGTTTTTTTTCCTAAACTTATCTGATTTAGGTTGATATAACTAGTGTGGATCTAGCCGTCGATAGCAGCCGGCGTTAATATTCATGAGGCCAGCCTTCAATAATATTCATGAGCCGTCAATAATATTCATGAGATGACTTGCGTTCGAAGAAGTGTTGTTAGAAACTATGAACGATAATTATAATTAAATAACGTTCCTATTTATATTTGATATTACTTCAAATAGGCATGTCAATGGCTATGACGTTTATTGAATCAACTTTGGGTCTTCTTCAAGGTCTGCGTCTTTAAACAACATTGTAAATGTAATAAAAACAATGTAAATGCCTCCATAAATATAAAACAAAGAAATGGTCTTTTAACATTCTGTGATTAGAGAAATTATGTAAACTAAAGCAATAACAAGTTTAAAAAAAAATATAATTAAATATAAAAATTAAACGGGACATTACAACAAACAAATAAAGTAAAGAACAGTTCTTATTAAAATTTTGTGATAATTAAATCAATGTCAGCTACAATAAATTTAAAAAATTGATTAAATATAGAAATTTAGGAATGACAGAGAATTGATGGTCATTTGTTCGTTGTCTACAAATATAGCCCAATCATGAAACTAAAACATACAATATTACGACAGTATTTTCTATTTAAACATATCAGAAAAATAGAAACAGAGTTAATTGCAGAAATAAAAATAACAGAAAAATAACAACTGTCAATTACTATTTCAATGACATATGATTCTTCAAAATTATGGAGACCAATCTGAGTCATTATTAACAATTCATATTATTGCCTCTAAAATGGCCCATAGCACTTATACCCTAGACCCGTACGAGTTAGTCAGGAGAGAATAAGGGGGTACCCTGGTATATCACAAATTCGAAAATGAACTATTGCCGGCTGGCCAAACGAAGAGATTCTCCACGTGGGCAATGGTATCAGACGAAGAGGAACTTATTGCCTTTAAAATGGCCCATATCACTTATACCCTAGACCCGTACGAGTTTGTCAGTAGAGGGTTCAAAGGGGGGATATGCTATCCGGTTTACAACGAATTCTTACTGAACTATTGCCGGCTGGCCAAACTAAGAGATTCTCCACATTGACCATCATACCAGAGGTAGAGGTTGGTATTGCCTCTAACATGGCCCATAGCACTTATGCCCTAGACCCGTACGAGTTAGTCAGGAGAGGATAAGGGGTACCCTGGTATATCACAAATTCTAAAATGAACTATTGCCGGCTGGCCAGACGAAGAGATTCTCCACACGGGCAATGGTACTAGACGAAGAGGTACTTATTGCCTTTAAAATGGCCTATAGCACTTGTACCCTAGACCCGTACGAGTTTGTCAGTAGAAGGTTCAAAGGGGGGATATGGTATCCAGTTTACAACGAATTCTTACTGAACTATTGCCGGCTGGCAAAACTAAGAGATTCTCCACATTGACTATCATACCAGAGGTAGAGGTTGGTATTGCCTCTAACATGGTTCATAGCACTTATGCCCTAGACCCGTACGAGTTAGTCAGGAGAGGATAAGGGGTACTCTGGTATATCACAAATTCTAAAATGAACTATTGCCGGCTGGCCAAACGAAGAGATTCTTCACACGGGCAATGGTACCAGACGAAGAGGTACTTATTGCCTTTAAAATGGCCTATAGCACTTGTACACTAGACCCGTACGAGTTTGTCAGTAGAGGGTTCAAAGGGGGGATATGGTATCCGGTTTACAACGAATTCTTACTGAACTATTGCCGGCTGGTAAAACTAAGAGATTCTCCACATTGACCATCATACCAGAGGTAGAGGTTGGTATTGCCTCTAACATGGCCCATAGCACTTATGCCCTAGACCCGTACGAGTTAGTCAGGAGAGGATAAGTGGTACCCTGGTATATCACAAATTCTAAAATGAACTATTGCCGGCTGGCCAAACGAAGAGATTCTCCACACGGGCAATGGTACCAGACGAAGAGGTACTTATTGCCTTTAAAATGGCATATAGCACTTGTACCCTAGACCCGTACGAGTTTGTCAGTAGAGGGTTCAAAGGGGGGATATGGTATCCGGTTTACAACGAATTCTTACTGAACTATTGCCGGCTGGCAAAACTAAGAGATTCTCCACATTGACCATCATACCAGAGGTAGAGGTTGGTATTGCCTCTAACATGGTCCATAGCACTTATGCCCTAGACCCGTACGAGTTAGTCAGGAGAGGATACGGGATACCCTTCTTTATCACAAATTTTAAAATGAACTATTGCCGGCTGGCCAAACGAAGAGATTCTCTACGTGGGCAATGGTACCAGACAAGAGGTACTTATTGCCTTAGAATGGCCTATAGCACTTGTACCCTAGACCCGTACGAGTTTGTCAGTAGAGGGTTAAAAGGGGGGATATGGTATTCGGTTTACAACGAATTCTTACTGAACTATTGCCGGCTGGCCAAACTAAGAGATTCTCCACATCAACCATCATACCAGAGTTAGAGGTTGGTATTGCCTCTAAAATGGCCCATAGCACTTATGCCCTAGACCCGTACGAAATAGTATGAAAAGGATAAGGGGGGTTTGTCAGGAAAGGATAAGGGGGTACCCTGGTATATCACAAATTCGAAAATGAACTATTTCCGACTGGCCAAAGGAAGAGATTCTCCACGTGGGCAATGATATCAGAGGAAGAAGTACTTATTGCATTTGAAATGGCCTACAGCGCTAATACCCTAGACCCGTACGAGTTTGTCAGTAGAGGGTCCAAAGAGGGATGGTATCCGTTTCCAACAAATTCGAACTGAACTATTGCCGCTGCCAAACTAAGAGATTCTCCACATCGACCATTATACCAGAGAAGAGGTTGGTATGCCTCTAAAATGGCCCATAGCACTTATACATTAGACCCGGACGAGTTTGTCATAGAGGGTCCAAAGGGGGATATGGTATCCCAGTTTCAAACGAATTCTAACTGTACTATTGCCGGCTGCCAAACGAACAGATTCTCCACATCGACCATTATAACAGAGTAGATGTTGGTATTGCCTCTAAAATGGCCATAGCGTTATGCCTAGACCGTATGAGTTTGTCAGTAGAGGGTCCAAAGGGATATGTATCCCGGTGACAACGAATTCGAACTGAACTATTGCCGGTGGCCAAACTAAAAGATTCTCCACACCGACCATTATACCAGAGGTAGAGTTGTATTGCCTCTAAAATGCTCATAGCACTTATAACCTAGACCCATACGAGTTTGTCAGTAGAGGGTCAAAAGGGGAATATGGTATCCCGGTTTACAACGAATTCGAACTGAACTATTGCCGCTGTCAAACTAAGAGATTCTCACATCGACCATTATACAGAGGTAGAAGTTGGTATTGCTCTAAAATGGCCATTAGCACTTATGCTTAGACCCGTACGAGTTGTCAGGAAAGGATAAGGGGGGTACCCTGGTATATCCAAATTCGAAAATGACTATTGCCGGCTGCCAAACGAAGTGATCTCGACGTGGCAATGATACCAGAGGAAGAAGTACTTATTGCCTTTAAAATGGCACATAGCACCTATACCCTAGACCCGTACGATTTGTCAGTAGAGGGTTAAAAGGGGGGATACCGTATAGCGGGTTATTTTCGCGGGGTGTAAATTTTCGCTTATTTTCGCGACAGATCAAATCGCCAAAATAAATTCCGCCAATTTAAAAGTGTACATGCAAAGGTAATGTTAAAATG
The DNA here is from genome assembly GCA_019925275.1 of Mytilus edulis. NCBI lineage: Eukaryota > Metazoa > Mollusca > Bivalvia > Mytilida > Mytilidae > Mytilus > Mytilus edulis. Next base: position 82,513,274 of record CM034350.1, read on the forward strand.
TTGAATCCGCCAAAATAATAACCGCCAAATATTTCGTATACCTTATTCAATGAAAATCGCGAAATTTTACACCCGCGAAAATAACCCGCTATACGGTATGGTATCCCGGTATACAACGAATTCGAACTGAACTATTGCGCTGGCCAAACTAAGAGATTCTCCACATCGACCATTATACCAAGGTAGAAGTTGGTATTGCCTCTAAAATGGCCTATAGCACTTATGCCCTAGACCCATACAAGTTTGTCAGTAGAGGGTTAAAAGGGGGATATGGTATCCGGTATACAACGATTTCGAACTGAACTATTGCCAGCTGGCCAAACTAAGAGATTCTCCACATCGACCATTATACCAGAGGTAGAGGTGGGTATTGCCTCTAAAATGGCCCATAGCACTTATACCCTAGACCCGGACGAGTTTGGCAGTAGAGGGTCCAAAGGGGGATATGGTATCCCGGTTTACAACAAATTCGAACTGAACTATTGCCGGCTGGCCAAACTAAGAGATTCTCCACATCGACCATTATACAGAGGTAGATGTTGTTTTTGCCTCTAAAATTGTCTATAGCACTTATGCCCTAAACCCGTACGAGTAAGTCAGGAAAGGATAAGGTGGGTACCTGGTATATCACAAATTCGAAAATGAACTGTTGCCGGCTGGCCAAACGAAGAGATTCTCCCCGTGGGCAATGATACCAGAGGAAGATGTACTTATTGCCTTTCAAATGGCCTATACACTTATACCCTAGACCAGTACGAGTTCGTCAGTAGAGGGTCCAAAGGGGATATGGTATCCCAGTTTCCAACGATTTCGAACTGAACTATTGCCGGCTGCCAAACTAAGAGATTCTCCACATCGACCATTATACCAGAGGTAGAAGTTGTTATTGCCTCTAAAATGGCCTATAGCACTTATGCCCTAAAGCCGTACGAGTTAGTCAGGAAAGGATAAGGGGGGTACCCTGGTATATCACAAATTCTAAAATGAACTATTGACGGCTGGCCAAACGAAGAAATTCTTCACGTGGGCAATGATACCAGAGGAAGAGGTATTATTGCCTTCAAAATGGCCTATATCACTTATACCCTAGACCTGTACGAGTTCGTCAGTAGAGGGTCCAAAGGGGATATGGTATCCGGTTTCCATCGAATTCGAACTGAACTATTGCCGGCTGGCCAAACAAGAGATTTTCCATTTCAACCATTATACCAGAGGTAGAAGTGGGTATTGCCTCTGAAATGGCCCACAGCACTAATGCTCTAGACCCGTACGAGTTTGTCAGTAGAGGGTTAAAAGGTGGATATGGTATCCCGGTATACAACGAATCCGAACTGAACTATTGCCGGCCGGCCAAACAAGAGATTCTCCAAATCGACCATTATACCAGAGGTAAAGGTTGGTATTGCCTCTTAAATGGCCTATAGCACTTAAACCCTAGACCCGTACGAGTTTGTCAGTAAAGGGTCCAAAGGGGGATATGGTATCCCGTTTCCAACGAATTCTAACTGAACTATTGCCGGCTGGTCAAACTAAGAGATTCTCCACATCGACCATTATACCAGAGGTAGAAGTTGGTATTGCCTCTAAAATGGCCCATAGCACTTATGCCATAGACCCCTACGAGTTTGTCAGGAAAGGATAAGGGGGTACCCTGGTATATCACAAATTCGAAAATGAACTATTTCCGACTGGCCAAAGGAAGAGATTCTCCACGTGGGCAATGATATCAGAGGAAGAAGTACTTATTGCATTTGAAATGGCCTACAGCGCTAATACCCTAGACCCGTACGAGTTTGTCAGTAGAGGGTCCAAAGAGGGATATGGTATCCCGGTTTCCAACAAATTCGAACTGAACTATTGCCGGCTGGCCAAACTAAGAGATTCTCCACATCGACCATTATACCAGAGGAAGAGGTTGGTATTGCCTCTAAAATGGCCTAAAGCACTTATGCCCTAGACCCGTACGAGTTAGTCAGAAAAGGATAAAGGGGGGGGGACCCTGGTATATCACAAATTCGAAAATGAACTATTGCCGGCTGGCCAAACGAAGAGATTCTCCACGTGGGCAATGATATCAAAGGAAGAGGTATTTATTGCCTTTAAAATGGCTTATAGTACTTTTACCCTAGACCCGTACGAGTTTGTCAGTAGAGGGTTAAAATGGATGATGTGGTATCCCGGTATACAACGAATTCGAACTGAACTATTGCCGGCTGGCCAAACTAAGAAATTCTCCACATCGACCATTATACCAGAGGTAGAGGTTGGTATTGCCTCTAAAATGGTTCATAGCACTCATGCCCTAGACCCGTACGAGTTTGTCAGGAAAGGATAAGGGGGGTACCCTGGTATATCACAAATTCGAAAATGAACTATTGCCGGCTGGCCAAACAAAGAGATTCTCCACGTGGGCAATAATACAAGAGGAAGAGGTACTTATTGCCTTTAAAATTGCCTATAGCACTTATACCCTAGACCCGTACGAGTTTGTCAGTAGAGGGTCCAAAGAAGGATATGGTATCCCGGTATACAACGAATTCGTACGAGTTAGTCAGGAAAGGATAAGGGGGGTACCCTGGTATATCACAAATTCGAAAATGAACTATTGTCGGCTGGGCAAACGAAGAGATTCTCCACGTTGGCAATAATACATGAGGAAGAGGTTCTTATTGCCTTTAAAATGGCCCATTGCACTTATACCCTAGACCCGTACGATTTTGTCAGCAAGGGGTTACCAGGGGGAGGTAGTACATCTGTTTACAACGAAGTCGAAATAAACTATTGGCAGCTAGCAAAACTGACAGATTCTTTACGTGGACCTTTATACCAAAGAGAGAGGTGGACCTAGCCTTTAAAATGGCATATAGCACTTATGCCCTAGACCCGTACAATTTTGTCAACAAGGGTTAAAAGAGAGAGGTGGTACCTCTTTTTACAACGAAGTCGAAATAAACTATTGCCGGCTGGCCAAACTAAGGGATTCTCCACTTGGGCCATTATACCAGTGGTAGAGGTGGGCATTGCCTCTAAAATGGTCCATGACACTTATGCCCTAGACCCGTACAAATTTGACATCAGACGGTTTAAAGGGGGATATGGTATCCCGGTGTACAACGAAGTCGAAATGAAATATTGTCAGCTGACTGACTAAGATATTCTAAACGTGGACCATTTTAACAGAGGTAGAGGTAGTCATTGCCTTTAAGATGGGCCATAGAACTAACCCTGATGGCGTTGTCCATTATATCAGATGTAGAGAATAATATTGCCTCGCAAATTACCCATGGTTCTTATGTCCTAGACTCGTACTTGTTGGACAGCAAAGGGAAAGTAGGACTCTTGCATATCACAAAGACCAAAAGAAGAGATTCTCCTTGTGGGCTATTAAAAAGATCAACGTAGGTGTTTTCTCTTAAAAGGCCCATATATCGTATATCATAGATCCGTACGTATTGGTAGGAAAAGGGTAAGGGAAGTACTCCTGTATATCAAAATATTCAAACATACTTTTACTTGCTGGCCATTTTAAAGGCAATTATTACCTTAACCCCTGTATCATGGTTCATGAGGAGAATCTTTTAGTTTGACAAGTAGTCAATAGTTCAATTCGACTTTGAGATATATAAAGGTACCTACCTTTCTCTTTGCTGACTAAGTACGGGTCTAGGGAATAAGTGATATGGGTCATTTTAGAGGCAATGCCTACTTCTTCCTCTGATATAATGACCCACGTGGAGAATTTCTTAGTTTGGCCATCCGGCAATAGTTTGTTTCGACTTCGTGATGAATCGGAGTACCACATCCCCCTTTTTACCCTCTACTGACAAACTCGTACAGGTCTAGGGCATAAGTACTATATGGGCCATCACACAACTACTACATCTACCTCTGGTGTCATGACCCATGTGGAAAATGTCTTGGTTAGGCCAGCTGGCAATAGTTCATGTCGACTTTGAAATATATAAAGGTACCAACCTTATCCTTTCCTGGCTAAGTCGTACGAGTCTAGGGCATTAATTATTTGGATCATTTTAGAGGCAATGGATACCTCACCCTCTGATATAATTGCTCGTGTGGAAAATCTCTTCGTTTGGCCAACCAGTAATAGTTTATTTCGACTTCGTGTTAAACCGGGTTACTACCCTTTTAATCTACAGCTGACAAACTCGTACGGGTCTAGGCTATCGTTTAGTGGATAAATCGGGGAACTATATGGCTAACAGTAACAAATCTCTCTATTCAAACTCTAATGTCAACATGTCACACTTAGGTGACGTTACAATGAATGGCGGCAGCGAGAACGTTACGTTTGTGATTTTGCTCCCAACATGCTTGGGCCGCACATGAATTACTTTACAATAAATGAAAGTGATCACAACTTTAATTATTAAAGTTCTAATAAAATAAGTTAAAACTTGAAAGTTTATATGTAAAATATTTAGCAGCTCACTTTTTATATTCATTTTAATGTCCATATGCTAATCACACATTATCATTTTACTTTTCACAATTTACATTTAACACATGTTAGTCCAAGTTTTTATTTTCGTCTTTGCCTCACTCTGAGCTGCTCTATTTTCAAGTTCCAAAGAATTCAGTTCTAACGGATAAAGTTTGATAATTGGTCTAGATATCAAACCAGTTTTTGTTCGATTATGGCTGATCGTGTAAGTCCATCTTTGCCGTAAAATAATTTGTCAATGATCGCCAAAGTCCAATTTACTCTTGATACATAGTCCTGAATCTGAACTACATCTCCGACTTCAATGTTCTATGTGTTTCGATCTGTGTATCGGTAATATTCCCTTAGCAAATTTATGTATTCCTGCTTTCATCTTTTTATGTAGTTTGTAAGAGTTTTAATGAAAGAAACTTCGATTGTCTAGCCAGTTACTGATTCATGCGTAGTGTCTTTGGTTCCTGGTTGTAAACTACAGTCTTCAAGTCCGTTATACGGTAGCGTCCTGGACCGTTTTCAATATAATAAATGTGACGGACTAAGGGGTTCGTCGTCCGTTTGATCCGATGAAACGTATGTTAGTGGGCGATCAATGAGTAAACTTTCTACTTCAGTAAGTATCGTGTTGAGTGTTTTATTGTCCATAAGTGCTCGTCCTTATACTTTTTAATGCAGTTTTTCGTTATTCATCTCAATCTCTCCCACCATCCGCCGAACAAAATTGTTCCATAAGAATTAAGCTTCTCGGTTCCATATGATAAGTTTGATAAATGTTCAATTTCTTATGCTCCCGCATCATACAAATCATTTACAAATACTCAACGTGATGCATGAAAGAAGTCTAACAAAGCTCTTTGTTGATCAAAGCTCGAAATAATATTGTCGACATAAAAGTCTTTCTTTAACATTGTTGTCCAGTCTGTGGAATTGCAGTCAAATGTTTACGTATAACAGCATTTAGGATAAACGGAGAGAAAGTAACTCCAAATTATACTGACTTGAATCTGTTTGCGGTTAGTTGACTATTTTGGTCATCCGGGTTACTAAGTTAAAAGAATCTGGTAACATCACGATCCTCTTCATCCAACCCATATTAAGAAAGGCTTTTTTTCTATATCTGACGACATGGCGTATTTGTGCATTCTAAATCGGAGAAAAATTCCGGTTAAATCATTAAAGTTTGGCCAAAGATTTATCAAACAATCATTTAAGCTTAGACTAACAGGTGAAGGTTTGCAGCTGCAGTCAAATACAATTCTGATGGGCGTGGTTGACGACTTTTTACAGTATGATGGTGCGGTATGGAATGAACATACATTTGTTTTGGTTGATCGTTCATCAACTCTCTCGATAAATCCACGTTTTTCTTCTTCATTTATAATTTTTCCGTTTTTCTATAAAAGTGTAAGTTCACGACTAAGACGCTTAATGACATTTTCTGTTCTCCGTTGTGCAATACTTCTGTTGTCTAGTAAGGTGTGGTGTTCCTCCTTACAAGGTAACTTAGCAACATATCGTTCTGTTTCCATATGGTAACCTCTACTATTTGATTCATATACATCTTGGAATTGTCTGTTTTCAGATTTGTTGTCAGTATTATTTATACTAGCAGCTTCAACTTCCCAAAATTTCTCCAATATATGCTCTTTAACTTTGTGACCTACTAATATGTTCATCATTGACGTAAGTGTGTGATCTGGATTTGCAGGTATTCAATTGATTGTGCCGGACAGAAGGTTACGGATTTCCGACTTGACGGTAGTAGGTCCTGCTCCTCATACTACTAGTATTCTATCATCGACAATTAACCAGTAATAATCGAATTAGATAGAATTCAAAAGAGAAACTTCAACCATTGGGTCATGTGAGACCGGATGGGCTAATTTCAAGCCAAACAAATACTTTAAATTTGTAATATTATGTACATAAGTTTTCATTGGTACAGCTATTTCTGGTACAATCAAAACGTTGATAGGTAATGTTCCGTTGTCTGTAAGTAAGTAAATGGTACTATTATTTAGATGTCGAACTGTTTTGCCCTCACTTGTGTCACCAAATCCTGACAAGTTTATGGTCTCCTGTCTGGTATTTGTCAAATCAAGCTCTGTAGCTAATTTTTCTGTGATGAAGGACATCTGTGCGCCCTTGTCAAATAATGTGTTTGTGTTAGTACATTGAATGCCCGAACTTACTTGCGCTACGGCAGTTTTTAGTCTGTGTCTGTGAGTGAATAACTGTGCCCGTTTTCTTCGCGTTGTGTTGTGTTTTCTGAATTGTGTTAATATTTACATTAGTGTTACTCTGTTTTTCATCTTTTTCAACCTCGCCTTTGCATAAACTAGTATGGTGTCATATTTTATATTTCCTGCAACTTTGGTGTGATTTGCAATCATCTATATTGGGAGGTCAAAGACAGTTAAAACATAAACTATCCCGTTTAACAATAGAAATATTTGCTGTGTGATCAATTATCTTAGTGCAGTTAACGGGGACATGTGATTCGTTACAAAAGTACACATGATTTTACGTTTATTTGTCTGTTGATTTATTTTGTACGTACCTTTGCATTAATGTGAAATGCTGCTGTAGCGGTATACGTTTCCGTATGATCATGCAGAGGAATTGCCTTCCTCCATAATGTTGAGTTCGTGAGATAGTATTTGTAGTAGTTCATTTAATTGCCAACTATTTGATTCATGGTGTCTTGTTAGAATTATGCGTACGTCCCCCGGTAACTTTTTCAATATGACAGGGACCAATAATGGGCCATATGTATTCTCTGTCTGACCAAGAGATTCTAAACGACGTACATATGTTTCAATTTTCTTGTAAAAAATAACGTCAGCTCTTATATGAAGGTATGTAAAATAATGCATTCATGTACTTTTGTGTGATGTTGTGAACTTGTGGCATTTGTGTTTAGCGTTGATGTTTGTACTTAGATAAATTTTGCTATTTAACGTATTTTTGTTTCTAAATTAAATAAATACTCATCAGAGTCAACGATTTCTGTTTCGAAAGTTCATCGGAATCAACAAGTTCTGTTCCGCTCTCCCCATTTTCGTCGAATTTCTGGAATATTCTGAAAACGGCGCTTCTATGTCCTGCTAGTATCGATTTCAGCTTCAAATTCATCCTGGCCACTTGACACCAATATCGTTAAGTGGATACATCGGGCAACTATATAGCTAATAATAACAAAAGCGAATAGAATGTATGTATATCTATTTGGACTCTAATGTCAACACGTCACACTTAGGTAACATAACAATGATTAACAGCAGCGAAAAATTGATCAATTACTCCTTAACAAATTGTTTAAGTATCGGTACCCAATACGATTATAGTACGTAAGTAAGCGTAGCACTGAGTCCAAAATGAAGTGAACACTCGTGTGCGTCTGTCACTATCAGTTTGGTAAGTAAATGATTCGCAGGTAATAAATACGGAAATTTGGTATTCTCTGAAATCGTTGCGGTGTGAATCCTTCCATTGCATCTCACAAAGCCACCGTCATCTATGAAGAGTCCTAATTGTCTAATGCTAGGATATTTCCTTGTGTTTTTATCTCAGATGTTTGGTATATCGGTATATTGGTAGTTGGATATGAACCACTGAACGTAAGCAGTTACTCGAATCACTTTCCTGAAAGTTCCATATTTCGAATTGTCTATAACGTTACTGATACCATAGTGATCAGTATGAACTTCATTGTTTCGAAATTCCTCGTCTTCGTTTTCTTCTGTAATTGTCAATACCTTTAACTAATTCGGTCTTCTTTTAATGACACTATCGATGTATTGATCGACGGCAATTCCTCGTGTTAAGAGATCGGTTGGGTTGCATTCTTTTGGACAATATCTCCATTAATGTTGATTTTGTAGATTTTGTTATTTTTCGCACTCGATTCGCAATAAATCGTTTAAACGGTTTCGATGATTTTAACCAGTGCAATAATATACAGCTATCCGACCAAAAAACCACATCTTACATGAAAAGCTAGTCTAGTTCCAATAACTGCGGCCATAAGTTCTAGTTGCGGTTATGTTAGGTTTTTCACTTGCGCTAATCTGCTTTTCGCAATCACTAACGTAGTTTCGGTTCCGTTGTTCAGATATGCAGTCGCAAAATACGTGTCGTTCAAGGTATTCCGAAGATTAGATGAAGCAAAGGAGAATACAAATTTCAATGAAGTAGAAGTCATTTCAACACTCGGAAAACTTGTGCAAAAACAAACATTGTTTTAGGACTTGAATGAACAAATTCTAAAGTTAACGGAACCGGAAGATGTGGTAAATAAGATTATTTGATTCAGATGAATTTTTGGTTAATATGGTAACGAAGATTCGACACGTACGTAAGTTCATACAAAATGTCCAAAACCCTGCAGTCCCGTCATATTGAATCAAATACTTAAGTATTAGAACGCACACTTTAAATCCAGAAACTATACCGTTTGTTTCAACGCACAACATAGCCAACCCACACAACGCACAGTCGTTTGAAAACCAGTTTGCCCAAGCTAGTCTCACAATCAACACGCAACAAAGTACATTTTCTGCAGCTATTAATCAGAGTCACGGCCTACCAAAACTTACGCTTCCAACTTTCTAAGGCACCATTTTAGAATGGCAAACCTTCTGGGACTCATATGAGTCGGTCGTACATCTGAACCTGTCACTTACAAATATACAAAAGTGTAACTGCTTGAAAGCTCATGAGCTAGAACACGAAGCACTAGGTTTAGAAATTCCTTCGCCTATCAGTTAACAAGCTTACGAAGTTTTTACGATCAAATTGAAGGTAGTCAGGGTCTAGAAACTTTGGGTCAGACACATGAAACATACGGCACGCTACTTGTTCCCATTATTGTGAACAAATTACCCGTGGAAGTCAGAAAATATCTCGCGCGAGAACATAGAACAAAAACCTTGGTATTACGGGACCTCCGTAAAAGCATATAAGATGAGATAGTTATACTGGACACAGGACAATAGAGTCGACACCCGAAATTGATGAAATCTAAATCTTACAAGAATATTGAAACTAGACCTAGCGTTTTCTGTCACGAAATACACGCACCAACTCATTGCAGTAAAATAGCCGACACAGATTCCCGTATGAACAGCTTAGTTATTCTTTAACTGCCTTGTTATACACAGACTAAACGAATGTAAATCTAAACACACATGTACACATTGTGATGAGAAACACCATACAAACTAATGTAATGCACTTCCAAGAAACAACATAAAACAAGGGAATGAGGTTAGCCATAGAAAAAAAGGTAGTAACTCAGCGCATACGAATTTTCGCGCAAAAGGAAATCAGAGCAGCAACCCTTTAAACCCACTATCTTCGAATTCGACCAACGTTCAACTCGTGAATGACATTCATAATACGGAACATGATGCTACTATTTTGTATTCTCAATCGACAGAATTGCAATCAAATGTAATTTTGTAAACTGCCGTAGCACAAGTAGGCTCAAATTAGTACTTTATCGATACGAATATTCTTTTTGACGAAGGAGCGCAAACATCTTTTTTAACGCAGAACTTAACTTAATTTACAGATAGCGGGAACAGAAATAATATATTTATCGGCATTTGGAGGTGCAGAGAAAAACGCAAGACACATAGAAATATCAACAATATATCTGAAAACCGTTGCAGGACACGTCTTGTCAATCAAAGTACAGATGATCGGCATGCCTCTACAGAATCACATACGTAACATTGATACACAGAACGGTTATTTGCGTGGTTTAAAGTTAGCGCACACGGTGACAAAGTACGATTCATTCGAGATATCGTTGCTGGTAGGCACATACCACTACGGGGACATTGTTAAAGATTATATAGTACGTGGAAACGATCCGACCGCCGTGAAATCCAAGATCGGATATATGCTTTCGGTACTTACATACGGTACGAAAACAAACACGTCGAAGACTAGTATGTTTAATGTTCTAATATCACACAAAGTTGAAGAATACAATCTAGAGAGATTTTAGAATTTAGATTCAATAGGAATAAAAAGCAGGGAGGTAGACGAAGACGACAATGCATATATTAAAGTCTACCAGGACAGATCAATTGAGTTCTGAGAAACTAAATATTTCGCTAGGTCACCTTGGAAACATAATGAATTGCCTATAAATTAAGCAGTCACGAACAGAAGGACAGAAAAGTCCTTCAAAGACTTACTCAAAACTCAGATATGTTAAAGAAGTACGGAAACATTATACAAGAACAGGAACGAAGAGGATTCAAAGAGAAGGTAGATGAAACAGCTGAACTTAAGAAAAATATCACTACATTCCTAATCATCCTGTACAGAAGGAATCAAGCACTATGCCTATCAGAATTGTTTACGACTGCAGTTGTCGAGAGTCGCATAATTCACCAAGTTTAAATGACTGCCTTTTGGATACACCGCCGAAGCTAAACGACCTGAAAAAAAAATCTGATGAGATTTACAGCCAATCCTGTCGCCATAACAACGGATATTTAAAAAGCCTTTTTACATGTAGGATTAAAAAAAGGGTGATCGAGACGCTACACGTTTCTGGTGGCTAAGTAACCCATCCGACCCAACAAGTTATTTACAGACTTAGAAGTTCAAATCCGTTCTGTTCGGAGCGACTTGTTCGCCGTTTATACCAAACGCCACGATACTTAATATTTACAACGTAATAACACTATAACAGCTACATTGATGGAAAGAGATTTGTATGTGGACAACATTCTGTTAAGTTTACAGAACGAGGGTGTGCTGACTATCAGGAAGGGAGAACAATGATGGAGGAATAATGATCCTGGACGTCAAACAGTGTGGATATACGTAAGCTAGCTAAGACAGAAAAAGTACTATATGCGGACAAAACACAAAAGTACTTGGTATGATATGGAATACTAGTAGCTGATTCGATAATTTGATGTACCAGAAATTAATACGGCCGCTTTGTGAAAAATTGTGCAAATCCTGCTACAAGAATAAAATTTGGCATAGACCTTCCTCAGCTATTACTCTTTTATTTCAGATAAGGAGGCATTTGAAAAAAAATGTCTCACTTCCGGTAAAAATCCAAAATGGCCGACATCATACTTAAATCATCCAAATATCAGAGGCTAGTGTGTGAAAAGCGGTTTTTATCATGCTGCTATGATAATATTTGGTACAAACCTTTGTTATGTACTACTTTTGGATATATTATATAGATTAGATGTCTTTAAAACCCTTACTTTCAGTAAAATCCAACATGGCGGACATTGTACTAAAATAAGCTTATTTTTTAGGGATGGTGATTGAAACGTGTTTTGACGTATTGCTACTATCATTAAATTGTTCAGGAACCTTTCTTTGATGCTGCTAATGGATACAATAAATAAGAGATATGTCTTTAAAATCATTACTTCCGGTTATATTCAAACTGGCGGACATAAAATAGCATTATTTTATTTTGATATTCAACTTTATTTCAAAATGTAAAGAAACTGGTTTTTTTTCTGCTGGTCAGTAAACATTTGGATTTGGCTTTAAGTTATCCTCTAAACCACTTATTCTATTCTATAGATAATGATTAAATACAAAGTTGACACTTCCGGTAAATAAAACCAATTTTGCGTAAATTTCAAAGATGAGTCCTCAGTCCATATCTTCGATGTAGAGTTTTGGATAGATTGATGAAAATAAAATAAAATCACTTAAGTACTAAAACATCATTAAAATTACGGATTAATGGCCGCAAATATTCACAATCGGAGAGCTGATTTTCCTCATTTACAAAGACAGCGGTATTGTTTCTTACATCAATAATGTACAAGCTCCTGATAAGGGGAAGAGGCCTCACAAAGAGTTGTCCAAAAGGGTTCTAATGGTTCATATTTTTCCCTTCGCCATACATAAGCGTCTGGAATAATAAGCATAGAACCCAATCCCAAGCTTGTTTCTCATCCACACCCGCTATGGTATATTGCACGTTTTACATGCTGAAAAAACTGGACCGAGTCGTTCAAATAGCCTCATAAGCGTCTGGACTAGTTAGCATAGGAAAAAAAAACAAGCTTGTTACTCATCCAAACCCGCCATGGTATATTGCACGTTTTACATGCAGAAAAACACTAGACCGAGTCGTTCAAATAGCATCAATAAGTCTTTCCACTTCCAAAAACATGTTTTCTTGCTTCATAAACCCCATCTGATAAGTTTGTTCGATCTTACTACAAAACCACGTATCGTTTTATCAATGACATTATCAAATCCATATCTGCTGATGTTGGCTGATCAATCATCATTCTAAATCATAAAGTCACATCTTCAAACGCCATCCATGTCAACAACGAAGTTCCCTTTCAAGTAAACGTGCATTTGAAAGGTCATGGATAGATTATATCTAAAGCTTTTCCCACTTCCAAATGCAAGCCAAAGTTCGTCTGCCCCTTTGTCACGGAGTAACGAAACAGCAATGACAGCAGCATCAGTATCGACTGTTCAAGTCATTACTCAGTTAAGTCTGTGTATCACTGCATCAGACACATGTATATTGAGTCTATAGTATAAGCCTCTTCATTTTAATATGGGGCTAAACTTGAAACACCATCATGTGGTGAATAACACAGAACATCCTGAGCATTTGTTGCTACAACTTACTCTCCCTAAAAATCTATTGAGCAAGCTCCTGTGAATAAAAACTAAAAAGTTCTTTCTTAAGGTAGCACAATACAAAGATTTTCATCCCCAATCAGAGATCTTTAAACTGATGTAATTCCACTCATCCTTCTTTAAATTTTATAAATGAGGTACCAAAAGAAAGAAGAAAGATTTATCTTTCAAATTGTGATAATTTCATTATGACATAATTATTACATAATCAATTGTTATGTAATTAGTTGCTATATTGTGATGTCCACACTTGAATGAATTTAGCGTCTTTGTTCTTCATAGCATCCCAAAATATTTTATAGATTCTTGCACAACACAGTTTGACCTCCAAAACTGTGTCTCAGATTTTTCCTATTGTATTTCATTTTCTCATAAATCTTCAATGAAGTTTGCAACATCAATTCATAAGAGATCACTAAATTCAATGTGGTATAAAATTTGTTCTATTGATGTTTTTGGAAATCTGAGACACAGTTTTGGAGGTCAAGCTGTGTTGTACAAGAATCTATAAAATATTTTGGGATGCTATGAAGAACAAAGACGCTAAATTCATTCAAGTGTGGACATCACAATATAGCAACTAATTACATAACAATTGATTATGTAATAATTATGTCATAATGAAATTATCACAATTTAAAAGATAAATCTTTCTTCTTTCTTTTGGTACCTCATTTATAAAATATAAAGAAGGATGAAATGAATTACATCAGTTTAAAGTTGTCTGATTGGGAGTGAACAAATCTTTGTATTGTGCTACCTTAATGTCGTCATCTCTCAGAAAACTTTACCAATTTTGAGATTTGTTTTGACTCTGGATTCGTCTATGTATTCCCTTACCCCTAAATGTAGCTCTTTTTTCTTGTGGCAGCCTTTAAACTACTGGTATTGTCTATGTACGCATTCATCCACTGTTGTTTACAGTTTCAAGTTGTTTCATAACGAGTATGCTGATAGGGTATTATGCCCTTACCTTAAAAAAACATGAAACTATTATGATGAAGTCTTAAATGCATATGACAGTTGTAGCAACACATGTTCATGATATTCTATCTTTACCACCACGTGATGCATTTCAAGTTAAACACCATATTCATATTAAAAGGCTGACACTAGAATCATGGTGCATGTGTCTGATGCAGTGAAACACGAAGTTAAACAAGTCATTATTCGAACAGTCGTTTCTGATGATGCTGTCATTAATGTTTCGCTATTCCGTGACATAGGGGTAGACAAACTATGGATTGTGTTTAGAAGGAGGAAAAGCTTTGGATAAATATATATCAATGACCTTCCAAATGCACTAGCGATGAGTGATCACACACAAATATTGTGATCCATATATTTTCCGGTTGTGATACGGTTCTCTGTTTTCTTGAAAAGGGAAAAAAAGACTGCTTGGGAGACATTGGATTTGAAGATGTGACTTTAACATAAAGAATGATAATTGATCCGCCTAAATCACCGGTGTTTACTGTAAGATAGCACAAACTTATCATATGGGGTTAGCATGGTTAACAAAGCAAGAAATATCTATTTACGCAAAAGGGTAGGTTAATTGAGGCTATCAACTTAGGCTAGTCTTTTCCAGCATGCAAAACGTACAATATACTAAGACACGTGTTAAGGGAACGAGCCTGAAATTGGCTCTTATGCTACCAAGTCCAGGCGCTAATGGATGACGACGGGACAAAGAGGATCATTTTAAAAAAAAAACTCGTTCTGAGGCCTCATCATGTTGTCAGAAGCTTACACATTGTGGATGTAAGAAAGGTTGTCGCGGTTGTTGTTAATGTGGAAAATCAAGTCGCCCGTGCCCTGCGTCGTGTGCATGTGGTGGTAACTGGGAATAAACATATTTTTTTGGCCAAATAGTGGTAGTTTTTAAAATGTTTTAGTACTTAAGTGATTTTATTTTGTTTAAATCAATCTATCCAAAACTCTACATCGAAGATATAGATTGAGGACTCATCTTTGACCTTTACGCCATATTGGTTTTTTTTACCGAAAGTGTTAACTTTGTATTCAAATATCAACTACAGAATATGATTAGTGGTTTAGAGGATAAATTAAAGCATAAAGTTAATGACCACCACAAAAAAAAAACCACTTTCTTCACATTTTGAAAAAAAGTTAAATATCAAAATAAAAAAATGATATATTTATGTCCGCCATTTTGAATATTACCGGAAGAAAGGGTTTTTAAGACATATGTCTTATACATTGTATCCCTTAGAAGCATCAAAGAAAGGTTCCTGCACAATTAAATGATAGTAACAATACGTTAAAACACATTTCAATCACCCTCCCTAAAAAATAAGCTTATTTTAGTCTATGTCCGCCATATTGGATTCTACCGGAAGTAGGGTTTTTAAAGACATCTAATCTATATAATATATCCAAAAGTAGTACATAAAAAAGGTTTGTATCTTTTAGTTTTGCCAGTCGGCAATAGTTCAATTCGACTTAGTGATATACCAGGGTACACCCCTTTCTCTTTGATGACTAACTCGTACGGGTCTAGGGCATAAGTGCAATATGCCATTTTAGAGTCAATGCCCACCTCTACCTCTGGTATAATGGCCTACGTGGAGAATCTCTCTGTTTAGTTAGCCGGCAAAAGTTTATGACGACTTCGTTGTAAAAAGAGCTACCACCTCCCCCTTTTTACCCTTTGCAGACAATTCGTACGGGTCTGGGTCATAAGTGCTATAGGCCATTTCAGAGTCAATTCCCACCTCTACCTCTGGTATAATGACCTACATGGAGAATCTCTTAGTTTAGTCAAACGGCAATAGTTTATGTCGACTTCGTTGTAAACAGAGCTACCACCTCCCCCTTTTAACCCTTTGCAGACAAACTCGTACGGGTCCAGGGCATAAGTGCTATAGGCCATTTTAGAGGCAATACTAACCTCTACCTCTGGTATAATGGTTGATGCGGAGAATCTCTTAGTTTGGCCAACGGGCAAAACCAGGAAACCATATCCCCCTTTTAACCCTATGCTGACAAACTCGCACGGGACTAGGGTAAAAGTGCTATAGACCATTTTAAAGGCAATAAGTACCTCTACCTCCGGTATCATTGCCCACGTGGAGAATCTCTTAGTTTGTCCAGCCGGCAATAGTTCATTTCGAATTTGTGATATACCAGAGTACCCACCTTACCTTTTCCTAACTAACTCGTACGGGTCTAGGGGATAAGTGCTATGGCCCATTTTAGATGCAATACCTACCTCTACCTCTGGTATAATGGCCGATGTGGACAATCTCTTAGTTTAGTTAGCCGGCAATAGTTCATTTTCGAATTTGTGATATACCAGGGTACCCACCTTACCTTTTCCTAACTAACTCGTACGGGTCTAGGGGATAAGTGCTATGGCCCATTTTAGATGCAATACCTACCTCTACCTCTGGTATAATGGCCGATGTGGACAATCTCTTAGTTTAGTTAGCCGGCAAAAGTTTATGACGACTTCGTTGTAAACAGAGCTACCACCTCCCCCTTTTTACCCTTTGCAGACAATTCGTACGGGTCTTGGTCATAAGTGCTATAGGCCATTTCAGAGTCAATTCCCACCTCTACCTCTGGTATAATGACCTACATGGAGAATCTCTTAGTTTAGTCAGACGGCAATAGTTTATGTCGACTTCGTTGTAAACAGAGCTACCACCTCCCCCTTTTAACCCTTTGCAGACAAACTCGTACGGATCTAGGGCATAAGTGCTATAGGCCATTTTAGAGGCAATACCAACCTCTACCTCTGGTATAATGGTTGATGCGTAGAATCTCTTAGTTTGGCCAACCGGCAAAACCAGGAAACCATATCCCCCTTTTAACCCTATGCTGACAAACTCCCACGGGACTAGGGTATAAGTGCTATAGACCATTTTAAAGGCAATAAGTACCTCTACCTCCGGTATCATTGCCCACGTGGAGAATCTCTTAGTTTGTCCAGCCGGCAATAGTTCATTCCGAATGAGTGATATACCAGAGTACTCACCTTACCTTTTCCTAACTAACTCGTACGGGTCTAGGGGATAAGTGCTATGGCCCATTTTAGATGCAATACCTACCTCTACCTCTGGTATAATGGCCGATGTGGACAATCTCTTAGTTTGGCCAGCCGGCAATAGTTCAGTTCGACTTCGTTGTAAACAAGGATACCATATCCCCCTTTTAACCCTCTGCTGACAAAATCATAAGGGTCTAGGGTATCAGTGCTATAGACCATTTTAAAGGCAATAAGTACCTCTACCTTTGGTATAATGGCCGATGTGGAGAATCTCGTAGTTTGGCCAGCCGGCAATAGTTCAGTTCGACTTCGTTGTAAACCAGGATACCATATCCCCCTTGTAACCATCTGCTGACAAACTCGTACGGGTCTAGGGTATAAGTGTTGTGGGTCATTTTAAAGGCAATAAGTACCTCTACCTCTGGTTTGATTGCCCACGTGGAGAATCTCTTAGTTTGTCCAGCCGGCAATAGTTCAGTTCGAATTCGTTGTATACCGGGATACCATATCCCCCCTTTTAACCCTCTACTGATAAACTAGTACTGGTGTAGCGTATAAGTGGTATGGGCCATTTTAAAGGCAATAAGTACCTCTTCCTCTTGTATCATTGCCCACGCGGAGAATCTCTTCGTTTGACCAGCCGGCAATAGTTCATTTTCGAATTTGTGATATACCAGGGTACCCCCCTGATCCTTTTCTGACTAACTCGTACGGGTCAAGGGCATAAGTGCAATAGGCCATTTTAGAGGCAATACCAACCTCTACCTCTGATATAATGGTCGGTGTGGAGAATCTTTTAGTTTGGCCAGCCGGCAATAGTTCAGTTCGAATTCGTTGTATCTTGGATTCCATATCCCCCCTTTGAACCCTCTACTGACAAACTCGTACAGGTCTAGGGTATAAGTGCTATGGGCCATTTTAAAGGCAATAAGTACCTCTTCCTCTGGTATCATTGCCCACGTGGAGAATCTCTTCGTTTGGCCAGCCGGCAATAGTTCATTTTCGAATTTGTGATATACCAGGGTACCCCCCCTTATCCTTTTCTGACTAACTCGTACGGGTCAAGGGCATAAGTGCTATGGGTCATTTTAGAGGCAATACCAACTTCTACCTGTGGTATAATGGTCGGTGTTGATAATCTCTTAGTTTGGCCAGCCGGCAATAGTTCAGTTCGAATTCGTTGTATCTTGGATTCCATATCCCCCCTTTGAACCCTCTACTGACAAACTGGTACGGGTCTAGGGTATAAGTGCTATGGGCCATTTTAAAGGCAATAAGTACCTCTTCCTCTGGTATCATTGCCCACGTGGAGAATCTCTTCGTTTGGCCAGCCGGCAATAGTTCATTTTCGAATTTGTGATATACCAGGGTACCCCCCCCCCCCCTTATCCTTTTCTGACTAACTTGTACGGGTCTAGGGCATAAGTGCTATGGGCCATTTTAGAGGCAATACCAACCTCTACCTGTGGTATAATGGTCGGTGTGGAGAATCTCTTAGTTTGGCCAGCCGGCAATAGTTCAGTTCGAATTCGTTGTATCTTGGATTCCATATCCCCCTTTGAACCCTCTACTGACAAACTCGTACGGGTCTAGGGTATAAGTGCTATGGACCATTTTAAAGGCAATAAGTACCTCTTCCTCTGGTATCATTGCCCACGTGGAGAATCTCTTCGTTTGGCCAGCCGGCAATAGTTCATTTTCGAATTTGTGATATACCAGGGTACCCCCCTTATCCTTTTCTGACTAACTTGTACGGGTCTAGGGCATAAGTGCTATGGGCCATTTTAGAGGCAATACCAAGTTCTACCTCTGGTATAATGGTCAGTGTGGAGAATCTCTTAGTTTGGCCAGCCGGCAATAGTTCAGTTCGAATTCGTTGTATCTTGGATTCCATATCCCCCTTTGAACCCTCTACTGACAAACTCGTACGGGTCTAGGGTATAAGTGATATGGGCCATTTTAAAGGCAATAAGTACCTCTTCCTCTGGTATCATTGCCCACGTGGAGAATCTCTTCGTTTGGCCAGCCGGCAATAGTTCATTTTCGAATTTGTGATATACCAGGGTACCCTCCTTATCCTTTCTGACTAACTTGTACGGGTCTAGGGCATAAGTGCTATGGGCCATTTTAGAGGCAATACCAACCTCTACCTCTGGTATAATGGTCGGTGTGGAGAATCTCTTAGTTTGGCCAGCCGGCAATAGTTCAGTTCGAATTCGTTGTATCTTGGATTCCATATCCCCCCTTTGAACCCTCTACTGACAAACTCGTACGGGTCTAGGGTATAAGTGCTATGGGCCATTTTAAAGGCAATAAGTAGTTCTACCTCTGGTATCATTGCCCACGTGGAGAATCTCTTCGTTTGGCCAGCCGGCAATAGTTCATTCCGAATGAGTGATATACCAGAGTACCCACCTTACCTTTTCCTAACTAACTCGTACGGGTCTAGGGGATAAGTGCTATGGCCCATTTTAGATGCAATACCTACCTGTACCTCTGGTATAATGGCCGATGTGGACAATCTCTTAGTTGGGTCAGGGTCCCTAATAGACCTTGAGATGAGGAACTCAGATGACGTAATTAAAAAACAATATTAGTCCGCGATACAATTGTGGATGCTGTGATTTTAAAAATGGACATAAATGAACAATAAGAACTGTTTTATAGAGCTGATGTGATGAGAAAAGAAATATGTAGATTTGACCTGAAATAAATTATTAGAAAGGACAATTTTTTTATTGAGTTTTATGATCAGAATTTTGGGATTATTTCATGTGGAGAGTGACATTTTTCACCATCTTCCGGGGTCCAGCAATTTGCGAAAAAAGTAATCTCACTTGCCACCCCGAAAATTTAACCAAACATGTATAAATGTATCAGCTTCGATATGAGCCATCCTACATGTTCAAGTAAACGATATGGACTGAGCAATGGAGGAAAACGTTACCATTGTCGCCTATGGAGAATTAATTAAAAATGTTGACCCAAATTGTGAACTATTATTTCAAAGTTGTTGGAGTGTTTCATGGTTCAATGATCACAATTTCGGATGGGAGCTGCTGAAATCGAGGTCAGTTACACTCTTTTAGTGCTATTTGATTAAAAAGAATACAAAATGGCTACCAATAATTTAGATTTTTATCAAAAATATACCAATTTTATACTTATAAACAGTGAAGAGGCAGAAAATGGGGCATGCATTATTTGGACTGGGGCCACTCAGAGGAGAAATAATTATATTCTAGGGATGATCAATGTCACATACCCAAATGCCAAACGTACTAAAATGAATGTTGCACGTTTAGCAAAAATTTTGCAATTGAAATCTACTGATTTAGCCAAAAATTTAGATGCTTCACACCTTTGTCATAATGCATTGTGTGTGAATACAGACCATATTGTTTTAGAACCTCGGGAGATTAACAATCAAAGAAAAATATGTGTAGCTGCACACCAATGCACCACACATATTGTGCATGGCACAAACTATACTAACTGCATGCTGAATCTGAAATTGTGGTTTGTTATGATTTTGTAGTAAACATATGCACCTTGCACATTTTACCTCCACATTAATCATCTCTGAAAATACAAGTTTTTAACACAAGTAAAAAACGAAAATGGGAAAAAAGCCCACCCTCATACCCCCAAGACACTGAAACAAACATGGCAAACATGTTTATGCAAGATTATAAGCTCAGTCAAACATTTATGTGGTTTTTTTCGCCAGTGTTTACTAATTTTTACAGTGCAAGGGGAGTAACTCTTGATGGTTTCATTACTGTGTCAGAAAACTGGGTCATTCAATCAACAGGTGATCACAGGAAGTAAACATGCGGTAGAGAACTAAATGAAAGTGAAACATAGAGACAAATCAATGAACAAAGTATGACAGTCATTAATTAAATAAAGTAAACAAAAACAAAAGAAAAAATAACAGAAAGGAAAAAATCCAAATATGACATCGAGTTACAAAGGCAAACTGTGAATGACCTAATGTTGTAATATCATTTTACATGGTTTTATTTTGTTTATAACTTTGTTTCAAGGTATGTGTTTTCCAATAAATGCATGTACTGTGGCTGGATGCATGCATGCATGCATGCATGCATTGGGAGATATGAAGTGGTCTTTTTGTCTGATACAAGGTTTATTTCAGTGTCTTGGACCATTATCCCATTTTCATAACAAACTTAAAATAAACAAACTTTTTAATTTAAAAAAAACACAACTAACTCATATCATGCTCATATATTCCTGAAAAGTGTTTGTTTTAATATATTATAAGATGTTTAGTATTCTCTGTAAATAAATAAATAAATAACTACATATGCTTCCTGAAAGGCTGAAAGAAAACCATATTGTGTAACCTTTTAATATAAATGTTAATCTGGCCATGAACTACAACCTGGCTGTGGAACGAATTCTTTCGGACTTGAATTCTGACATAGCTTTGGTTCTAACTGATGTTTTTTATATCCACTAATCAACCTGTTTCGCACTCTCTTGTTTAACAAGAAATCGATAGCCTGTTTTTTACGAGCTTTTAACCTGTTTAATTTGACACGTAAACTTTTTTGATATGCACAATCATATATTTCACGTTTACGTATTTTTTTCAGAGCCACTACAGCACGAGACTTTCTACCCAGACCACAACCTACAGCTTTTAGGGTCTTAGCCAATGCAACATCCCGTTTATTATTGACTTTCAAGACTGCTGCAGATGCACGGCCTAAGGCATTGCGAGAAAAATTCTTATTCTTCGGTAGGTATGTAGAAATTGTCCTATTGACGGACTCACACTTATTTGTATTGCTGAAAAATTGCATCTGATTTAATGCGGTCTGAGACAGTTTCATTTCTAACAATGATTCTATTAATAATTTGTCAGTCTTATTTGGTTTCAAAGACCCATTTTGTAAACCATGACTGCTAAGGTTAATAGATTTGTACCACCAACTAGTTTTTATACCACCATTACATAGTGTTATGCTCCATCTACACGTATCGCTACAATTACCACTATAACAATTCACAACAGACTTAACAATGCGTGGCAAACATTTTGAAATTTGTTGTCGGTCACCATTATATTTTGCAAATAAACATTTCATTATACCATGTGAACGTAATTTTAAATCATTGGCAAAAGCTATTTTAATATCATTCCTCTGGGCCTTTGTAGCTCCAGGGAACATACCGACACTAAATTTTGCTCGCAATACCTCACGGAACTGACTTTGACCCCGGTGAATAGTATCTGCCAGTCTATTTACTGACCATAAAGGGTCAAATATTTCCTGCATTGCTTCTTGTAGACCTTGTACACTTTTTGCATCCCCATCAGTAGTACAATAGTCCACAAGTAAATCAAGTTTAGCAATTTTTTTACCTATTTCATACCCAAGATCCTTCTCACTCAAAGGATCATACCTATTTGTATTTGATGTGCAGTACTCGTGATTAGGACATTCAATGTCATAACCTTTACCGCGTAACCATGCACCAACCCAGCAAAGTTTGTTTACAAGGTGAAAACCAATGATATCATGATTGTCAGTTTCATTTTCACAGGCAATACCAATGACTTGTGATGCATTTTGTCCCATTTTATGCCTACTTTTTATATGCACACTCTGATAGGTACCATCCATTTGTAATTTTACAGGACTATTTTTATTTAACCCTAAGGTTTCATTTCTCTTTCTGAAACTCTCAACCACTTGTTCGGTTTCATTTTCCGCAAGTTTTACAACCTTGTCACAAACAGTATTTGTTATTCTCTGCATTGTTCCTTTTGACATAGGAGGAATACATGAACTAGTTAAAAGTAGTCGCGCGCTATCATTACCAATATTACAGTTTATCACGCCAGTCTGAAACCCATAGTTAATTGTAGCACTCTTGCGACCAGCACGTCCTGTGTCAATTTCTCTAAATAGTTTATATTTTTCTGAAATAAATTTACACTTGGTACACTTCATTTTCCAAATCCAACCAAGACCCCATTGAGTCTCTTGTACCAGTTCAAAATGTGGAACAACACACTTTGGACTTTTATTTAAATGACATATTATAAGACTATTGATCATTAAAATATTAAGATCTCTATCTACTGTTCTATTTTCAGTACTTTTCTCCTCTAAATATTCATCTAAATAATCATCTGACAATTTATGCGGTCTGAGTAGTTTGACTGTAGTCACACATTTTTCAGTTTGGGGAGCTACATAAGATTTTTTATCGTAACTCTCTTTTGAGTACAGCTTAAATTCCTTTTCTGTAAGGCGGGGTAACCAGACAGATTCTGTGGTGTTTTTAGGAGTCAAATCTGTAGTGGAATTAGAAAATTTAAGTTTAGGTGGTGCAGGTAAAACTTGCATAGATAAATTTTTTAAAACCTGCGTAGATGGAGCTGTAGATGGAGCAACACCATTAATAACACTACAACCTTGATCTGTTGTTAGGGATACACAACGCAATAGATGGGCTTGGTTACCAACCTTATATTGGTTTCTTTTCCTTTTCCCTTTCATTATTGAATAAATACACACTCTGTTATGTTTGTATAATTCTAAATTATGACATCATAAAGTCATGACGTCACAAAAGCGATGACGTCACAATGTTATCTTCACTAAAGAAAAGCACCATTTTTCCCTATTTGAACACTCACACAAAAAGAACTCTAAAATGGTTATTACTTGATGGATTTTAAAACTAAAACCTGTTTTAGAATTGTCTGTGAATGATCTTAACAATTATTAAAAAATAAAAATGTTCTATTCCTTCTATGAAAGAAATAAATATCAAAAACATTATTTTCTGAGTGAAAAAATCCTTAAATCTACCTTATTTACAGTAAAAAACACAATATTTTCATGATTCATCATCTAAACATGATGATTTTTATAAAGTCTGTTAGGTAATGAAGGTTTGTTAAATGGCACTTTAAGCTATGAAGAGTCTTAATCAATGTCTAAATTGTGAATTGATAACATATGGATTTTGTGCTTTTTTTCTACTAAAAGATATAAGGAACAGTAATAAGCATGCTTACTTAAAAATACTAAAAATTAACTTATTTTATTTCAGATGCGGAAAAAAACTTCACAGAATTGTTCGAAAAGGTGTACCGAAGACATTCATTCTGCAATACAAGTGGAATCTGACATTTGCTGATCTAATATGGGTCAGGGTCCCTAATAGACCTTGAGATGAGGAACTCAGATGACGTAATTAAAAAACAATATTAGTCCGCGATACAATTGTGGATGCTGTGATTTTAAAAATGGACATAAATGAACAATAAGAACTGTTTTATAGAGCTGATGTGATGAGAAAAGAAATATGTAGATTTGACCTGAAATAAATTATTAGAAAGGACAATTTTTTTATTGAGTTTTATGATCAGAATTTTGGGATTATTTCATGTGGAGAGTGACATTTTTCACCATCTTCCGGGGTCCAGCAATTTGCGAAAAAAGTAATCTCACTTGCCACCCCGAAAATTTAACCAAACATGTATAAATGTATCAGCTTCGATATGAGCCATCCTACATGTTCAAGTAAACGATATGGACTGAGCAATGGAGGAAAACGTTACCATTGTCGCCTATGGAGAATTAATTAAAAATGTTGACCCAGTTTGGCCAGCCGGCAATAGTTCAGTTCGACTTCGTTGTAAACAAGGATACTATATCCCCCTTTTAACCCTCTGCTGACAAAATCGTACGGGTCTAGGGTATCAGTGCTATAGGTTGTTTTAAAGGCAATAAGTACCTCTACCTATAGTATGATTGCCCACGTGGAGAATTTCTTAGTTTGTCCAGCCGGCAACAGTTCATTTCGAATTTGTGAAATACCAGGGTACCCCCCCTTATCCTTTTCTGACTAATTTGTACGGGTCTAGGGCATAAGTGCTATGGGCCATTTTAGAGGCAATACCAATCTCTACCTCTGGTATAATGGTCGGTGTGGAGAATCTCTTAGTTTGGCCAGCCGGCAATAGTTCAGTTCGAATTCGTTGTATCTTGGATTCCATATCCCCCTTTGAACCCTCTACTGACAAACTCGTACGGGTCTAGGGTATAAGTGCTATGGGCCATTTTAAAGGCAATAAGTACCTCTTCCTCTGGTATCATTGCCCACGTGGAGAATCTCTTCGTTTGGCCAGCCGGCAATAGTTCATTTTCGAATTTGTGATATACCAGGGTACCCCCCTTATCCTTTTCTGACTAACTTGTACGGGTCTAGGGCATAAGTGCTATGGGCCATTTTAGAGGCAATACCAAGTTTTACCTCTGGTATAATGGTCAGTGTGGAGAATCTCTTAGTTTGGCCAGCCGGCAATAGTTCAGTTCGAATTCGTTGTATCTTGGATTCCATATCCCCTTTGAACCCTCTACTGACAAACTCGTACGGGTCTAGGGTATAAGTGATATGGGCCATTTTAAAGGCAATAAGTACCTCTTCCTCTGGTATCATTGCCCACGTGGAGAATCTCTTCGTTTGGCCAACCGGCAATAGTTCATTTTCGAATTTGTGATATACCAGGGTACCCCCCCTTATCCTTTCTGACTAACTTGTACGGGTCTAGGGCATAAGTGCTATGGGCCATTTTAGAGGCAATACCAACCTCTACCTCTGGTAAAATGGTCGGTGTGGAGAATCTCTTAGTTTGGCCAGCCGGCAATAGTTCAGTTCGAATTCGTTGTATCTTGGATTCCATATCCCCCCTTTGAACCCTCTACTGACAAACTCGTACGGGTCTAGGGTATAAGTGCTATGGGCCATTTTAAAGGCAATAAGTACCTCTTCCTCTGGTATCATTGCCCACGTGGAGAATCTCTTCGTTTGGCCAGCCGGCAATAGTTCATTCCGAATGAGTGATATACCAGAGTACCCACCTTACCTTTTCCTAACTAACTCGTACGGGTCTAGGGGATAAGTGCTATGGCCCATTTTAGATGCAATACCTACCTGTACCTCTGGTATAATGGCCGATGTGGACAATCTCTTAGTTTGGCCAGCCGGCAATAGTTCAGTTCGACTTCGTTGTAAACAAGGATACTATATCCCCCTTTTAACCCTCTGCTGACAAAATCGTACGGGTCTAGGGTATCAGTGCTATAGGTTGTTTTAAAGGCAATAAGTACCTCTACCTATAGTATGATTGCCCACGTGGAGAATTTCTTAGTTTGTCCAGCCGGCAACAGTTCATTTCGAATTTGTGAAATACCAGGGTACCCAACTTACACTTTCCTGACTAACTCGTACGGGTCTAGGGTATAAGTGCTATGGGTCATTTTAAAGGCAATAAATACCTCTACCTCTGATATGATTGCCTACGTGGAGAATCTCTTAGTTTGTCAAGCCGGCAATAGTTCATTTCAAATTTGTGAAATACCAGGGTACCCACCTTACCCTTTCCTGACTAACTCGTACGGGTCTAGGGTATAACTGCTATGAGCCATTTTAGAGGCAATATCCACCTCTACCTCTGGTATAATGGCCGATGTAGAGAATCTCTTAGTTTGGCCAGCCGGCAATAGTTAAGTTCGACTCCGTTGTAAACCAGATACCATATTCCCCTTTTAACCCTCTGCTGACAAAATCGTACGGGTCTAGGGTATAAGTGCTATAGACCATTTTAAAGGCAATAAGTACCTCTACCTTTGGTATAATGGCCGATGTGGAGAATCTCTTAGTTTCGCCAGCCGGCAATAGTTCAGTTCGACTTCGTTGTAAACCAGGATACCATATCCCCCTTGTAACCATCTGCTGACAAACTCGTACGGGTCTAGGGTATAAGTGTTGTGGGTCATTTTAAAGGCAATAAGTACCTCTACCTCTGGTTTGATTGCCCACGTGGAGAATCTCTTAGTTTGTCCAGCCGGCAATAGTTCAGTTCGAATTCGTTGTATACCGGGATACCATATCCCCCCTTTTAACCCTCTACTGATAAACTAGTACGGGTGTAGCGTATAAGTGGTATGGGCCATTTTAAAGGCAATAAGTACCTCTTCCTCTTGTATCATTGCCCACGCGGTTAATCTCTTCGTTTGACCAGCCGGCAATAGTTCATTTTCGAATTTGTGATATACCAGGGTACCCCCCCCCCCCCCCCCCTTTATCCTTTCCTGACTAACTCGTACGGGTGTAGGGCATAAGTACTATGGGCCATTTCAGAGGCAATACCAATTTCTACCTCTGGTATAATGGTCAATGTGGAAAATTTCATAGTTTGGCCAGCCGGCAATAGTTCAGTTCGAATTCGTTTTATCTTGGATTCCATATCCCCCCTTTGAAATCTCTACTGACAAACTCGTACGGGTCTAGGGTATAAGTGCTATGGGCCATTTTAAAGGCAATAAGTACCTCTTCCGCTGGTATCATTGCCCACGTGGAGAATCTCTTCGTTTGGCCAGCCGGCAATAGTTCATTTTCGAATTTGTGATATACCAGGGAACCCCCCCCCCCCCCCCTTATCCTTTTCTGACTAACTCGTACGGGTCTATGGCATAAGTGATATGGGCTATTTTAGAGGTAATACCAACCTCTACCTCTGGTATAATGGTCGATGTGGAGAATCTCTTAGTTTGGCCAGCCGGCAATAGTTCAGTTCGAATTCGTTGTATCTTGGATTCCATATCCCCCCTTTGAACCCTCTACTGACAAACTCGTACGGGTCTAGGGTATAAGTGCTATAGGCCATTTTAAAGGCAATAAGTACCTCTTCCTCTGGTATCATTGCCCACGTGGAGAATCTCTTCGTTTGGCCAGCCGGCAATAGTTCATTTTCGAATTTGTGATATACCAGGGTACCCCCCTTATCCTTTTCTGACTAACTTGTACGGGTCTAGGGCATACGTGCTATGGGCCATTTTAGAGGCAATACCAACCTATACCTCTGGTATAATGGTCGGTGTGGAGAATCTCTTAGTTTGGCCAGCCGGCAATAGTTCAGTTCGAATTCGTTGTATCTTGGATTCCATATCCCCCCTTTGAACCCTCTACTGACAAACTCGTACGGGTCTAGGGTATAAGTGCTATGGGCCATTTTAAAGGCAATAAGTACCTCTTCCGCTGGAATAATTGCCCACGTGGAGAATCTCTTCGTTTGGCCAGCCGGCAATAGTTCATTTTCGAATTTGTGATATACCAGGGTACCCCCCTTATCCTTTTCTGACTAACTCGTACGGGTCAAGGGCATAAGTGCTATGGGTCATTTGAGAGGCAATACCAACCTCTACCTGTGGTATAATGGTCGGTGTTGATAATCTCTTAGTTTGGCCAGCCGGCAATAGTTCAGTTCGAATTCGTTGTATCTTGGATTCCATATCCCCCCTTTGAACCCTCTACTGACAAACTGGTACGGGTCTAGGGTATAAGTGCTATGGGCCATTTTAAAGGCAATAAGTACCTCTTCCTCTGGTATCATTGCCCACGTGGAGAATCTCTTCGTTTGGCCAGCCGGCAATAGTTCAATTTCGAATTTGTGATATACCAGGGTACCCCCCCTTATCCTTTTCTGACTAACTTGTACGGGTCTAGGGCATAAGTGCTATGGGCCATTTTAGAGGCAATACCAACCTCTACCTCTGGTATAATGGTCGGTGTGGAGAATCTCTTAGTTTGGCCAGCCGGCAATAGTTCAGTTCGAATTCGTTGTATCTTGGATTCCATATCCCCCTTTGAACCCTCTACTGACAAACTCGTACGGGTCTAGGGTATAAGTGCTATGGGCCATTTTAAAGGCAATAAGTACCTCTTCCTCTAGTATCATTGCCCACGTGGAGAATCTCTTCGTTTGGCCAGCCGGCAATAGTTCATTTTCGAATTTGTGATATACCAGGGTACCCCCCCCCCTTATCCTTTCTGACTAACTTGTAGGAGTCTAGGGCATAAGTGCTATGGACCATTTTAGAGGCAATACCAATCTCTACCTCTGGTATAATGGTCGGTGTGAAGAATCTCTTAGTTTGGCCAGCCGGCAATAGTTCAGTTCGAATTCGTTGTATCTTGGATTCCATATCCCCCCTTTGAACCCTCTACTGACAAACTCGTACGGGTCTAGGGTATAAGTGCTATGGGCCATTTTAAAGGCAATAAGTACCTCTTCCTCTGGTATCATTGCCCACGTGGAGAATCTCTTCGCTTGGCCAGCCGGCAATAGTTCATTTTCGAATTTGTGATATACCAGGGTACCCCCCCCCCCCCCACCTTATCCTTTTCTGACTAACTCGTACGGGTCTAGGGCATAAGTGATATGGGCCATTTTAGAGGCAATACCAACTTCTACCTCTGGTATAATGGTCGATGTGGAGAATCTCTTAGTTTGGCCAGCCGGCAATAGTTCAGTTCGAATTCGTTGTATCTTGGATTCCATATCCCCCCTTTGAACCCTCTACTGACAAACTCGTACGGGTCTAGGGTATAAGTGATATGGACCATTTTAAAGGCAATAAGTACCTCTTCCTCTGGTAGCATTGCCCACGTGGAGAATCTCTTCGTTTGGCCAGCCGGCAATAGTTCATTTTCGAATTTGTGATGTACCAGGGTACCCCCCTTATCCTTTTCTGACTAACTTGTACGGGTCAAGGGCATAAGTGCTGCTATGGGCCATTTTAGAGGCAATATCAACCTCTACCTCTGGTATAATGTTCGGTGTGGAGAATCTCTTAGTTTGGCCAGCCGGCAATAGTTCAGTTCGAATTCGTTGTATCTTGGATTCCATATCCCCCTTTGAACCCTCTACTGACAAACTCGTACGGGTCTAGGGTATAAGTGATATGGGCCATTACAAAGGCAATAAGTACCTCTTCCTCTGGTATCATTGCCCACGTGGAGAATCTCTTCGTTTGGCCAGCCGGCAATAGTTCATTTTCGAATTTGTGATATACCAGGGTACCCCCCCTTATCCTTTCTGACTAACTTGTACGGGTCTAGGGCATATAAGTGCTATGGGCCATTTTAGAGGCAATACCAACCTCTACCTCTGGTATAATGGTCGGTGTGGAGAATCTCTTAGTTTGGCCAGCCGGCAATAGTTCAGTTCGAATTCGTTGTATCTTGGATTCCATATCCCCCCTTTGAACCCTCTACTGACAAACTCGTACGGGTCTAGGGTATAAGTGCTATAGGCCATTTTAAAGGCAATAAGTACCTCTTCCTCTGGTATCATTGCCCACGTGGAGAATCTCTTCGTTTGGCCAGCCGGCAATAGTTCATTTTCGAATTTGTGATATACCAGGGTACCCCCCCCCCCCCTTAATCCTTTTCTGACTAACTCGTACGGGTCTAGGGCATAAGTGATATGGGCCATTTTAGAGGCAATACCAACTTCTACCTCTGGTATAATGGTCGATGTGGAGAATCTCTTAGTTTGGCCAGCCGGCAATAGTTCAGTTCGAATTCGTTGTATCTTGGATTCCATATCCCCCCTTTGAACCCTCTACTGACAAACTCGTACGGGTCTAGGGTATAAGTGTTATGGGCCATTTTAAAGGCAATAAGTACCTCTTCCTCTGGTATCATTGCCCACGTGGAGAATCTCTTCGTTTGGCCAGCCGGCAATAGTTCATTTTCGAATTTGTGATATACCAGGGTACCCCCCCCCCCTTATCCTTTTCTGACTAACTCGTACGGGTCTAGGGCATAAGTGATATGGGCCATTTTAGAGGCAATAATATGGACTGAATTAAAGATTAAAGACTCTTATTGATCTCCGTAATTTTGAAGAATTATGTCATTGAAATAGTAATTGACAGTTTCTATTTTTCTGTTTATTATATGTCTTCAATTAACTATTGTTTCTTGTTTTTCTGATCTTTTTAATTGTGTGATACTATTATATGTATTGTATATTTTAGTTTTAGAATTGGACTATATTTGTAGACAACAAACAGATTATGGAATGCCCATATGACAATTAATTCCATTTAATTACCCTCTATTTAATCATCTTGTTTTAATTACTAAAGTTTACATTGATTCAATAATAACAACATTTTAATTATCATAATTGTTTTGTGTTGTGTGAGGCAATGCAATTAAACTTTTCATTTACTTTCATTTTAAATGACGCGGACCTTACAGAAGACACCTATTGGCTTAATATTTCTTAATTACTTTATATTGCTATAAATAGCATAACCATAATGGATATTGACAGCAAAATTTATTTTATTGTCACAATCTAATAACTACCCAAAACATTTCATCGAACGCGGTTTTGATCTCATGAATATTATTGACGGCTAGCCTCATGAATATTAACGCCGGCTAGATCCACACTAGTGTTGATATATCATATACAGAGAGTAGACATGTTCCTGTGACGGTTTCAGCCAGAAGAAAAATAGATATAGGTTGATACGCGGGAATTCATTTACATATCTACATTTAACAAAACTTGCTCAAAAGCTCTACATTTATAGCCTGCTTTTCCAAACGTTTGGTTTATTATGAAACAAAGAATAACTTATATTCTGACTGTTTATTTCAATTTATTTGTATATATTTTACATTTAGACTTTTTCTACAAAGACTGTGATACAAGTGAAAAGTTTGGCTAGCTATAGAATCAGGTTTAATCCACCATTTTTGTACGTAAGAAAATGTCCGTACCGAGTAAGGAATATGCCAGTTGTTATCCATTCGTTTGGTGTGATTGAGGTTTTGATTTAGCCATTTGATTACGTACTTCTGTTTAAATACTCCACGGAGTTCGGTATTTTTGTTATTTACATTTTCGAGAACGTCTTCATATGAAATTAATAGCGTTCTTCTTTTCGTCAAAATATCAAAGAGATCGAGTTTGTAGTATTTGCAGTTGTTTTAGAGAAAAAAGTATGATAACACTTTAAAGAGAAACTACAAGTTAGCTAAAACATGCAGTAATAATAAAACAAGAAATAGAAGTTTAAGTTATTGTGCCCTGGTATTTTTTTTTATTCTTGTCTTTCGTTTTTGCTTATGTGCTGTGTCTGTATGCCCTATTTTTGTTCACACATTTGTTTGTTTTTATTTTGATTATACAATGTAATTAAGATAATACACAATATTGACTGCTGGTTCCATATTTTTGACATTTTTACCTATTATGATTTCTTTTGATCACAAATCGTTGTCAATAAAATGTCTTTTTATGCGCCTGTTATACAACTGAGAAGTTTAGCTAGCTATAACACCAGGTTTAATCATAAATTTTCTACACAAGACAATGCCTGAAACAATTTATGAATATGCCAGTTGATATCTAATTGTCTGATGTGATTGAGTTTTTTATTTTGTCATATGATTACGGACTTTCCGTTTTAAATTTTCCTTGGAAGTTGGAGTACTGTATTTTTGTCATTCTACTTTTTTCTAGCGTCATATCAACTCAACATATATTATATAATATAGGAGTTTGTCTTTTTATTTCCATAACACAATCTTTTTTTATCTAGTTGATTTAAACGCAGTCTAGTGATACTTTAAAATATATTCAGGACGATCACAATCTGACATTGATTAACAACAATTGTTTTTCCGATGCTTCGTCCGAATCTCAATTTTCCCTTTGTCTATATCGCCGTGGGAAATCTACAATGAAAAAGCTTGTATTTATCTTAGCAAAAATGAAAGACAACAAAAACGCATAAGACGAAGCGGGTTTTTAAAAGTATGCATTGTAAGATATGAGCCATTTGAATACATAATGAATGTTCTTAAGAACATGATTACTTCTGAATTGACTTTTGTTAAGTGATTTTGTCCTGCTTTAAACGTCATAATCAGCACCATATTCAATTCTTTTCAAATCATGTTTCCTCGTTTTGATTATTTTAAGAGTAAAAAATACCAACAAATATATAAAAAAAGAAGATGTGGTATGATTGCCAATGAGACAACTGTCCACAAGAGACCAAAATGACA
Organism: Mytilus edulis; assembly: GCA_019925275.1. Classification (NCBI taxonomy): domain Eukaryota; kingdom Metazoa; phylum Mollusca; class Bivalvia; order Mytilida; family Mytilidae; genus Mytilus; species Mytilus edulis. Next base: position 82,546,342 of record CM034350.1, read on the forward strand.
CAGACATTAATGTCTGTTTTTCAATACATAATGAACGAATCACAAGCATCCATTTCATACAGATTTTAAAGATTAATAAAATTAAGTCTTCAATTTTGAGAAACTGTTTGAATTTTCATTTTTTTAAAAGTATTATCAAACTAAGACTTATTAGAATTTTTCAGTATGGCTTTTTCTACATGTGTAAATTCGTAAAAGTATGTTTCGAACAAAACCGAAGCAATACAAAATTATGTATTTTATTGACTGCTCTCGATATGTGGCACTTAAAAGCATCTTTTAGCTATGTTCGATGTCTTTCAAAATGACTGCAATTATCATGTTTCCCTAGTTCTTGCGACTGGAGCGCCGTCGTACTAAAGCATCGTCTAAGTTAAAACCGTCCGAGGAGGGTGGGGAGCAAGAAGGTAAAATGAGGTTTATTTTAATCAATAGTACCGCTTAAGTCGACGCTTCGGACGGTCTTAAGCTTGTTGTAGGGTATGAATGATTCGATCATTGATGAAGACCCTACATGATCTATATAGCTGAAGAAACATGAATAAAAGCCCTGTTCATTGATAGATTAAAAAATAACAGATTCCATGTAATATATTTTTTATTCGCTATATTTTAGCACGTCATTGTTTCCTTTTTTATTTGTCCTTTCTTCTCTATTTTTTTTGTTTTGATCATTATTCCCTATTCTGTTAACCCTAAACCCACTCCTTCAATTATTTAATATAACCCCTTCAGATAAGCTGCAGATAAGACAATCGTTTGATTATTTGTCAAATTGTTTAAAATTCTACACCATTAACTGTTTATGTATTATTTTAATTTTACAGCGAATGAGAGATCAGTTTGACGAATTTAAAGAGCAACTAAAGAAATCTGATTGTGACCCAGAAGGAATGTTTCTCAACGAAACCCTTAAAAGACTTTTGCAACTTTAACATGTCTCATCAAAACACGTTACAATTAGTGCGCTCATAGAATTTCACGTCTCACATTTTATGAACTTCATACTGCAAACTAGTTTATCATAAAATGTAAACATTTTTTTAGATAGATTTCATGATACATTGTAGTTTAACTAATATCTAATATCTATTCTTCTCTATTGTGTATGAACAATAAACGATTATTATTGTTTTACGTCTCACTTTTCTTTTACGTTTATTTGGTTTATTTGCTAATAGAAAAGGGTACCTATGAGACATTCGAATCATTACCATCGGCAAAAAACGAAAAGAAGACCAAGAGACAAACAAAGGTGTACAGACACAACATAAAAAGACGACGGAAAAACACGAATCCCACAAAAAAGATTAAAGAGACATATGTCTCACGGTCATAAAAATTTTCGAGCATGATTTTTGTACTCAGACTCAAAAATCAACCAATCAAATTGCTGGATTTCATGTTTCGAGCATGATTTTTGTGCTTCGAGCACTGAGCAAAGTTTTATGCCTTCTGATGCTCCTGGAGGGTGACCAGATCCTGACCAATATGTGGAATCCGTCGTGTTGCTCATGTAAGTGCGGGAGTTTGGAATCCAGTGTAATTTCTTGACGAGAATAGTTGTGTTTGCATAAAAGTAAAAAAGGACGAAAGATACCAAACGGACAGTCAAACTCATAAATCTAAAACAAATTGACAACGCCATGGTTAAAAATGAAAAAGACAAACAAACAACAGCACACACTACACAATATAGACGACTAAAGAATAAACAACACGAACCCCCCAAAAAACTAGGGGTGATCTCAGGTGCTCCGGAAGGGTAAGCAGATACTGCTCCACATGTGGCACCCGTCGTGTTCCTTATGTGATAACAAATCCGGTAAATAGTCTAATTCGGTAGGTCACATTCATGAAAGGGAAGGGGATTGTAGTTACGACGTAAGGAACATATCCGATATCATTTGTGAAACGGTTATTCCATAACGGTCAACCAACTCGTGATGGCGTCCGTAAAATTTACGAAGGGATGATTTCAACTTCACCATTTGGAACTCTTGGTTTAATAGCTTTCTTGTGAGGAGCAACCCTCTATCAAGAAAATCATGATAGGAAATGCAAGCACGGGAATATTGTATCAATTGGTACATGACATATCATAACCTATAATCTTGTATTGCATATCATGCACGTAGTGTATGATTAAATTAGCTCCAGTATTGTTGTTTAAATTAGGTAGCATGGCTGTTTCGGTATAAGGTATGATAGATATACAAAAATTTGAGTAATTGATGTATGTGTTGTATTGTAGATAATAAAGTATTTGAGTGTTATACTTGTACTAAGACGTATAATTGTGAATGAATGACGGATAACTATTTCAGGGAGTTGGTTCATAAGTGGCCCAAGTTTTACCGTTCAAAACGTTCGAATGAATTTCACGTATACATTTTGCGTTTTCAACATTACATATAAAACGATCATTGCTCAACGGACATCAATGTCTTTCTCGTGATTGATCGTATGTGTTTATAAATCCAGATTTTGTGTTTTTAGTGATTTCTCTGTGTGTGATATCGTACTCTTGTCATAGGAGGACTACATTCACAGCGGTTTTTTTTTACCAAAGGTAAACGACACAGTCAAGAAATGAAAATTATAGGGTTCACAGAATATCAGGGAGATACATGTAGGATTTCAATATCCATTTAAGTAAGATTTAAGTATGATTAACTGTGATTTTTGGCGGGATTGGGGTAGGGGTTTCTACGTGCAATTACGCAGATAACAAATGTTGATGTTTGTTATATACTAGTAGTTTTTATAATTAAAGCTTTCTTAGTCCTGAATGTTCTTGCATTCATTTGTACTGTATTCCTGTCATGTTATGATGTCATTGTTATGTATATTTAACATTGCCATAAAAATGCTAAATGGGTAGCTGCGAAACCTGCTGGTTCAACAAACAATATTTTTCTTAAAATGTCATGTACCAAGTCAGGAAAATGACACTTTTTATCTGATAGTTCGTTTTTATGTGTGTTGCATTGTCGTTTGTTTATTGTTCACTTTAGTGTTTCTATTGGTTCGTTGTTTCCCTCTTATAGTTGGTGTGTTTTCCAGGGTTTTAGTTTGTATCCCGGGCTTGTTTTTGTCTCTATCGATTTATGACTTTCGAACAGCAGTATAATACTGTTGCCTTTGTTTGCCAATAATTAGGATTCATATTAGTAAAACATTGATGATTACACATAGCTCCCATTGTATGAGCAAATGTACATAACATAAAAAGATGTGGTATGATTGTCAATGAGACAACTACTAACCAAGGACCTGATGACCAAATGACATGTTTGTTAAGTCAACCTAAACATGAACATATAGTGAGACAAAATATTGATGGCTTAAATGATTTTTTAATGTATAGTTTTCATCTTTTTGTAAGATTAATTACAAAATTGAAGTGTTAGGATTGTAACCGATATAGCTATACAAAGAAGCAGGGTTTAACAATGTCAGTAAGGACAACAGCGACTACAGCACTTGCACTGATCATCAACCTAAAAGTTCGATTTAAAGTGATTAACTGACTAAAATAAAAAAAAAAACCAGTTGTATCATAATAAACTCCGTCATATAACCTCTTGTGCATTTTCAATATTTTTTTTCAAGAATGAAATACTCTTTGAAAAACAAATCAGATGAGTCAGTCGATAACGACAAAATATACCACAAGTAAAAGTCTATTTTCTAAAACCGAATTGATACAAGTGATACAAATAGAAGTCATACTTTCATACTATTACTGTCATCAATTCATTGTTTATCTAAATAAGTATAAAACTAATTATGCATATGTGTTTAGTTCGTTTATGTAATCCTTTATGTTATAGTTATTCAACAAACAAGTCGGTATATGTCATTTAATCTGCACGTCTCGGATGACCCCACATGAACCGAATGGCGTAGGAGTTCGCGTTAAAAACTTGTCCCGTAGTTACTTATTAAATGACGAATACCGATTTGATTGGCTAATTGTTTTAAAACATTAGGCCATCACTTTACAGGTATCATTATTATACATCTTGGAAATATGTGGACGGTGTTCAATCCACGACTCCTAAGGAAATTCTCTTGTAGGTTAAGGACATGGCAAAATACGCTTTTAAGTAGTAAAAGGTAAATTTTTTAAAACTTGAAGTTTATCAAACTCAAACGTTCTCCCAACTTGTTTGGAAATTTGCGTTTTAATTGCAGATCATTTGATTGTTTCTTTTAGAAAATGCTTTCCATTTGGTTTTTGGAATTTATGCAATTGTTTAGGATTTGTTTCATTTTAACTGACTAATATAAGTAAAAAGTATATTGTCTAACAATTATATTACTTTTATCATAAAATGTTCCTAGTTTGAGAAATAAAAAACACAGACTTTTTCATATTTTGAAATGACAGATATTGTACTAAAGTTGTTGATTGTTAACTACTGGTATGTCTTAATTGCAAGGTAAAAGACAATCTCTGATTGGGTCCGCTAAGGGCGTGCAATTTGTTTGATTGGAAAATGTAATTATGTTAGAGCATAAAAGCGTCAAAACATTTATTAATGGAGTTTCGCCTGGATCCGCTCCTACAAAAAAACTGTTGAGCACATTTGAGGTAGATTATGCATACCGTAGACGTGCGCATTATAAAAATTATTACACAGTACGAAAAAAGTGTATTACCCATGGCATTTGTTCTCTACTAGATATTTAACCCAAGAAACTTTAAACCTGACACTTGTCGGTGTAAAAAACCACAAAGTCTCAAATATTAGACTTCAAAATTTCAAAATAACATTTATAAAATTATAGTTCTGTCATGTAAAAACTATCTAATCATTAGATACAATTAATATGGAAATCGACCAAAGAGCAGAAAACAGCGCAAAGCCACTAAGTTGTCTTCAACAGTACACAACATGAAAATCCAGCATCTGGACGTGGCATTCAGGTTGCAAATCACGCACCCGGAGGCGGAAGTTATATAACAGAACTACGAAAATATTTCAAGATTATATGTTTAAAGTCGTTATACAAATCACATTCTGCGTATGGGTATTCACGCATATGTATTACTTTCACGTCTGGCGTATTAGATTATAAGCAATAACAATAACAATATACTTTATTTGGAAACACTCAGACACATATTTACATGTGCAACAAGAGGCAAAATACATAGTCATTTTCATAAGCCTGGTAATTTTGGTAACTTTTTTACACCACTGGGTCGATGCCATTGCTGGTGGACGTTGGTCCCTGAGGGGATCACCAGCCCAGTAGTCAGCATGTCGGTGTTGACCTGAATATCAATTGTATGGTAATTTTTTATAAATTTCCTGTTTACTCAAATATGAAATTCTCGAAAAACTAAAGATTTTCTATTCCCAGGCATAGATAACCTTAGCCGTATATGGAACTATTTTTTGCAATTTTTGGTCATGAATGCTCTTCACCTTTGTACTTGTTTTGCTATATAAATATTTTGAACTGAGCGTCACTGTTGAGTGTTATGTAGACGAAACGCGCGTCTGGCGTCTTAAACTATAAGTCTGGTACTTTTGATAAGTAGTTTCATTGAAATAAGAGACTTCATTGCAAACACGCAATATTCCAAAAAAAAAAATCTATGGAACTTTCAAAAATGTCTTCATTTTATGTGGTTGTTAACGTTGACATTGTTAGATGTAAGTAATTATATTATTCATTATAGTGACCCGTGTTATTACAGTAGTTTAACATATAATATACATACACACCCGACCCAATGGGTCATTAAGTTACCTAAATATTAAATATTAAAGTTCATATCTGATTTGTGGTACGAATTTCATAATAAGTCTCAATAATCAATGTTTCTAATCAGAAAATGTAATAATTACAATAGGAAATATATTTATCAATAAACTAAAGTTGTAAAAATGTAACTCATGCATATGAAAAATAAATGTATACTTTATTGCAAGGAAAAAAATCCATATAATATGATAAAACTCTGGTCATTTCCAAACAGCAATACAGCCTACATTAAAACGTCAAATAATGTCCCACAAGATTTGATGGGAACTATGTACCGACACATATGTCGCCCGATCAACTTTATCAGGAGGGGAGTTTATGCAATTTCTGTTAATAATTGATCTATTTCTAACATATTTAGAACACATAATACCGATATATAGTTTCAGAGATTTTTGTTTTAATTGGCGTATTAGGATCTGTCTATCATGTTCTGTGATGTAACCAAAATTTAGTTCGAGTCATTCGCACCGGACCTACAAATACATCATAATTACCAGCCAATACGTAAGTGGAATTGGCAACGTAATATTAGAGAAGAAGTTAAATAATTAAAATTTAAAAAAATGATCCAAATAAACCTCTTCAGGAGATAGTATTTCATATGTAAATGATTTATGTAAAATATTAAATTTTGGGAAACCCGAAATAAATATTTTCTTTTAAACAATTTTTAAAGTAAAATAATATATGCGCATGACTCTACATTTATTTAATATTGTTAACTGCATGTTGTCACAGTATATTCAACTGTATGCATTGTTCACAATCATAGTGCATCATTTAAAATACATTAAACCAACAAAGCTATTCATCAAATTTTGATATTAAACATGATAAAGAATGCTTAAAGTGCAGCAGAAAATGATATGTATAATAATTACATACTATTGTGTTCCTCCTAAACCATTTCAGTAGAAAGTATTTCATATGATAATGATTTCTGTGAAACTGAAGTTTTCGGAAAACCCAAATAACTATTTTCTTACACATTGTTCTATTATATATAAGATATACGGTAAGGGTTTTTTCTCATATTCAAATGGTTTTTTTCTTGCAAAGATACCTATACTCGCTAACGTCTACTTCAGTTGGACGTTGGTGGATATGTGTGTCCTTAGTACAAACTGAGTATTAGAAATTAGTAAAATAACAAAAATACTGTAAGTTCAAAACAGAAAGTCCGTAATCAAATGGTCAAATAAAAAGCTCTCACACATCAAATGAGTGGATCACAAATGGCATATTCCTAACTTTGTACAGGCATGTTCTTATTTATAAAATTATGGATTAAACCTAATTTGATAGCTAGCTAATTAAAACCTTTCACTTTTATAACAGTCATAATGTCGTTCTGGTATATAATTTCCCAATGATGTACAAATTAAGTGTAAAACAAATACAAAATTAACCAAAAAGAAACCACACTATGAAAACATCTTGCGTTCGAATCGCAATTCTGGACTTATCTGCGCCTAGAATGTACACAGGATACATACAACCCGAAAACTGAATGCAGAAACACCTAGTCTCGGTAAGGTCAATACGCCCCAAAGGAACACAAAACTACAGACAAATAAAGCATGTAAAGGGGGGCTGTAAGTTAATATAAAGAATATTCAATTTCTGCACTTATGTTTATCGCAAGACCATCTCGTATTATTTGTGAAGTAGACACTGACTATGTATAAGATCTTGACGTGACGGTATTTGAGAAAAAACACTGGCTCATTGATTTGTTGCTCAGATACCAATGACGGTTTACGAAGTCTGAGTAGCAGCTGCAAGCTCTTGAATATCGTATGCGTTAAGAAATGTAAACCCTACGTGGGTAAAGTTAGAATAAAAAGATGCTATAAAAAGTGAAGAACAATAATTATCATAATTTAAAAATTTTAAAATTTAAGCGTCTTATTCGTCAGAAATAGAAATTGGCCATGATATTGTTGAAACCTATAAATATATAGGTACACTCGTTGGGCTGTGATTCAGGCAATTCCTTGGTAGAACCTGTGGATGAGCCACCAATGTTGTTTGTAAGGAGCCCTGTGAAATTTAAAGTATTTATACAAACAATGTACATCTAAGTCAGAAAGTAGTGTTTATCTTGATTACCCAAATGTTCATATTTTTTTTATGAAAATGCATGTACACATGTAACAAGTCCTTAAAATCACAACGTTAATGTTCAACAATTTATTATAGTTCTTATAAATAGTACAAACTGTTTTAAAGTAACCAGTCACGTTATTATCAATGTACAGATTATTCTCTTATAACATGTTCTAAATTATTTTCGTGGTAATTGAAATGTGAAGAGGGATAAAAAGTAGTAATTTACAATTTTTTTTATGTAAATGATTTCGGTGAAACTACATTATTCGAAAATATTTTGTTTATTTATTTATTTATTGCTGACAATGCATATCATTTCGGTCATTTGCGTCATAATGTCACAAGACAGATACAAGTATTATCTTGTTTGCAGACTGTAATAGACACAAATAATGACACTACACTTTTAACGAAAAAGAAAATTATGTCATCTTAGGGTTAAGCTATTTAAAATATCTCCCTACGACACATTCTCGTAAAAATAAATTTCACATTTTCCTTGACTATGAGCTGCATTAACTTTTTAGAATACCCTTGAGACGTTGTCAATAGTTATGAAAGGTACCAGGATTATAATTTAATACACCAGACGCGCGTTTGGTCGACATAAGACTCATCAGTGACGCTCAGATCTAAATAGGTATAAAGCAAAACAAGTACAAAGTTGAAGAGCATTGAGGACCCAAAATTCAAAAAATGTTGTGCCAAATACGGCTAAGGTAATCTATTTCTGGGATAAGAAAATCCTTATCAAATGTTGCTTCTGATTTCTTCTATGAGATCTCTATTGTATCTCAAACATGTATTCTACTACCATTCGGTCGATTTCACCGCTGGTCGACTTTTCCCGCAAGAGGATATCACCCAACTAGAAGCATAAAATACATGAAAATAGAAAGATGTCTTGTCCGAAATAGTAAGTGTTCCCTTAAATGTCCTGTACCAAGTCATGGATGTAGCAGTTGACATCAAATAGTCCGTTCTATGTATGTTGACATTTTTTTTGTAGCAGTTTAGTGTCTGTTGTTCCGTTTTATTTCTTTTAATTGATGTACTTCCCTCCGTTTAAGTTTGTAACCCGGATTATTTCAGTTGAAATTTTTTCATGACTTTTGAACAAAACTACTATTGTTTTTATTTCCTATATAACTTCACATAAATAATGGTTCAGATCATTTTAAAATTAACACATATCTTTTGCATAGATATCAACAATTTAGGTACAAGCTATTTTGGATTTTAATCACATCTTTTTTCTTATCAAAATGTAAAACAGAAAACAGCAAAACATGCTAAAGGGTTCGACTAAGACTGAGAAAAAAAACCACGCTCTATGGTCGGGATGTTGTATCTTTGGCACATTCCCCATTTCCATTCTCAATTTTATTTACGCCAACAAGGATAATTTCATTTTTAAAATTGTGAATTTTCTATTTCTTTGAAGCAATTTTCAGCATCGTCTGCATCGTTTCTCAGTATTAAGTTCATTATGTTATGTTGTACGAACTTGTTTGTCTTATGGTTGTCTTTCGTTAGTTTTGTCAAGACTTTTTGTAATTTTTGGCCACCTATTTTAGTTTTGAATGGCTTATTCGTATCATAAGCAGGTTTGTTTTGTATGCGTCAATTCGTGTACTGACTTGTCTGCTCATGTTTGCAATGGTTGTGACCTCTTGTGCTTTGTTTCCCTCTCTGTTTCAATAGTTCCAAGTGTATTTAATAAATCAAAGTAGTGATGTAACCAGATTCGAGGAAGGAGAAAGTATTGCTGTTTGTCTGCGTACAATTTTAAAGTAATAATAATAGTGTCTGTTATTTCAGTTTATTTGAACAATAACAGAGGTTGCGTCTTAAGAATTGCACTGTTTGTAATTATTTGGCTGTTTTCTGGTAATGTTATCGCGCCACGATAACTCCTTACTCTTCACCACGACTGTCTCTACTGTGAGGCCTCGGAGTTGGATTTTTGTATCGATTATTTACCTCTCTTTTTGCATGTGGATGGGAGGACATTTTCAGGGCGGAATTCATTTGCAAGGTATTTTTAACACTTTCCAGTGATTTAAGATATTTTTTTGTGGTCTAAGAATCGTTCAAATGTTCTTGTATATCAATAAAGGCAACAGTAGTATACCACTGTTCAATAAGTCATCAGCTATTAGTTGAATAGAGAAGATCATAGCTATATGTATGTCGTTTCTGATAGTAAAGAACTATATTGGTCTTTTGACCTAGCTCCCTCTACCATGATATGCTTTTGATTTGTACCGGTTAGAAAAATTTTAATAAAGATTTACAGATAGGAAAAAGCTGAATTGCTAATGTGTCATGAATGACAGTATAAATTTCACAGTTTTTTTTTTTGTAATTTTTTGATAATCATCTTGAAAACAATTATAATTGTTTGTCTACAAAAAAAAGCAAGTAATGTATAATCAGCAATATAGTATGTGCAAAGACGTCATTATTGTGAAAACTGTCAGTTGATTCACTTAACGAGAGTTAAATGGTAGTGTGATACATTTTTGACAATCACGTTAGTATGTGGAGAAAAACGTTAAACAGAATACTAATTTATCAAGACAAGTTATACGACAAAAAAGATCTATTAATGAATTATTAACTTGAATGATTCAGAGGCCTCTATCGTTCAGTGTATTCTCGGGGTTCATGTAGCGATCAATAGTGAGTCGGAATATAACAACTGGATTAATCGGGTTGAAATTATCAGTCAATGTATAAGAGATATTGCCTTTCAATGCTTATCTATGTACTTGCCGAAGTCATAAATAATGTTGTTTTTTTTTAATTTCAGACAGAAATTTGAAATGACGATTGCTTCGACGCAGATGGTAAGTTATTAATCAGTAAATCAATATAATATAATTTTGAGCGTATATTGTCAATAGTTTTCTAATGAGTCGATACGTTCATTTATCATATACTTAGATGAAAAAACATATGATTTTTATCGTATGATGATAGCATTCAATTTACGAAAATTCCACATCTTTCGAATTGGTGCTTAGGGGGCTGATATGAAAAGTTTATCACATGCTTCGACTTTTATCACATGCCTTTCAGTAACGTTATTGCATGGTATTCCAGTGATACTCGCAAGCTCCGGAAAATACACATCAAATGTACGTTTTCATTGCAAAACATTACAAACTAGATACAAAAAAAAAATTGGGATACAGGAAAGTAAAATGTGTAAAATGAAAAAAAAACCCAAAAAACAACATCAACAACAACAACAAACAAGTGATAACATAAATGTATTTGTAAAAACCAATCAACATGATTAAGAAAGTTATACTCTAAGAATGTTCATTATGAATATTGTTGGCTTTTGTTTTCTTTGTCCATATAAATTAAAATACATCATTCTGGTGTTTTTCTATTCCGTTAAGGAATATGATACGATAATGTTAGACAAAATTAGACGAGATATCACTGCTTTTGTCGGAGGACAGTAGCGATCCAAAAAGAACGAATCAATACAGTCGTTGACAAAATATGTGATATTTTTAAGAGCACTGCTAGTCGTGTTTTTAAACCAAAGGGAAGATCCTATCTGTCTGGTTCTTCTAACCAACTTTGGTTTAATAAACAATGCAGAGATAAGCGAAAGGTTTTCAATAAAGCGAAAAACCGTTACAGTTTTAATAAAAATAAAGCGAACCGAGATGAGATGAAAAAGTTCGGGAAAGTTTACAGAGGCGAAATGAATAAAAGTTTTGAGAGTTTTCAACATGCACTAGAATCTGACATGCGTAAACTTTCGAAAAAAAATTCTGGTAAATTTTGGAAAATCTTGAAAAGATTGGATAGAAGATATCCAAATTACTATTGATCAATTATATGTGAGTATTTTAAGTCATTAAATAAGAGCGATGTTCCAGATTATGATATTGATTTTAAGGATTTAGTTAATAGTATAAAAAGTCAGGGGGTTATTGAAATTATAGATCAGGAAATTACAGAGGACGAAATATTGCCAGCTGTTAAAAAATTATGTAATGGCAAAGCCCCAGGGGAAGATGGGATTGTCAACAAATATATAAAAAGCACGGTGAATCAATTTTTGCCTATTTACACTAAGTTATTCAATTTAGTGTTTGATTCTGGAATCGTTCCCAAATCATGGCTTATTGGTATCATTAAGCCGTTATTTAAAAACAAGGGGGATCCAAATAATTTGGATAATTACAGAGCTATTTGTCTTACATCGAATTTAGGAACAGTGTTCACCTCTATACGTAATTCAAGACTTAATGCTCTGTCAGACGAGATCGGGATTATAACTGATGCCCAGGGTGGTTTTCGTAAGGGGTATTCTGTCCAAGACAGTATGTTTAGCATGCATGCTTTAATTTCACTATATTTGAGTTCGAGAAAGAAATTATTTTGCGCTTTTGTAGATTTTAAAAAAGCTTTTGATACAGTGTGGAGGGTGGGTCTATGGCAAAAATTATTAAAATATAACATTGGTGGGAAAATGTTTAAAGTTAAATTGAGCATGTATACGGATATTAAGTCTTGTGTTAAAAATGGAGAACTAAAAACAGATGCTTTCCCGTGTGAGGTAGGTGTAAGACAAGGAGAAAAAATGTCACCTTTTCTCTTTGCCTTATACCTGAATGACTTGGAGGAATATCTGGATGAAAACTCTGTGGACGGTCTAACATTTATTTATGTATATCAAGATATTTATTCTTCTGTACACCGACGACACTATTATTTTTGCGGAGTCGGCAGAAGGGTTGCAAAAGGCTTTGAATGTTTATGAGCAATATTGTTTTGAGTGGAAACTCACTGTGAATGTATCAAAAACTAAGATTGTAATGTTTTCAAAGAGAAAGTTTAATAAGAATGTTATTTTTAAACTATGTAATGAAATTATTGAAATTAAAGATTCATATGTTTTTCTTGGTCTGCTGTTTAATTACAACGGAAATTTCTTTCAAGCTCGAAAAAAAACCCTGGTAGATCAAGCTCAAAAAGCACTTATGCTCTTTATAAGATACAAAATATCTCACTCCCGATTGATTTACAAATTTAAATAATTTGATGCATTGGTGGTTCCTATTTTGACCTATTCTTCGGAAATATGGGGGTTTGAAAATAAAAATAATATTGAAAAATTACATCTACAGTTTTGTAAGCGCATTTTGGGGGTGCGATCCTCTACGCTAAATTTTATGGTGTATGGAGAACTTGGAAAATTTCCACTTGAACTGCAGATCAAGTTAGAAATGGTATGTTTTTGGCACAAGCTTGCAACAAACGATAAAAAATCGTCGGGTAAACTGTACAAGTTACTTTGGTACATGCATGAGCATGAAGGTTATAATTTCAAATGGTTTAACTATGTAAAATCTGTGTTTAATGACTGTGGCTTTTGTGAAATATATAATATTCCGGAGCAAGTTGATTATAATTATATTAAAACTAATGTGAGGCAGCGTCTCCAGGACCAGTTTATTCAACAATGGTTCTCTGATATAAATAACTCATCAAGGGGGGAATTTTATTTACACTTTAAAGAAGAGTTTTGCTTAGAACCATACCTGTTAAAATTAAGGCGGGGTCATAGAGTAAATATATGTAAATTGTTATACAAAGTTTCCCATTGAAACAGGAAGATGGAGAAATGTACCACGAAATGAGAGAATTTGTCCACTTTGTAAAGCTGGTCTTGGGGATGCTGTCTAAGCTGTCAATTTTTATTCAAAAGGTAGAAAAGATGCTTCTCTGATTTAAAATTGCAAAAAAACAAAGATTTATTTCGGAAGATGTATAATTTAAAAATGTATATTGTATGTATTATGAAATATTTTGTGATTTATATTATGTATAATATGCTTCTGTTTTAATAAACTATGAAACTATGGATATAAGACTATTCAAACGGAGTGCGGTAAAACAAACATTTTTATATGTCGATAATGTTACCTTAGAGCTTCATTAAAATAATACAAGTTAGTTTGATTCTTTCCGTAAGCTAGTTTATTTGATATGGCCTACATATCTAGTGTACACAAATCGGCATATGATGCCAAGTACGTCACCTATTTTCGTGGAAAAAGTTCGTCCTAAAAATAGCAAAAGAAGAACACACAGTATGGAAGCCCAGTGATGAGTATATAATTGTAATTTCATACAAGCATATTTTTGTACATTTTCAAATCAGTGAAAATAAAAACATTGTTTAAAGACCAAGTATTTAATTTAACTTTTATTGAGACTGAAAACCTTAAAAAAAAAATTGAAAAAATTGAAATACCAAAAAAAAGAAGAAAAATAATGTTTTTAACTTTTTAAAAATTATTAAAGTATTAAGTAACAAAATTGAATTAAAAGTTGCTAGTGACAGTTATTTTTACTTCCCGTTAATTATAAAAACTGAGATTAAAGCTACAGTTCAGTCATTTTTTTCCCCTTTGGAATCATGATTTTTTTCCACGGAATATAAAGTTCACATTTATTAAATCAAGCAAATGTTTAAAACTCAAAAGTAGTCCAACTGTTGATTAGAAACTATAAAGAGTAAATGTTAAGTATAAATAAAACTGAAAACAGTCAAACAATTTACAAATGTATATATCATTTTGTATCATTATTTTCAGTTTCGTTCTGCTTATCTTTCTGCTTTTTGAGTTGAACCTGTAAAATATTAAAAAAATTAAAATAAAAATTTTGTGATACGCAAATCTTTTATTTTTTAAACAAAACAAATAGATACACAATAAATCAAAACTGTTAACACAAATCCTCTATAAAACTCAGTTATCAACGTAAGTTGAACTTTATTTACAAGAATTGTGCTCAATAACTCCGTTTTGAAGTTCATTTGATATACCAAAAGTCATCTTTTATTGTTAAAATACATCTAAAACATGTAAGATTATGACACTGATTGCGTTCCATAGATTGTTTTTGGCTGACAGGGAATCTCCTTGTTAATCACGTGATAATGTTCATTAGAAAGTAGCCTAATCAAACAACAGTTTGATTTGGGATTATAGCTTGGGAATAAAGTTATTGAGGTCGTTGGAAATAAGACAAATAAAGAAATAAGTGAAATCAGCAATTTTGTTTATTCAAAAATAAATAACTAATAATTCTTACCTTGATTTGAAACGACGGGATTCATTTTATATGTTGTTGTTGTAGGGATAACCTATAGCAATCAAATCATGGCATTAATGACGTCATAACAATAACACGCATGCGAGATATTAAGGATTTCCAGAAGTCTACGAACTTATGTATCATCGAGACTGTCTGATTTCATATGATCGGCTGTACTATATTTAGGGTCCGACATCCGTAAACCTTTCACTCGTTGAACTTCTAGTATAACGTTGCATTGAATGCTCATGTAATGACATAAAAGTTAGATATCAGTTGGAAACAAATATGATTTGTAATAGCTAAATATGTGCCGCGTTAAAACTGATTGTGGTCCACGAATCCAATGATATTTGCTCAGGTGTGCATACAGCGCGGTCTTGCGATTAGGCATAAGAACAATATTGGTAGGTCGGTCTAAGTCTATGAACAGACTCCTATCAGCTAAATTGTCGGCTTCGAGTGTTGGAGGTTTTTTTTTCTTTCTGTATTTTGATATATTACATGTGCCTTTATTCCCTATCAGAGTTTGGTATGTATATAACTCTTATTCTATATTATTTAACATTAAAATACATTTTAATCAATTCCAAGCTCATAAAATGATTTACAATGTTTTATCCTGTAGCTGATCTTTCAACTATACAAAAACAGATTGACAGATTACCTATATCGTATTTTGATGTATCAATGTACACTTAATACATACATTTTGTTTTGGACCTCAATGGAAATCAGACTAACTGTAATTGAATAACAATCTTTATATAAAGATTTTATCAACCGATAACATCTCCTGGTGAGCAAACGGTTATGTCCAAATAATTGTTAACGTAACAGTTCAATTTAGGGTCCTAAAAGAATTGCAATCGCCATAGGAACACGTCTATACCGTTCTTAAGATTTTGAATTTATCATTGGCACATTTTTTAAACTACTGTTTATTTTTTTCTATTGTTTTTTTAAGACATATTTTCCTTCTATAAATCTATAATTTCATGCACCACTGTACCCATGTCTTCCATATTTTCATTAAATCTATTTTGGTCGAACACAATTTCGGATTTATGTTTAATATTCTGCATAAGTGAACCTAACAAATATAATTTCATCTCAAGTTTAATATGCTAGAAGCTATGAGCTTACGCTTTTCGAATCTTGTTGAGGATACAGCTTGACCAGAGTTCAGTATGGTGACATGTTTGTTATCTTATTCCTTGTATTCCGATATTATAATTAGAAATAATTAAATTATTAGTACATGTCACTTTTAAAAGAACAATGACAAAAAACGAAGAACAATGAAATTGCCACCAACTACTCGATGACGTTAGCAATGATATTGTTGTGCAGAGACAAACAGAAACATCTCCATAAGGGTACCACACTCTTTTAACTTGCTTAGAAATATTTTTAAGGGTCAATTAAAATTGAAACTGAACTCTCTTAATTAGCTAATGCACAGGCCAAAATCTTGAATTACAGAACTCTTATAAGCAAAAATGACGGATAGTTCTCCACCTGTACACCTGAACATTTAAACTAATTCCTATAAATGAATCATTTTGCCGTGCGCACTCCCGTGACTGAAATCTAAACGTATCTAAAAATGTAATAATCATTCTGAATATACATAACTATTCCCGAAATGTGATAATGAACCCAGCACTCGTTATTTTACGTTGGTTTGAATTTTGTAGTAATTGTCACTTAGAGTGTATTAATCTGCTTTTGATGTAGATGTCACATGCGACACCAACAAGTTATGAAAAGCTGAAAGACACTTTACAAAAAGCACAGGAAGGAGACAACATTACAATACTTAAATCAGGCAGCACATATCCCAAATGGATGAACGAAAGCGAACACAAAGAGAACATCACGATTGTTGACTGCTCATCTTTAAAAGTAGAGGTAAATATTTTAAATGTTCAAATATGCTTTTATATATGACAGCTTAAAAATAGTTTGATCATGTTCATAAACAAAAATGCGTAAAACTGTAAATTTTCCCCATGACACCATTTTTTTACGTTTTGGCAATTAAGTTTACCGAAAGGTTCTAAACATTCATATGGGCACCATTTGTGTCATTTTAAAGGCCGACTTAAACTGTCATGATTTACAGCTTATGAACAAACTCAGTTGAGCCCCTTCTATATCCCATTAACTAGTAGTTGATAAATCATAAAAAAAAATCTCTTAATACACTGTCAAAGTTTGACAATATGAAACTGTGCTGTTACACCACTGTTCAAGGTTATTAAATTAACTTGTATCATATTTATCATGTTCGGGCATTTTATAACCGACTATATGGTATAAGAAGTTCTTATATTGTACGGCCTTACGGCTGTTCATAATTTACTATGTCCTTGGCACGCATCATGAAATAGGATTTTAAATGGACTCTGAAAATCAGAATCAAACACAAGTCCAACAACAAAAGTCTAATTGCAATAGAAAGAAATATCCAAATGAATATATATAGACTGAATCATATTACACAACATGGGTTTTGTAATATATTATATTTGTATATCTAATTATTTTGATTCGCTCAGAAAAACTCACATACTTTTCGATAGTATGTTGTCAGTCATGTCTGAAACTGATTGATTTCAAAAACAATGTAATGACGTAAATTTATGGTTTTCTTTCAAACGGAATATTTATAAATACTGTTTTCTTAACATGCTCAAGTGTTTACAAATAAAATCATGTCATTTTTGCATTTACAGAATGAACATATTTTGTTTTAGGACAATATTCAAAAAATATATGACATGTTTGAGAAGAGAATACAAAATAATCCTCCTGTAAAGATAGAGATGTTTGAAAACTGGGGGAAAACACAAATTATTCCAGTTATTTCATCCTCTCCTAAAACATTAGACGAATTGAAAAGGTTGATAAAAGTCGCATCTGAAGAGAAGTTGCGTGTAAGGTGTGCTGGAACTGGACATAGCTGGGCGCCAATATTTTCAGACCGGAACAACTTACTTATTTATATGAACGAAATGGAAAGCGATTACGATTGTGGTTCAAGAATAAGAAAATCTACTGTAAGTAGTATGTTATCTGTAATATTTAAGGTAATGGTGTATTATCTCTTCAGTGCTTGTATTAGGTTTGGAATACCTTTTTATAATTTTGACTCAAGCATCACAGAAGAGCCATTAGTTGTCAAAATGTACATCTGTTGCTGAACAATTGGAAATAAGTAAAATCGCAAAAATACTGAATTCCGAGGAAAATCCAATAGGAAGTCCCTAATCACATGGCAAAATCAAATGACAAAACACATCAAACGAATTGACCACAACTGTCATAATCCTGACTTGGTACAGGCATTTTCAAATGTTGATAATTGTGGATTGAACCTGTTTTATAGCGCTTAACCTCTCACCTGTACGAGAGCCGCATCAAATTTAATTATAATGATAATGATGCGTGAGCAAAACAAACAGACACAATAGGTAAGAATGTCATAAATATGGTAAAAAATCTAATTCGGTAGGTCACACTCGTGAAAAGGGAATGGGACTGTAATTACGACACATGGAACCCATCCTATATCATCTATATAACAGATATTCCATAACGGTCAACCAACTCGTGATGGCGTCAGTAAAATTTACGAAGTGATGTTTTCAGCTTCCCAATGCTTCATGATGATTTTTCATTTCCTATCGTTAATTATCCGTTTTTAGATGGTGACGTTCCCTTGTCACCATCTTACGGTGTTTATATATCTCAACTTGTACGATTCGCTTGTGTATGTAACAATGTTTTAGATTTTAACGAGAGAAATTTATGTATTACTGAAAAATTATTACACCAGGGTTTTCGATATTACAAACTAGTCAAAACATTTACTAAATTTTATCATCGGTATAAAGACATCATTCGTAAATATAGCTCAACATGCAGACTTCTTATACGATCAGGTATTTCACATCCAATTTTTTATGGAAATATTCTTTATAAAGCACAAAGGTGTCAGTATTCACCTCAGAAACTTACAAAACCTTTGAATAGACTTATTAAGAAGGGATATAATTACGATACTGTTGTCAAGTCATTAAAGATTTCATATTTTGGCGTTAATATTGAGTCACTGATAAGGTCTTTGCGTCGGAACTAAACACATTTATTCTAAAAACAGTTGTTGGCATGACACGGGTTATGTTCTTCTCATATATGTTATGATGGTATGATACTAAACACCTAACGGGAAGGATTGTGCCTGATGTTCATATGATGAAATTATAATCTTTCAGTCAGTTTAATTGAAGTCTGGAGCTGGCATGTCAGTTAACTGCTAGTAGTCTGTTGTTATTTATGTATTATTGTCATTTTGTTTATTTTCTTTGGTTACATCTTCTGACATCAGACTCGGACTTCTCTTGAACTGAATTTTAATGTGTGTATTGTTATGCGTTTACTTTTCTACATTAGTTAGAGGTATAGGGGGAGGGTTGAGATCTCACAAACATGTTTAACCCCGCCGCATTTTTGCGCCTGTCCCAAGTCAGGAGCCTCTGGCCTTTGTTAGTCTTGTATTATTTTAATTTTAGTTTCTTGTGTACAATTTGGAAATTAGTATGGCGTTCATTATCACTGAACTAGTATATATTTGTTATGGGGCCAGCTGAAGGACGCCTCCGGGTGCGGGAATTTCTCGCTACATTGAAGACCTGTTGGTGACCTTCTGCTGTTGTTTTTTTTTATTTGGTCGGGTTGTTGTCTCTTTGACACATTCCCCATTTCCATTCTCTATTCACTATTGGGAAGCTGAAATCAAATTGTTTACCACTATGCTATTGTAGATTTGTTTTGCTAATGTAGTGATGATGGCAAATACATGCTTTGTGTTTTTAAAAATCATTTGGTAGCAATTGTTTCTAACTCATAATGATAATCACTTATACGAAAATGTATTTATAAAAAGGTATGAAACATATAACATGACATATAACATGACGAACCTCTCGATACAAAGTTCAATCTTAGCATTTTTGTTGTTATATATAAACCGATTTTTTTTCTGTTTTGATGACACATGCTTGGCTTTGGGGCCTTTTTCCCTTTTTGGTCGGATTGTTGTATCTTTGAAACATAACACGGTTCCTTGTCATTTTTTTGTAGGTTGATAACAAAAAAAACTGCATCTAGAGCCAGTATGGGATTTTAATTAAATTCTACCTTCAGCCTGTATCATTTGTTGACATTTGTTTTAAGTAGCCAATCAGGCATTTATACAACTGTCCCAGGTTAGGGGGAGGGTTGGGATCCCGCTTACATGTTTAACCCCGCCACATTATTTATGTATGTGCCTGTCCCAAGTCAGGAGCCTGTGAATTCAGTGGTTGTCGTTTGTTTATGTGTTACATTTTTGTTTTTCGTTCATTTTTATACCTAAATAAGACCGTTAGTTTTCTCGTTTGAATTGTTTTACATTGTCTTGTCGGGGCCTTTTATAGCTGACTATGCGGTATGGGCTTTGCTCATTGTTGAAGACCATACGGTGACCTATAGTTGTTAATGTCTGTGTCATTTTGGTCTTTTGTGGATAGTTGTCTCATTGGCAATAATACCAAATCTTCTTTTTTATATTTAATTCAGTTAGTTCTATTCCAGCCAATATCTATATGTTGACATCGTTAGGGCCTGACTAACAGTAAACAGTAAAACATAAAGTTAAAATTGATTAAGTTCATAAATTAAAATTTAAATTTGTAATTAAATTGAATAATGATATTGAAAACATATCTAGTAATATTTGTAATACGACAAATACGTCAGCCAATGCAAGCACGAGAAAAATCAGCTGTGTAATAATATCAATTATTAATATACAAATACATTAAATCTTCAGTAATATAACATTTATTTCACAGACTTATTACACTGTTAAGTTTCAAATGTAAATAAGTAGGTATACATTTGTACTTCTACATAAAGATCATTATGAGTATATAGTAGATTGTGACATGAGTAAAAAACAATTGGTAACATAATGGAATACACTTTAATTAGTTTTGCTTTTACTGGTTTAGATTGTTAATCAAACATGAAAATACCACAAGTATTCAAACAATATTAAATTTTATATTAGACATCATATGATGGAAATGCCAAACAAAACGAATTTTATAAAATATGTTGAAAAGGATAACACATACATGAAGATTCAAATCCGACATGATGATAATGACTAATGAACGACAGATACAAATTTGCTTCAAAAATCACATAGGAGATTTTAATTAACCTATGTTAGTTTGCTATGTTTTGTCTGTCTTTGTTCTTAAAACATTATTTTAAATTATAATTATCACAGTATTGAAAAAAAGAGATGAACCACCGTTGTTTCTTATTCAAGATTGTGTTATTGCTTTCATCAATAACTACCCTTTGCAATTGTTTATGATCAGTTCTTACTGTTGAAATGTGTTTAAGGTTATTTTTGAGTGTTTTTTTTTTTTCATTTATGATAGCGACATGTGAAATATGTACAAATTGTAAAGATATAATATGCTAGAAATATCGAATAACCGGCCCAATCGACCTATAAGTCATCTGTAATTATATCAAACATGTTAAAATTTTCAATATTAGTAGATTTATCTTCAATACTGATAATAAAAGTTCATTATTTTAGATATCTAGTTGAAAATGAAATGGCGTCTTTTCTGGTCTTTATGTCTGTACAATGTATGTTGCCAACTTTCGTGTATGATTTAATATTGCCAATTTAACTTTTTCGTAACTGTTCATACATAAGATAGACGACGTTGTCAAATGTTCATTGAACAAACATCCTCGTACATCAATAAAGAATGAACAGTCTTATAAAATATTAGCCTTATGTTCGGTTACTTCAACAGCGCAAAAAATCTACAGAGTCTTCCATTGAGTCGATCACAGATCGAACACATAATTATATTATACTGTACATTTAGTAATGAACGTGATGATTCTATCTACTAATGTGAAAACTCAATCAGATGTTACATTAACATCTGCCAAATAGTTGGTTTTCCTGTTTGAATGGCTTTACACTAATATTTTGCGAGACCCTTTATTGCTTGCTGTTCGATGTGAACCTAAGCTTCGTGTTGAAGACCGTACCTTGACCTGTTACTTTTATAAATTGTGACTTGGATGGAAATTTGTCTGATTGGCACTAATACATATGTACCACATCTTCCTATATCTTCCTATATCTACCGGTATATATTTGTTATATGTAAATTTTTTACTCTTAAAACTGATAGAGTAAAATTATTTGAAATTATTTATGCCAGTATCGATAATTCACTCATGTGTTTTTTAGTTAAAATGTTCTAACCGCTTAACAATTGAATTTGATTTATAATTAGCAATAAATTAAATATTTCATCCATATCTTATAATGACGTATAACGATAATTAACTAAACCAATTGTAACTGAGAGTTTTATCTCATTTGATGCTTCCCTGTATAGGTGAGTCTGATAAATAAATAAATGGGGTCCATAAGTATGAAATATCGATTACAAAGCTATTTATGCTTGTTTTCCTTAAAATAAAGAATATGTATATTTTGAATTAAATAACATCACAACGAGCATACACTCAATTGAAAATCTATAAAAACTAGACTGACATGAGCTTGTATAAAGACAAAAAGACATGCATGAGACTTTCCGAGGGTAAAACATAAAGGATTGTTATATTCTTTTAAAACATATCAATATATATCAGACTTGGGGTAATTGTAATTGTAATCGTTAATCAGCTGTAATTGATTACAATTTTTCAAGTAATCAGTGTAATCATTAATCAGCCAAAAATCTGATTACATGTAATTTAATTTAATCAATTACTTTTCAAAATACCCTGTAATCATGATTACTTTTTGATTACATTCTGATTACAATAACAAAAATCTAAAATTGTGCTTTTGGTTATTAAATAAACCTCTTAATTATTCTTATTTGATAAATTTTTAACATACTAAAATGGTTTGGTTACTTTACGCATGTCTACTTCAGTAAAAAATAAACTGTTACAGAATTGAAAAGTCATCATTAGCCTAAGCTGAGACATATAATACAATTATATACCTTTTATCTTAGTAAAAGATATTGTATACATGTATATTCATCGTTTTATAATGATCTTCATATTAATATTTTATAATAACTGTTATATATTCAAGTAATACTTTTATTTAACCCTGAATTATAATCTTTTGTTAATTTTTGTGATTTTTGTCAACTTTGAATTGACAGGTAGGAGACTAATTAAGGTTTGTTTTTATTGCAATTACCAATTGAGTATAGCTGTAGGGAAATATATATGATAAAAGATAAATCAGACATGAAAATTTATCTAACTAGCACAAAGTAAATTAAAAGTTGGACAAACATGTTGTTTAAAATTTTTAAAAATGTATTTGGACTGGACATGTAAAATGCAATAATTTTTAGTACTTACACATTGTTTACAATTTGATTAAACATTTCTATTAAAATTTAACATAGTTTTAACTGGTAACTGTATTTCATCCATATTTAAACTTCCATAAACTACAACTTGGAATACATATGAAAGAGGTCAGAGAACAAATAAAAAAACTCTTGATTATGATATATCTTTATTAAATTTAATTCAAAATAATTCAGAGATCATTGGTGATAAAGTGTAATGTATATATATGTAGTGAAATTTGGTGTTTATTTAAATAGATGAAGTTTAATTTGAAGTTTTTATTTTATAATTGAACCAAATAAAATACTTTCTCAAAAATGCTATAGTTATATTGAACTTTTATTCATTCACATCATTCAAAATGTTTTGTTTTTAAATTCATTGTAATCAGATGTAATCATGATTACTTTGCCAATGTAATCATTAATTTAATCAGATACTTTCAGAAATGATGTAATCATCAATTTAATTTAATCGTACAAATGACAAAGTAATTGTAATTTAATCAATTACATTGAAAGTAATCGGACCCATCTCTGATATATATAATAACATATAAAATATAACACTATTATATTCGTATTATACATGTCTTAAAAGCTTTTCCTTTTTACACAATAAAATAATAAATTAATTGTTTTGTTTTTATTTTCAATAATCATATAACAAGTATAAAGTAAATGCAATTAATTATTTTATATATAATCATACCATTTTAGGGAAATAGAGTGGATATTATGACTGGAGTGACGTCAGGTGATTTCAAAGAGTTCCAACTAAAGGAAAAGTTAGATATTCCATCAAATGTTGTTCTAGATGCTGTTCAGATGATTAGTGTTGTAGCTACTGGTTGTCATGTGAGTTTTTCTTATATCAGTTGTTGTTTTGTGTGTGATCTTGGTGTATTGTTAACACTCAGGATTTTTCTAGACCAAACATGTAACACTAACTTTATTAATGAAAAAAAAATTTAACTTACCACATTTTTGTGCATAACAATCAAGCTTCGTATGATTTTTATTTTCGAACAACAGACTTTTTTTCAGACGCCCGGTTTTTTTATCAATGTGTTTTGAAATGTGTTCCATTGTTTGATCTTCTTATCTACAATGGGAGGACTCCTGGCTACTCTGATAAGACAACCGCTTCAGATAGCAGGATTTGTGCTTGTAAGGAAATAATGGAGACAACGTTGTTTCTACAAATTATAGCAATTAAACCAATCGCATGCGATTTGAAATGTTTACACGAATCATTTTTGAAAACAAAAGTTTAGCAGAAAAATGTGTTCATTTGCGATAACTCACAACCGGTTGATAAATTGGACTGTCGAAACTTACAAGGACACTAAGCAAACCATTTTAACAATTATAAATTGTTTCATCATTCCAAATGTCAAGCAATATTATTATTTTTCAACAATGAATTGAAGTGGATTAATTTACAATCATATTCGTAACGTGCAATTGATAAAATAACTTATAATAAGATAAAAAATATTCTTCAGTTTTAAGATAAACAGAGCAGTAAATCGATTACTTTCTTTACAAAAAAATAAACAATAGATGTATGCATGTGGTATTTTTTCAAGTTAGGTCTAAGTAAGTATAATTGACAAGTTATCATATTTTTGTGTTTTCATATTTTTTTATATATTCTTTCAGGGTGTAGGAAAGGGTGTTAAGACACCAAGCGATCATGTAGTGCAAATGCGCATAATTGGGGCAGATGGAAAACTGCGAACCTTCAAATGTGAAGACCAAAATATTTTCACATCTATACAAGCAAACTTTGGATGTTTTGGGGTTATATATGACATGACACTTCAACTCAAGCCTCAGAGCATTGTCAAAGTAGATAATCAATACAGGAAATTAGGCAATTTGTTCTCCAGTGATAAAAACATTGAAGACCTATTTGAGAAAAACTGGTCAGTGGAGATGTTTTGGTTTCCTTTCAACTCGTACAGTTGTGACGAGGTATACGATCCAAAAAATGATGAGGTCTGGTTAAGGGTAATTAACAAAGTACAGGTGGGAGAGAACGTGAAACTAAAACAGGAGGATTATTACAACTTGAAAGAAAAGGAAGATAAAATTTCACAGGAGGCTCTTTTGATGGCAACACCAATACTAACAGATTGTCCTATTTTTACTCCACATATTACATGGTTATCGTTAGACATATTAAAGAAAATGATAAATCCTACCGGACCTATTTATCAACAACTTCCACATGCTGTTCATTTTAGGTATGCTTATTTATTATAAACATGCATGGTCTGTGTATGGCTGTATAAACAAACTGGTTCTCGTGTTAGCTATAATTTATACCGTTGGTTGTTTATTTTATTGTACACTTCGTCTAGTCATTTTATCGTCCTTTATAGCTTGCTGCTATGTGTGAGCAAATGCTCCATGTCAAAGGCCGTACGTTGATCTATAATGGTTTATTTTTATAAATTGTGACTTGGATGGAGAGTTGCATCATCGATTTGATTTGATTTGTTTTCTGTCTGTTTTAACGGCACTTTCTAGCAACACATTTATAATTATTTGTGGCGGCCAGCTTTTATTGGTGGAGGAAGCCAGAGTGCCTGGAGAAAACAATCGATCTAAAATAGGTAAACGAACAATCCTAGTCAATTAAGATTAGAGTCGAATGCATCCGCTCGAGAAGGGTTCGAACTCAAAATCTCAGTGTTGAAGAGCTAGAGATAACAGTACTGTAGTAACTACTTAGACCACTAGGCCGCCGAGGCTTCCAGTTGTCTCATTGACACGTATACCACATCGTCTTACATATATATATATATATATGTCGTGTACAAGTTGCAATTTTGTACAGGTTATAACATGTACAAAAATATTGTACATGTTATAATTTGTACAATGCCAAAATGCAAGTTATAACCTGTACAAAATATTGCTTAAAAACGGTTTTAACCTGTACAAAATTTAAAAATAATAAAACAGAATAGACGTTTACGATTGAAATTTATCAAATAATAAAGAACAATAATCCAATGCAAAAGAAGGTGCATTATTTAAAGCATGCATAAAATACTTCATTTTCATACATTTTAGAAACAAGTTTTTTATTACGTTTTGCTACAAGACAGATAAATGTGACACATTTGAGTTGCTTAAACCTTTCACTCTTCTACATTTACGTCTACCATACCTACAACTGTATTTTTTACATTAACAATGCACTAATCTTTGCCATCCCCCACCCCAACCCCACCCCCACTAAATGGTATCTTATTGACAATCTCTCTAACACGTCTATACTCAAGTATCCCTTTATTTGTCCAACTAAGTCTTGAGTTCCAATTTTGTAGCCGCAATATGTTCAATCACATTCATCATTAAGCCTGTTATGTTTTCTGCATATGCAGGGCCCATATCAATGGACTAAATTTGAATGATAACGTTATCGCCTTGGGAGAGAACAGTTTATATAGTTTTTGAGTTTTTTGTCAAGGCATGGGATTGTACCTGCTAGCCAGAAAGGGTCACCTTTCGTGCACACTTGATGTCAGTATTTGAAATTTCAGATAAATCCTCACTGGTATTGACAGAAGGAATATCACCACCAGAACGCACCCGGTTTCGAGGAAGTATACCAGTAGATGTCATGCTGATACTTCCTCACTAACCATGGCAGCATCACTAAATTACCATTGTTTCTGTTTCTAACTCATTTGTTCGTCCATTGGTATCAGCTGAATCATAACCATTCAATTAATCATCAGTTTCAATGTTTGTATCAGTAATAATGACTGTCTCTGAAATTGTTTTCAGTATCGATTTCAGTGTCTGTATTATGTTCTGTCTCGGTAAAAAAGGGTTTTCACTGTCAGTGTTATTAAATACAGAACTTGCTTCTAAGTTTTCTTCTGTTTGTATACAAGGGAGGAATACCAAATAATCTTAATTAACTACATGTAAATTTAAAAGTCTTTAAGGTATTATGTAATCATAAAAACTATTTATCTGGTCAATAACTAACTGTATCAAAAAGGTATAACACTAACATGAATAAACTATAACAAAAAATGATTAAAATATCATTGACTTAAGTGGCATGTGTTGTAATAATAAAAACATATCTTTATTTTCAAATTTTGTACAAGTTAAAACCATTTTAAAGCAATATTTTGTACATGTTATAACATGTATGAGGTACTTTTGTACATGTTATAACTTGTATTTTTGCACTGTACAAATTATAACATGTACAACATTTTTGTACATGTTATAACCTGTTCAAAATCACAACTTGTACACGACATATATATATATATATTGTATATAACCAATTAAAAGTGATTAAATCGTTTAAATTCTCTATTGAAGTGAGTAAAACGGTTTCGTTGTCCCGTCATATGTTATGGTAAGAATTTACAAAAGCTTTTCATCATGATGATATTTGGCATCTAGAATACGAGGTCATTTTTTAACAATAGTCTGAATGTTTTATCAAAACTAGGAAATGACTGTTTTCATTCTAATATTTTTCTTTTACCAGCAATACAGTGTTTGGGAATTGTTTTGTGTTCAATGCTCTTCAACCGTTTTGGTGCTGATTTTTTTGGCAGATGATGCATGTATGTGTGTTATCGCCTCCGATTTCAATATATTTTGACATCATGCGCTTAAAAGTTCCATAGAACATTTAGACTATATCAACCATCGGAATAATGGAAAACAATCGTTGTATTCCTGACATGGTAAACACTTTTTTGTAATAAATGGTGGGTCAAACTTGAACTTATAGCTGGCTGAACTTCCAATTTGCGCGACATTTGTTTATAGTTACGTCAGGTTGACATTGTTGTGTGAGTAACTCTTACAGAGTCATGATTGGTTAATATGACAATAAGTTGCGTCCAGCAACCCAAATATGTACAAACATTCACCACAGACATACAACACGACTGGATTATAAAATCAATCATATATTTGACTAAGACACAAAAAAAAGGTTTTTCAAATTGATTGTACAAACAGTAAATTAAAACACAATCACCGAGTAAAATACAAATTATAGTATTACAATGGACAGAAAACAATAAATACCTTATGCGACGGAACCTTGACCATCCTGCACCATGATTCGTATCTTTTTAATTGATTTTTGAGATCTTTTCACATTGGTTTCCGACTGTTCTATCTTTATCAAAATTGCACAACTGCAAAACAATGGTTGGAATTGTTTTCAATGACTCGAAATTAATTTAAAAACATGTGCATACGTTGATCAAGCCATACTCAGTAAAATTTTAATCTCTCATTATAAATGCAGTGAATGTAACGGACAAAACAGTTTGAAGAAAAACAATTTTACATTATAATCCATATCGAGTAAACTATATAAGTTAAGTTATTTGTTAGTAAATCTGTTTAATTAGTTGTAAATTGTGTTTGTAAATCTGTTAAATTAATTGTACATTGCTGTATTTGAAATCTTATTCATTACAGAAAGTACATTCACATGACTCCTGTGTATGACATGGAATTTGCCTTCGATTTGAAGGACTACGATCAAGTAAAACAGATAGTTGATGTCGTAGTTAACAAAGTTCATCAATACGAGAAACAGGGGGAGTATCCATTGAACATCGCACTCGAAATGCGCATGATGGGTTATAGGTTAGTTTCATAATATAGAAAACAAAGTAGTACTGGTTTACGGTCAATTATTTACGAAACATCTCCATCTGCAGAATAAGAGTACGGATATGTAAATTCAATTATGTGTATCTTTCTATATGTAAACAATCATCCAACCGTAAAAATTGTACAATAAGTCAAATAACAAAATGAATGCTATTTTCTCCTTTGAGTTAACAAGATATTAAACTATCATTCCCTTTAAGATAGTGTAAATTTTTTAGTTAATTATTTAATTTAATTCTTGTCCTGATTAGAAATATAACATTTTAGGTAGAAACATATCTACAGGTTTAAGCTTGCAAGATAAGATGAAGTTGTCATGTGTTTTATTTTGCAGACTGTTTGACAATCATATTTTAATGACGTTTTTAAATACATAACGTTTAAAAGGTCCTTAAAGTCTTATATATACTAGTCAACAAAAGAAACGATACAAGACTTTTTGTCAAATTAAATATAAAATTTCCCCTTTATAAGACCAATATTGAAGGTAGTAGTACTTACTCATTATTGAAATATAAATTCTTTTAAAAAAAAATTTTTTTTTGCTTTCGTGACGTTTTTTGGCGGGTTTTTTTACAAAATTTACATAAAACGACAATTTAAAAAACAGAAGTTCCAACTAATGATGCCAACCTCTAATTTAAAGGTAAAGAGAATGTTTGCCATCAATTTGTTTTTAAAAATAATACAGTTTCTTCATTTGTTTGTTAAGCAAAGTTCGGCCCCAGGAGAAATCGTCACAATGTATACATTATCAACTGATTTACCATAGACAGTATGTGTAAAGTGATATCCAAAAAGCAGTAAAAATCTTAAAGATTCCAAATTTACTGTGTGTTGTTTTCAAAAAACACTTTTTTTTCCAAAAATTTTGAAAAAAAAATTTCAACCCATTAGTTACAACATGAACATAACTTGATGAGCATATTGGATATTTTTAAACAAATTTGAAATGTTATTTTAATAGTACTTAGAAAACTATGTGCCGACTTTTTATTCAACTCTCCGCAAAACTAATTTGCACTCTATGATCGTTTACACGGAATTTAGGCCGTGTTCACATTGACCTAAATTCCGTGTTGTGTTAGTCACTGGTATTAAAGAGATAATAGTAACTGCAATTACGATTATCCCAATATGGCGACGGTAGATATAGGTAAAATCTTTACACTCATTTTTCTTAAATGTAGCATGTTTTTGTCAATAGTTACTCAGCTGCAAGGTTTATCTATACCAGTACATCATATTTGAATCCTAAAGGTGCACTGGATTAGTCTAAGCGCTTTGAAAATTGCCGTCGAAAAATTCGGGATGATAATCGTAACTCGGAAAAAAAGATAATCGTAATTATGGTATTTAAAAATGGAAAGATAATCGTAACTGGAAAGTGTTTTATTGATATTGACACTTAAAACATATATCTAATAGCATATAATGAAGTTATGTCGATGAATTATTTACGAAACGTTCCAACATCTTATGACATTTCTTTTTATGCATTAATTTTAATATATTATTAACAGTTCTTAGGAAAACAGCTACATATGTGTATTAATTTATGTTTTTTGATTGAGTTAAGTCTGCCAATTGATATTTTAACGTGTGTTTTTCTATGTTGTGATGTTATGCTATTGTTTTTTTACACTAGTAATTTTGGGGCCCTTTATAGCTTGTTGTTCGGTGTGAGCCAAGGCTCCGTGTTGGAGGACGTACATTGACCTATAATGGTTTACCTTTTTATAAATTGTTATTTGGATAGAGAATTGCATGTCTCATTGGCACTCACACCACATCTTCCTATATCTACATACTAGTATATCATAAAATTAATAATAGTTTTTTTTAATAAATAATGCCGTTAGTTTTCTCGTCTAAAGTGTTTTACATTGTCATTTCGGAGCCTTTTATAGCTGTCTATGCCGTATGGGCTTTGCTCATTGTTGAAGGCCGTACGGTGACCTATTTTTGTTAATATCTGAGTCATGTTGGTCTCTTGTGGAAAGTTGTCTCGTTGTTAATCATACCATATTTTTTTGGCATTTTAGCTACTTCATGACTGTCACTGAAATTTCTATATCTCAGAAAACAACTATAAACAACACAAATTTAATTTTGAATTATAACAATATGACATCCTTTAAACAGTTAATGCTATATAAGAATAGAGAAAGGTTGGGATTTTTTGATAGGGTATGGCATAGTGGCCTCTTAATAAAACTAAAAGCGTATGGTATTGATGGAAATCTGTATAAATGGTTTGAAAGTTATATTTCAAATAGCAAACAAAGCGTTTTCGTTTCAAATGCCTATTCGCCTTTTGATAATACTAATGCTGGAGTTCCGCAAGGCTCTGTATTAGGTCCCCTACTATTTCTTATTTATGTAAATGACATAGCTGATAATTTGACAAGTCTAACTCGATTGTTTGCTGATGTTACATCTCTTTCTTATTCCAGCAATAACCCTTACACTATAGAGGATGTCTTAAACAGCGATTTAGAACAAATTTCAGTATGGTCTAAAGATTGGCTTATTAACTTTAACCCTAATAAGACAAAGGCTATGATATTCTCCTGCCATACTTCCCCAGATGATATTGAAATAGAATTTCAAAACCAATTAGTAGAATTTGTCTCCTGTCATAAACACTTAGGGATTACTTTTGATTCAAATGATAAATTCCATACACATATAGAAAATATTTTAAAGTGTGCAAGCACGAGATTAAATGTTCTTAAAAAATTGAAATATGTATTGAATAGAAATTATCTTGCTCGTATATATTTAACTTTTATAAGATCCGTTATGGAATATGCATGTGGGTTATGGGATGGTTGTACTCAACAAGAAGCCGACAATTTAGAACATGTTCAGTTAGAAGCAGGGAGGTAAGTAACTGGGTTGCCCGTGTTTGCTAGTCGGGAAGCTATATATTTTGAAACTGGCTGGCAATTGCTTGTGAACAGAAGAAAATCCAGAATGCTCAATATGTTCTATTCTATACATAATGAGACTGCCCCTGATTATCTCTGTGATTTAATGCCCCCGCTTGTTGGTCAAGTATCTAACTACGATTTGCGAAACAGTAATAATTATGTAGTACCCGGTTATAGACTAGACATAACTAGAAAATCCTTTTTCCCATCCACTACTTTTGAATGGAATAGCCTTCCCCCCGACATACGTACGTCCAAAACATAAATATTTTTAAACGAAAGATGAAGTCCAAATTGATACAGCCACCTTCCTATTTTAGTTGTGGGGATAAAAAATTAATATCATTCATACACGTTTGAGAAATATGTGCAGTTCTTTAAATTCAGATTTACATCGTGTTGATATTAAACCCAGTCCCGCATGCAGCTGTGGCCACCCTGTTGAGGATAGTATACACTATTTTTTACAGTGCGCTCTTCACAACGAAGCCAGAGAAATACTGTTTTCAAAATTAGAAAGTTATGCTATATCCATTGAGCTTCTTTTAGCTGGTGACGGTGACCTTTCTTTTCAGCAAAACAAAGACATTTTGAGTCCTTACAATCTTATATCAGAATAACACAAAGATTTAAAGCAGTCAATTAACATTCTAAATTTCTACTTTACAACCTTTCACTTCAGTCTAGTTGTTTCATTATTATTCCTTATTATATTGTATTTTTTTTCTTTTTTCTTTTTATTTCTAATTTTTGTTTGAAGTATGTATTACATGCATTACTACTATGTTGTGTTTTTTTTCGCCATTATCTAATGTACTTTGTGTTTATATTTATATTGGGAGAGGACGTCTCTAATGTTGTTATAACTTGTGTCCAATCCCTTTTGCTACTTTTGCAAGTAAAATATGTTTAAACTAAAAGGTTATGCATATTGTTGTCAGTTATAAATAGATATACAAGTTGAAATGATAGGACTTTTGTTTACTGGGAACTCACTTTAGTCCCATGACTGTATATATATATACATACATATAGGTAAATTTGTCCTAGATATTAACCTGTAAGTTTCTTCATTTATTTTTATATGCGTTTATGTCATCGTTAAACTTGACATTTGCATTTTTAACACATAAAATACCATTGAAATGCTGAAAGACACATTTATTATGTTTCAGTTACTATTATCCGATAAAGAAAATTACGATTATCAAAGAAGAAAAATACCATAGAGTTACGATTATCATACCGAATTTTTCAACGGCAATTTTCAAAGCGCTCAGACGATTCCAGTGCACCGTTACGATTCAAATATGATGTAATGGTATAGATAAACCTTGCAGCTGAGTAACTATTGACAAAAGCATGCTACATTTAAGAAAAATGAGTGTAAAGATTTTACCTATATCTACCGTCGCCATATTGGGATAATCGTAATTGCAGTTACTATTATCTCTTTAATACCAGTGTTAGTGTAACTCACACGTAAACTAAACACAATTGCGTTCCCATTGATAAAACTCAATGTTTACATGTAGTTTTAATCATGTTTTACCTACACACAGTCGATAGTCAATGTAGGCCTTGTGTAGGTTAAGTGTACACAAAACTAGGCATTTAGGACATTAGTTTTATCGTGTATATATTTAAGGAGGAAACTATTTTTGAGTAAAATTGATATTTTTGATAATTATTAGTTGTCTAAATTTTACAGATTTTTTTTTGTTAAAAAAAATTAACGTACTATATTAACCCCTAACCAAGACTCAAAGCAGCATCATTGCCGAACCCATAAGGCAGCAACCAATTGATTTTCAAGGGGGGAGCAATTATAGTCGAGTATAAAACATAAAGGCAAGGGGGTGGGGTGGTGAGCTATGGATTTTGTTTTGGAAACAAAAAATGTTTCCAGTTTTTGACCCTGAAATTTTTTTTGTTTGTTTCACCCTCAGCTGCCACTATATATAATGCTACAATTGATTTCGACTTGTCACCAAAATTTGTCCTGAAAAAAATCAATAGCTCACGCCCCCCTCCCCCTCCACAAAAAATGAAGTAAATAGTTGCTGCCTAATTCATTTGAAAAGGTCTTCCCAAATCGACTTGACGTACACAGAAATATTCGCCACCGGTCTTTACTAAAAAAACGATTCACGCATAAATGCATGACTAAAAAAAGTGTGAGGTAAATGATATGTTTATCTCAGTTCCGTTAAATAACACGTAAAATAAATGAAAAAAAACCGTTACCCTATTCTTTTACCAAATACTCCTTGGAGAAGAAATACCATTTGAAACAAACAGAAAAGATAAAAATGTAGTGATCCCTAATATCTCAATCCTTTTTTTCGGCTGTAAGCACGCTGTTGCAGCTAACGTTTTCTAATGCGTTATCGAGACATATCTAGTATATTCAAACTACTGCAAATTATAAAAATTGCTTTCATAAAGTAGCAACCACTTAACTTAAAAAAAGGGGGAGGGTTATTTTTTTTCTTTTTTTATCTGAGTCAGATTTTTTTTCGCGCGTACGTTTTTATTCCATTGTTTTACGATGCTGGTGATCAAATATTTTTTTTGTAATATTTAACACTATTATATATGGGGAAACTCTTGATTCAGAATAATTTTTTTTATCATCTGTATGACCATTTTTTTTTTTTATCAAATTGGGGATCGGAATATTTCCATTCCCATCCCCCACCCCCTTTTGAAGTCAAATGGTTGTTCCCTTACCGCTAGAAATAATTTCCAAAAATTTTGAATTCAGTTCTACGTAATGAACATTTAAATGACATATAGTTTACAAGTGGGAACAAATCTTATGTACAGGTAGCTAAACAAGGTGTATAGATGTGAACAAATGTAATGTGAAACCAGTGTACACTACACTAAACTAATTGTAAACATGTTTACTCTACACGGCGTTTGTTGTGAACACGGCCTTAGCTACTTTCCGATAAGTTTTGATTTTCATTATCACATGTGGAGACATTGCAAATGAAAGCTTTTTAAAATAGTGTATCACATTTTGTTTAATATTTAATACTTTTTGATAAATTTTATTTCAGGTCGTGTATCGTTTCTTCTGTTGACTAGTATATAACCTTGTTTTTAAATGGTTCTTTTGTTTTTAGTGATGCACTTCTTTGTCCTGGTTCCTTAGGAAATCCAAAATATCATGGATCTGGCCGCGTTCTTTATGTAGAAGTTTTAAGCGTTGTAAACACAGATGGATGGCAAAAGTTTTGCATAGAGGTAGCATTAGAATGGATGAAATTGGATGGTGTTCCACATCTAGCCAAAGAGTGGGCTTTTATTCCTGGAATTGAGGACCATATTTACAAAGTACGAATACATGCTCATACCAAACATTATAATTCGTGTTAATCTAAAAAAAAAAAAAAAAAATATAAATTATGCACACTATAAAGTGTACGAAGTTCTTCTCGTGGTCGATTCACCTACCACATAATATTTTGAGATGTTGTATGATTATCCAAATGAAGCAGCTATAGGATATAAGAAACTATAGCATGTATATGTCCCAATAACAGCTATAAAAATTTATCTAAAATACAATATCGGAAACAATTGAAACTGAAAAAAGTAAAAGTCTGATTTAAAAAAAAGAAATCAAATATGACACACTGCAATCAACGGCAACCACTGACAACTAGGCTCCGAACTTGAGACATTACATAGTAAGTGCTCATCCTTATCCCTACCTGGGACAATCAGTACCCATTTCAACACACGTGTCTATTAACAGTTGCATCACCCGATGGTGTAAAAAATGTTTAAATTTATAATTTAGAATGACAGACGCGCTTTTCGTCTACTCAACCCCTAGCACAGAAGGGTGTCTGCATGGATAGAAACATAACGACATAAAGTATCCGAACATTTTCTTGTTATCATGAGATGTAAACAACAGAAGTTGTACTAAACATTGAATTTAACGAATACTGCCTGCTTTATGTAATTATTAACTTCCGTTTAATATCTACACCCATGCAAATTTAACAAATTATTGATTAACACATTTCAAAGTGTCTCCGATATTTGATTCGTATATCGCAATAGTGCATACCTAAAACAAGCAAGTAGCGTAAAAATAAATAATGATTAGACCGAACTCCACGAAAATTCAAATCAGAAAGTTCCTTATCAAATGGCATACCCAAAAGTTCACACGCATCAAACGAATGGAAAACAACTAGCATATTCCTGACTTGGTTCAGGCATTTCTTTATGTCGAAAATGGTGATTATATATATTTAAACCTGTTTTTATTGCTAACGAAACATTTCTTTTGTGTGACAGTCGCATTAAAGTTCAAAATATTGAAAACAATGAATGAATAAAACAGACAGACACAGGCGGTAGAATAACAACAATAGGGGTTACCACTATAAAAACAAACAAATATGAAAACATATAAAAAAAAAATGGCATTTAGACAAACCTAATAAGCAAAAATGAAAGACAAAAATACAAAAAAATACCATTGCACAACAAAACAAAAGAAAGAGTACGATATTAACAAAGATAATAATGTTCATTATAGTCTGCTGTTTATGCAGCATTTTAAAAAGGAGGCTAAAGATACCAAAAAGGACATTTAAACTCATAAGTTAAAAAAACTGGCAACGCTTTGGCTAAAAAGAAAACGAGCAACAGGCAAGCAATAAAACACAAAACACAGCACGGGAAAGGTAGTATCTGTATAAAAATAAAAACATCGATAATGTATTAACTGTTAGATTGTTCGTTAAAAAAGTATTTATATTATATTCTATCTCTGAAATGATTATTGTCAATCTTACAGCGCATGAAATGTCAGATAGACGAATTTAAAGTGCAACTGAAGGAATCCAAATGTGACCCAGACGGAATGTTTCTCAACAAAACCATCAAAAAACTTTTGCGGCTTTAACATGTCTGATCGAACCATGTAACTATAAGTGTGCTCTTTTTATTTCATTTAATTTGTTGTTTTATTCTGTTAATATAATGACTGTTAGATAATTATATAAATATGAATCAAGGTACGTATTGATTATAAATAGTTAAAACTATATCAAATATCTAGACTTCTCCATTATGTATAAGAAATAAACGATTGACATGTTTCACATTTCATTTTTCCTTCGTTTTGTTTTGTATTAAACTAGATACTTAGTAATTAAATGTATTTATCGTTTATAAAAGAATAAATATGATATTTTGAGCAGTTTTTCCAGCTACCTTCTTTGTTTTGCTTAGGGTATGAGAAATCACTACTTCAAAAATTAAGTGTGTTTTAAATGGCCCAAACTTAACAATTGCTGATATTTTAGTTACGAAAAAAGTGCTGGAGCTGAGAGGAACGTGGTCAAAAACTGACCAAAATTATTTTATTGATACCTGGGGGGGGGACTACTATCCGCTACGACTCATTAACGACTACTTAAAGGTACGGCCTACCTGCAACAATAAAGTTTTTTTTTACACTATAATGGTATGCTTTTCACTAGATACCAATTCAGCAGTATACTAGAAAAGGCTTTAAAACATTTTCTTCATATCAGTTAAGGTCATATCAGGTCACATAGTTGCCAGGAAGGGGGTCTCAGAGGAAGAAATTATAAAATAAGCCAGATGAAAATATTCTCGCTATATATATTAGTGTGCAAATCTTAAAATTTCTAGTTACAAAAAGGCTAACAAGCTTCAAGTTTTCACAGGTCCCTAGATTTTATGGATTGTTGAAAGTTCCCTTGCTCATTGGGCCAATATAAAGGCAATGATATATATATATATATGGTAGGATCGAACTTGGACTGGAGTCCAAAGGAGTCACAACATATTGGATTGGTCAACCTGCTTTACAGTTAAAAGATATGTATGCGAACAGGACATTATTTCCTTCTCCTTATTTCATGATTATTCAGTGTGGAGCTTATGTTTTGACAGATTTACAACTGATAAGGAAGAGTTTAAATGAAAATGTAAAATTCCAATATGACGTCACAAGCACAGTTACTGGCATTTTGAACCCTTAAATGTAGGTCAAATAATCGAACAGAAGAGTGTTAATTCAGTGGTCAAAAACTTTGTATTAGAAACATGGGGGAAAGCTATCTTACATGAAAACATTACTAGGGCAATACAGTTTCTTTATACAGAACAGATGGACCTCTTATATACTTTGTAGTATCACAAACTGGAAAAAAGGTTTTCGTAAATAATATAGAAAGGGGAGGGAGTGAGTGTTTTCTACGCACAACAAAATTAACTTTTCCAAAATGCTCCAATAATTAAAATTTTGTAGAAGTGAATACTCGAGTCAGATTTGCCACATTATTTTCAATTATTGAATTTGCCATAGACGAAAAATCCGGATAAAGGCTGAGTCAAACTTGGAAAAAAAGTTACTCCTATGGTATATCTATAATCTGGCAGTAATTATTATTTGTACTTTAATAAAAGTTAATATTCATTTAGGTAAGAATATATATTTAACATTTGTTATTTTTTTTTTAAATTAAAAAAACAGTTTAGGCACTGTCATGCAGTAAAGGAAGAAAAGTAATTGTTTAAAAAATTTGAATAGGATTGTTAAACTGCCATAAGGACATTTAAATTAAAATTTCGATCTTTTCTGTCCAATTTTGCTCTCGTAATTTTTTTGTTTTGCATTAAATCTTCTCTACGTAAATTCCTGCTCAGCCACATGTATTTATTTTCTAACAAGAATGTGTCCAAAGTACACGGATGCCCCACTCGCATTATCCTTTTCTATTTTCAGTGGACCGTGAAATTGGGGTCAAAAGTTTAATTTGACTCTAAAATTAGAAAGATCATATCATAAGCAACAAGTGTACTAAGTTTCAAGTTGATTGGACTTCAGCTTCATCAAAAACTACCTTGACCAATAACTTTAACCTGAACGGACGCACAGCCACAGAGCAGAAAACATTATGCCCCTCTACTATCGTAGGTGGGGCATAAAAACAGCTCGCGATAGTCCATAGAATGAAAAGAGTCGTCAATCAGTCAAGAGGACAACTAAATAAAATTGAGAATGGAAATGGGGAATGTGTCAAAGAGACAATAACCCGACCATAGACCATTTCTAAGCGCCGGTTTCATGATAATAATTTTTATGGAATAATGTAAATTAATACAAAAATTCATTTAAATAAAAAATGTCCAAACACACCTGTCCCAAGTTACGAATATATGATTCAGAAGTTGATGTTGGTTGTTGTTTGTAATGATTCTTTTTTGTTTATCTATTTTTCCTAATTGCATGCTGTAAAATCGTCTTGTGATGCAAGTATATCAAATTAACGCAAATTTTCGTATCTCACCCGTGCATTGCGATACGAGAAATATCTATTCTTTCGAGAAATATATAACAGCCCACAACCATAAAAGTTTCATAGACTATGCAATATACAACAGAATGAATTGGGCTGGAAATTCTTTTTAAAATCATTTTTCGTCGTGGTACGCCTTTATCTACAGCTATTTCAACGGTTATCATCCTCCTTTGATTTTAAATATTGTGCAAGACGAACCGACTTCAAGTTCAATCACTAATTATGTGTTTAACAAAATGAATGTTCCCGCCTTTCAGCTAGTAATTTTAGCTGTTTGTAAATAATATATTGTCCAATCAGGATTTGTTTGTAATTAAAATTGACTACATGTAAATATGTAACTTTTTAGTCCACCTTTGAAGCATATACTCATCAAAATACCATGTTTGATAATTATAGACTAAGATTTAATATCACAAAGCTGTATATCTTTTTTTTCTGAATTTTCTGTTTTGAAATGTTATATTGAATTTGAGTGTATATTTTGATTGGTAATGAAAGATCATTCTCAACGAAAGCTATCGTGTTGTCCCTATGAGAATGTCTGTCGAAAGATATTTTTGCTAGAGACCACATGTTTCCAGAGCGTTTATGCCCATCGAATACAATATGGTTTTTGTCTCTTGTTTTTCTTGCTCGTGTCTTGAACGTTGATATTTAACAACGAAGCACAAAAAAACATATATCAAATTTAACAAATATATGTTCACTGCTTACTTTTTTTTGTATTTTAAATAAACCCATAAAGGATTGAATTATTTGAAGTCCTGTGACTGAATAGGTATGAGTTTACATCGATCAACCCTAGCGTAGAATCTAGTTTAATTTCAAAATTATGATGGAACAATACAGAAATGGCGGGATGATTTTAAAAGTTAAAAGTTAAAGTTTAAATTACTGAAACATCCCCCTAATATTTGAGAATTAAGTTTTTAACGCACTACATATTTTCATTAACAGGCATATGATACGCAGAATCGCATCTGAGCATATTGAAATGAACGTAAAAAGTTTCACCATGTGAACGGGCCTTTCTTTGGCATGACATGTTATAGTTATATAGACAATAACTGTATAGTGTCTTTAAATATCAGCTGTATATGTACGAGGCTAAGAAACAGGTGTAATAGCTCACTAAAGCTCGCATTACACCTGATTCTTAGCCTCGCACACATACAGGTACCAGTCTTGTATTACAACTCCAATTTCCGGTGCAATTTCCGGTGCATGTCAAAACATGGAGGGAAACAAAATAGTGCATTTTTTTCTGAATTTTTTTCTGAACTCATTTTTTTCTGTTTGATTATAGGTTTATGCTGAATTGAAACATATATATAGACCTTAAAAAAATCTTGCATCTTTTGTGGATATCCATCTAGGAAAGTGGAAGGATATCATGTTTACTGGAAGTGGTGCGGCCTAGTAAAAATAGCAAACAGAAAGTAGAAAAAAAATGTTTTGGCTTCAGGATTGCGTAACTTTTTATTCTTCGTGGCAACACCCTCTTTTTTTTTCGATTAAATCACAATTTCACATTAGTACATACATGATATGAACATGATTTTTTTTTTCTATGTAGCATTTTTTATTTTTTTATTTTCAAAGATCAGCTGTTTAGCATGTAAGCCTATGGAGCAGTCAATTACAAGACTGCAACCTACAGCTGATATTTAAAGACACTATACCGTTATTGTCTTTATCCTGCAGTTAACTTTTTGTGCTTAGAAAGAAACAAAAACTCACATTTTTTGCATCTATTTTCGATTTAAAATCCATTGAGGTCCATATTCAACTGAAGACGGGTTCGCAAAAAAAAAGAATCTCGAATGGTCAACAATAATACATCGATCAAGTTGAATAATCATCTATTTTAACATAATATATGATTTCAACATTAAAAACAAACAAAAAAACATTGTCTTATTTGAAACAGAAATGTACGTTTTGTCCAACGCTTCAGAATTTTGAACTGAATTTGACATTCACTTAAGATGCATGCTGAAATCGACATGATTGATTTTGTTACACATGTAAACATTCAAGTTTTGAAATCGATGATTGTCGTCGAAAACAATACTGCTCTTAATTCATATTAGTTTGTTATCAGAAAATTGGTTTAATTCTTATTGCTTTACAAAAATATTTGAAAACAAACAGAATGTATAAAAGTAATCATCAGTTCTCATTGGAATGCGACTGCAATACACATTCTGAGGTCACGCAGGTTCATTCAACACTAGTCCGGCAATGGACGGAGCTTAAACGCGATATATGTATAGTATACAGATACAGACAGCATAACGATATCTGTAGGGCTGTATCTGTATAGTAATACAGCCAACTGCAGGATATATACTAGTAGTAATACGGGGTTCACACATTGCCGATTATTGTTCCCGTTTGAAACCAGACAGCGATAAGGCAGCAACCATTTGATTTTCTGGGGGGGGCTATGGTTTTTTTTGGAAAAAAAAGTTTGTTTCCAGTTTTTGGAGAAAAAAATAATTTGTTTTTGATTGTGAGAAAAAAAAATTGTTTGTTTCACCCTCAGCTGCCACTATATTTAATGCTAAAATTGAAAGAAAAAAATTGTTTTCGACTTGTCGCGAAAAAAATAGATTGTTTTTCGCCGAAGGTGAAAAAAAAAGTTTGCACAGAAAAAAAAACCATAGCCCCCCCCAGAAAATCAAATGGTTGCTGCCTAAGACACGAAAAGTGAAAAAGTCAGATTATCATCCTCTATTATCTGGAATGTCCTATCATTGTCTGAAAGCAGTCGTTTAAGTTCTTGACAGATTCCTACGGGCCGGGAATGGTCTGGATAGTTCGGCGAAACACCCCAACAGTTAGGTGCGCCCTGTAACATTCAGGGAAATTAGCCGATTTTGTCTAGTCAGATTACAAGCGTGACTATGTCCTGACAGATTCTGCTATATCGGATCAAAATCCTAACAATGTTCTGTATATTCTGGACGGTGTCCTGTGGAAGAGGAATGGTCTGGAGAAAATTTCCATTGCTGTTTTCCTGCCGATGGAGTCCAGATTGCATTCAGATCTTGTCGATTGCGAACCGTTTTTGCCGAAACCGTTCCGGAACAGTCCCGTTATTGATACGAAATTCGTCAATGATAACCACGCCAGAGTCCGGTCAATTACAGAATACAATACGACCGAGACCAGACAAAGCCGTTTGCAATGCGATAGAGCAGACCGTGATAGGATTGCATTCCGACAGTACCTGATCATCCCGAATATGCCGACAGCTTTCAAACGATAACTTCCGTCAGTATCGGTTCACTATCTGGTCACTGTCTGATGTCTGCTGGATTACATTCGGTAAAATCGGGACGCAGTCGTGACAGACTCGGTCTAATTTTACCATGCGAAAGATAAATCTGAAATTGAGAATGGAAATGGGGAATGTGTCAAAGAGACAACAACCCGACCAAAGAAAAAAACAACAGCAGAAGGTCACCAACAGGTCTTCAATGTAGCACGAAATTCCCGCACCCGGAGACATCCTTCAGCTGGCCATAAACAAATATATACTATATATACAGTGATAATGAACGCCATACTAATTTCCAAATTGTACACAAGAAACCAAAACTAAAATATTACAAGACTAACAAAGGCCAGAGGCTCCTGACCTGGGACAGGCGCAAAAATGCGGCGGGGTTAAACATGTTTGTGAGATCTCAACCCTCCCCCTATATCTCTAGCCAATGTAGAAAAGTAAACTCATAACATATGCACATTAAAATTCAGTTCAAGAGAAGTCTGAGTCTGATGTCAGAAGATGTAACCAA
Organism: Mytilus edulis; assembly: GCA_019925275.1. NCBI lineage: Eukaryota > Metazoa > Mollusca > Bivalvia > Mytilida > Mytilidae > Mytilus > Mytilus edulis. The sequence continues at coordinate 82,589,655 of CM034350.1, forward strand.
AGAAAATAAACAAAATGACAATAATACATAAATAACAACAGACTACTAGCAGTTAACTGACATGCCAGCTCCAGACTTCAATAAAACTGACTGAAAGATTATGATTTCATCATATGAACATCAGGCACAATCCTTCCCGTGAGGGGTTTAGTATCATACCATCATACCATATATGAGAAGAACATAACCCGTGTCATACCAACACCTGGTTTTTTTAATAAATGTGTTTAGTTCCGATGCAAAGACCCTATAAGTGAATCAATATTAACGCCAAAATATGCAATCTTGAATGGTTCTGTCAAGGACAGCAGTAAAAATCGTGAATGTGTAACCCAAGCTTAAGGATTGTGTCTTCTTGTCATCTCTTTTTATATATAAAGTATAGGAACATTATGAAGTTTAAACGCAAATTGGTACCTAATGTGTTGGATAATTTTCAGAAAGCAAATCGATAATAAAGAAACGCTGCAAAATAAAAAAACAAACAAAACACATTAAACAGTTATTGTAATTCATAAACAAAATGTTACAGTTTCACTTTGGACGTACACATAATCTGTCACTACCTAAAGCAATTACTGCTTCTCGCAAAGGTCAGGATTGGCAGTCATCTCTTCAATAATTGTCTTTGATATATTCTGGTAGTACTGAAATTATAATGTAATAAATTGTAACAAAAAGTCACCACAACAAAATATGCGTTTGCAAAAATGAAATTTTACAAAATTGGGATAAAGGGAGATAAAACGTTTCGTTATACTTGACTTTTGTAAACAGAACAACTTAAGAGGGGACCCAAAACTTTAACTAAAATAGATTTTGGCTTTTTTGATTTTCATATAGCGAAGGTCATCGACGGCCTTTAACACAGAACCTCTCGTGTTTTTATATTTTTTCGCGTTTTGAACATTTATGAAATATTTGCCACTGGACGTTAATCAACCAACAATACATGATTAATCAATCAATCAATCTTTTGTACCAATATTTTCTCTTTTTTTTTTAAATTTATAAGTAAAAATACTATGGAATGGTAAGTTTTTCAAAGAAATATCTATTCTTTTTTATTGTAGCCTCTTTTTGCAAAGAGAAACTACTACTAGATAGTAGCTCGTTACAAGACATATTATATTTTTTTCCTCGGACATATTTTTGATTTTAATTCCCTATGTCCATGATTCATAAATTGAAAAATATCAGTACTTAAAAATCATCCCCATCACATTATAGTTTTGAATCATATTAATATTTTCTGTAACGTTGACTGTGGTACCCATATTTTGACAATTTTACCCATTATACCATACAATGCAAATTGATGCGACTAACATACAGGAGAGGATTAGCGCTATAAAACCAGGTTCAATCCACCATTTTCTGCCACCAAAAATGCCTATACCAAGTCAGTAATATGACAGTTGTTGTCCATTTGTTTGATGGGTTTAATTTTGTTATTTTGCAATTTGATTGGGGGACTTTCCGTTTTGTGATTTTAATTGTTTGAAACTATTAGCACACAAATTAAAGAGAGGCGGATAACACCAAATGGACTTGCTTATTGTTGAAGTCTGTACGGTAATCTTTAGTTGTTTTTTTCTTATTTCTGTGTCATTTTGTATCTTATGGAGAGTTGTCTCTGTGGCAATGATATCAAACCACATCTTCTTTTTACATTTAAAAATTATTAAACGAAATCAACTGACAACGTAATGGCGTAATTTAAAAAAAAACCATACGAACATCAGTACATAACACACAACAAAATAAACTGTAGACTGAACAAGATACAAAATGAATGCTGTGCATTTAAGTAAAAAATGAGAATTTTTAAAAATGGCCGAGTTATGATATTTATGCAGAGGAAATTTGCCTAACTAATTTTATGCAACAACGTTATAATGATTTCTTTGGTTGTTATACATGTTATTTTATAAACAAACAAATGTATGATTCTATAAAAGCTGTATCTGGTATCTTTTTCAAAATTCAAAATTCTACCAATTTTTTTTTTATTGTTTTCTTTCTAGTCTTATAAATATAATGTTTATCCTGTAAAGACTTTTTGAAAAGTTTTTTTTTTTTTTTTTTTTTTTTTTTTTAAACCTATGACTTTAAACCATGTTCTAGTCATTTTATTTTGAAAATAACACTATCAAACTACACTGAATAAAATCAATCATCTTTTATAATTAATACAATTGAGAATGGAAATGGAGAATATGTCAAAGAGACAACAACCTTGCGACAGGGAACAAGTTTGTTCATACACTACACTATATTTTTTTTAGCTCAACTGGTCCGAAGGGCCAATTGAGTTTTTCTCATCACTTGGCGTCCGTCGTCCGTCGTCGTCGTCGTCGCCGTTAACTTTTTACATTTTGAACTTCTTCTAGAGAACCATTGAATGGAATGAAACCAAACATGGCATGAATGTTCCTCACGAGGTGCTGACCAAATGTTGTTACTTTGTAGCCGATCCATCATCCAAGATAGCCCCCAGCGGTTGACTTAGTTTAACATAGGATCCTATGGGAAATGCATACAAATGACTTCTTGTAAAGAACCAATGAATAGAATGAAACCAAACATAGCATGAATGTTACTTATGAGGTACTGACCAAGTGTTGTTACTTTGTAGCCGGACCATCATCCAAGATGGCCACCAGCGGGGGACTTGGTTTAACATAGGATCCTATGGGAAATGCATACAAGTGATGACTTCTTTTAGAGAACAACTGAATGGAATGAAACCAAACATAGCATGAATGTTCCTTATGAGGTGCTGACCAAGTGTTGTTACTTTGCAGTCGATGCATATCTAAGATGGCCGCAAACGGGGGACTTAGTTTAACATAGGACCCTATCGGAAATGCATACAAATGATGACTTCTTTTAGAGAACAACTGAATGGAATGAAACCAAACATAGCATGAATGTTCCTTATGAGGTTCTGACCAAGTTTTGTTACTTTGTAGCCGATCCATCATCCAAGGGGGGACATAGTTTAACTTAGGATCCTATGGAAAATACATATACTAGTCAACAAAATTTTAAAAAAAATGTTTTGCATTTTTTGAGATTTCAAAAAACACTTTTTTTCCCAAAAAATTTGAAAACACAATATTTCAACCCATTAGTTAAAAAATAAACATAACTTGATTAGCATATTGAATGTTTTTAAACACATTTGAAATTTTATTTATAATTAGTTCTTAGAAAATTATGTGTCGATTTTTTATTCAACTTTCCGCAAACCTTTTTTGCACCCTTTGATCATTTACACGGAATTTAGATACTTTTCGACAAAATTTGATTTTCATTATCACATGTGCATACATTGCAAATGAAAGATTTTTAAAATAGCGTATCTCATTTTGTTTTATATTTAATACTTTTTGATGAATTTTATTTCAAAGTCGTGTATTGTTTCTTTTGTTGACTAGTATACAAATTTCTTCTTTTAGAGAACCACTGAATTGAATGAAACCAAACATGTTTGTTCCATTCCTTTTGAGGTGCTGGCCAAGTGTTGTTACTTTGTAGCCAATTTTTTTTAATTTTTCTTTCATATAATTTCAAAAACCCAAGAAAAGTCAGGTGAGCGATACAGGCTCTTGAGAGCCTCTAGTTTTGTTTACAGAAATAATCTGTTTTTTGGTTTTTTTTAAATACTGAGAGGTTTAAATTAGCTAGCTATAAAACTAGATTTAATTCTCCATTTTCATATAAGGAAATGTATGTATCAAGTAAGGAATATGACAGGGTTGTTTTACATTCGTTTTATGTGTTTGAGCTTTTGATTTTTACATGTTATAAGGTCCTTTCCATTTTGAATTTCACTTGAAAAAAATCGGTATTTACCTCATCATTTGTGAAATAGTAACGCAAAACCGGATGTTGCGACATAGTCTCTGCTTGATATTTGTAGAATTGTACTAAATGACCTGAAAAATATAAACAAATTTCCCGTTTCAGAATTTAATGCATCCTGGGTATTTTTTTCAAAAATATACACCGAAACGTCATTGATTGGTTAAAAATGTCATAAACAATGGAACTTCAACCAAAGAATGATTTTTTTGTTTTGTTTTTGTTTTTGGGTACGAACAATGAAATTGCCCATGATTCTGTAGATTCTGAAACGGCCATTATCGATCAATAGGTCCACAATGTTAAGTGAAATTTTTTTTTAACCTGCATTCCCCCCTCGAATGCCTAGCAAAAATTCATATGATTTTGCAGCAAGAATTAACCCTTGCAGGCATATATTTGTTTTGTATTTCATAGTATTCAAATGTTATTTATTAAACAAACCACAGGGTTTATAGTTGTTTTTTTCCCCTTTTTTACAATATGGATAGGGGAACTTCTAATTTATTTTCACTTACTTTTATTTTACTCTTTAGAACAAATTTCAGATACTCCAAATGTTATAATTAGCTCTTGTTTGAGCATTGTGTAAGGTTGGTTGGATCCAAAAGTGTATAAAATGAAGATGCTTTTTTATTATAATTATGTTATCTCCTCTGAAATTGCTATCCAAGCATCCTAAAGTTACGTCAATAGATTGAAATGAAAATTCCATGACTTTATCAAAGAATTTATTATATAAAAAAAAAAAGATGTGGTATGATTGCCAATGAGACAACTATCCACAAAAGACAAAATGACACAAACACTAACATAATTTTTATGTTTGGAACAACCTTTTGGAATTTTGGATCCTCAATGCTCTTCAACTTTGTACTTGGTTGGCTTTATTGATATTTTGATATGAGCAACCCTGGTGAGTCTTGTGTAGACGAAACGCGCGTATGCATATATGGCGTACTAAATTATAATGCTGGTACCCTTGATAACTATACATTCTGATCTCGATCTTTTCTATTCCTTTGCATATCTATTAATAATGATTTGGTCTTGTATTTATGGTTCTTCTCTGAACTTAATCACTTTCATATTTTAATGACAGAAAGACAGAAATTATAATTTATGATAATAATGATAATGGTTACTGATTATTTTATTAAAGTGATACATATTGAACAAATATATACAAGTTCAATACACAAAAAGATAAATACCATGCCTGCAAAGACTCGAGACACTAAATTTGCAATAAATGAGATTTATACAACTTATCGAATAACTGAAATTCAAATGTTTGCGTGAGTTTTTCAAATTTTTTCGTTAAAATGCAATGGTTAGCGTTATTTCACAAAGGTTTGCGGTCTCATTTGTTTCTTTTTTTTTGCGATTAATTTTCTTTTAGACAATTTTGTATTTAGCTTGTCAGGTGAATTATACATATGATATTTAATTTATAATCTTACCTTTCTTGTTTACACTTTCAACCCAGAAAAAACTCTCATCAGACATCAAATCATACCCTCGTGGTTCAAAAACGGTTGTATCTGGTGCTTTTTCGAAACTATACCCTCTGGAAAAACCTCTCTGTATATAAACAGAATTCTGGTAGTTTTCAACCTTGACAAAACAGCCAACTAAAATGAAAGGAGTTAGTACGGTAAGTTTGGCCTAAATTATAGAGTTCAATGATACAAGATAAAAAATATTTTAAGTTGACCTAAATACATGTGAAAAAGCTTTATAGAACAATTTTTGTCATAGTTTTATTTTTAAGCGTTGTTTTTTACATCAGAGTTAGGTCAAAATGAGGAATTTTGGTGAAATTTGACAAAATCGGCAGTATTTCAGCCAAATTTCAGACCAGGAAACATAAAGCGCAGCCGTCGACAACCTTAATATTCAAGGTAGACATGTAAAATGTCTTTAAAAATATTCTTGTCAAGGATATTTTTTGTCGACGTATGCGCTCTATGTTTCCTGTCCAAATATGCAATGGAAATTTACTCATTTTCCTTGTTTTTTCGTGGAAAATCAAAATGAGTACTATTTGTGACGTCATGAATAATATGCAGGAAAGTAATTTTGCAACAAAAAGACTTATTTTATATCTTGTCACTATATTAGCTATTATTCATTGTGATATTGGTCAATAAAATTAAGGTTAAAAAAGGGGGCCAATTTTGGGCCTTATCGAATCTACTCCTTTGAACAAAATTACTCTTGTAATAAATACTGTCAAACAACTCAGGTAAGTGCGGATCAAGTGTTAGACAAAATTGGGGGTGTAGTTGTACCCACACCTCCACCTCTTTTTGTGACCATATGTCGCAAAAGTAAAACACAATTTGATATTCTAATCGTTATGCCTGGACTTGATATTCCGATTTTAACCATGCTAATGTACATAAAAAGACAAGGACTTATCAAGTAAAATGAAAAATGGAAATGGGGAATGTGTCAAAGGGACAACAAGGACTTTACAATGAAGGTTGTTGAGCACAGTCACGACCTTAAAAATTGCATGTTAACTTTTTTTATGATAGATCGTGAGTTTCCATACTGCCATCTGGGGGAATGGATCCGTTTTAATTTCTAGATATACTGGTTTGTAATTACAACATCAAGTGTTCAAACCTATGTATTTGAATTGTCAAATTTAATAACAACTGTAATGTCATTTTGACCTGCAAACTTTTGGTTTAGTTTAAACATATTTATTTAGAGTGGATTGGGACACAAGTTTTGCAACTTATATCAATCCCTTTCCACTTTGCGGGTGCGAGTGCTGCCTTGTGGCGGCATTAGCCTTCTCTTTTTCGAAATCTACAAGGGTGTCTTTAACGTGCAAGAGATATGTCTCTCTCTTAACACGGGTCAGCCATTTATCGTCCCCTTACGACGGACTATCATCGTTTCCTTAAGACCACACTCGCAAGTGGTGTCAAGGGAGAGCCGAAAATTGAGTTCCTGAAACTTTTGGTATTTCATTAAAAAACAATACCCTGAAATTCTTGAACATTCCGAAGCAACAGAGGTGTGTTTATTAGACTTCTAGTATTGGTTATCTTGAAAGTCGATAATTTAAAAAAAAAAGTTTATTAGCAGCCATAGTTTTCGATCAACAATCACAGAATTAATTTTGTTTTGATGATTTGCGTTGTGTATTCGTAAATTATTTCTCTTTCATAAAAAACGTAATATACAGAGTACTAACTTAAATATATGTAGGACTCTAAAGTGCGATGGTCTACACTACACTACAGAACGATGGTGTCTCACGCTAAAGTACGATGGTTGTGTGTTTGCTAAAGTGCGATGGTATAGCACGCTAAAGTGCGATTAAATAAAAGAGAAAGGTTCAAGGGCACTAATGTTAAAAACAAGTCTTTTTGTAAAAAATCTTGTTTGCTATGATATAACGTATAATTATGCGATAGACTTTTACTTTACCGGTAGTCTTATGTGACTGTTTCTAAATTTAAAAGACTGACCTAGTAATAAAAGGTTATTTAAGGGTAACAAATACTATATTTCCTTTAAATGATTTTTTTTTTAACAATTCGGGCGTATTGGATTGATTGATGGTTGATAAACGTCTAGTGGCAAGAATTTCATGCATGTTCAGGACGAGGGTCGTATTGGATAATTGATGTAGCTTGCCTTTTACACAGCCTATTAATGTAAACACATCCACTTGTCAGATGCAAATACAAAATTCGGTCATTGTCGCGGAATAAATAAAATTTATGTGTACAAGCTTTGATCTAAATACGAGAGAAAGGGGTTGTTGTTCGAGCTTTCCCCTTTTTCGTAGCGAGTATTAATACATACTATATTTTAATACAATGTACATACTGATGTTTTAATGGACAATTTATCATTTAGGCTTGAAAACATGTATCGTTATTGTACCGACGTTTATACGCTTCAATAAAATCGACAATAGTTTAACGTAAACGTAAACACTAATATAAAATTGAGAAAGGAAATGGTGAATATGTCAAAGCGACAACCATCAGACCATAGAGCAAACAACAGCCGAAGGCAACCAATGGGTCTTCAATGTAGCGAGAATTCCCGCACCCGTAGGTGTCCTTCAGCTGGCCCCTAAAATATGCATAATAGTACAGTGATAATGGACGTCATACTAAACTCCGAATTATACACAAGAAACTAAAATTTAAAATCATACAAGACTAACAAAGGCCAGAGGCTCCTGACTTGGGACAGGCGCAAAATTGCGGCGGGGTTAAACATGTTTATGAGATCTCAACCCTCCCCCTATACCTCTAGCCAATGTAGAAAAGTAAAAGAATAACAATACGCACATTAAAATTCAGTTTAAGAGAAGTCCGAGTCCGATGTCAAAAGATGTAACAAAAGAAAATGCATCTGTTCGCTTCCATCATTTCATCTTCCGGCATGTTCATTTTTGGTTTGTAAAAAAGACTGTTAACGTCATAATCCAATTACGTTTTGTACATACATGTGTGTATACTTTCGCGGACCATCGCACTTAAGCGTATGGAGGCATCGGACCTTAGCGTAGACCATTGCACTTTAGCGTGACCATTGTACTTCAGCGTCCCCATCGCACTTTAGAGTCCTACATATGGTCCGAGACCACCATTGTCTAGACCCTAGTGTTGACAGTGGGTTACTTGCCTTTAATTTTTAAACCCCTTCCAAGTTTATTTCTCCAAGTTTAATGCCTCAAATTGCATGTAGGGGGATACAACTACACTGTAAAAATATGTGGGTCCAGAATTTTAAAGGAAAGTAGTGATTTGGTCCAGCATGAAAAAGGTTGAAAATGAGCACTTCGGAATCTGTCAAAGGATTTCAAGACGCCTTAAACATAAAATTGTCCATATTTTGAGTTAGAGGCGATGAAGTTTTCTATAATTTTGACATAATTTGTCCCAAAAGTAGTACAACACTCTGTAAAAGTTTCTTTGAGAAAGCGCAGGTACGTGGGATTTTTTTTATTTTCATTTATGTTCTAAAAGAAATGCGCTACAAATTTAAGCAGTTTTTTTTAAACTAATATCGTTTCGACTGATTAAGAAAAGACAGATCGTTTACACTATCATAGAATATCACACTGACCAAATATAGGCAGATAAAAATGATTAGAACGAAAATGTAAATGTAACAATTCAATATTTTCAATTTTTTAACTTACCATAGATACATGTATACAGGAGAGCAAACAACAACACGATCTTCAACATCTTGAATTTAGAAAGGACGAAGGATTAGTCAGACTTGGAATATAGTTACCCTTATGGTATATTTATATAAACTGGCAGTAATAATGTTATTTGATAAAATTAATATCAATTTTAGTAAGAATAAATTATATTTAATTTGTTAATATAGCACCAAAATGTCAGTGGTTTAACCTGAATATCTATAATTTGTTAAAAGTTTAAAGAATTATTAATTAAAGTTTAAGTGTTGTCATGATGTTGTGTATGAATCATAAGTTTTCAGATGCGCATGACTCATACATGGAGGATTGATTAAAATTCGGGCCAGGTGAGCTAAAAAAGAAGATGTGATATGAGACAACTGTACACAAGAGACCAAATTGGCACAGACATTAACAGCTATATGTCATCGTACGGCCTTCAAAAATGAGCAAAGCCCATACAACATAGGCAGCTATAAAAGGCCACGATATGACAATGTAAAACAATTCAAAAGAGACAACTTACAGCCTTATCTAAATAAGAAAAACGAATGTATTATGTTTTTCTCATTCACTCATTTTTCACTCATTTTCATAAAAATTTTGGCAAATTTTATTTTCATTCATGAAATATATTTAAAGATAGCAAAAAAAGGACACATCGTTCACTTACTTCCCCTTTAGTCTTTATCAAAAATCCTTGACAACAGACTTTACTTTTGGATCTTATGACTTAAAAATCTCGTTTTTGTGTGTGTTATCTACGTTATCTAGACTAAGTCTTCATCTTCTCCCCTTCCATGAAATATTTAAATAACTTTTAAGTATTTTTTTTTTAATTTCGAAAGCCCACCTGACAACCTTAGGCAATGATTGTATGTGTGACAAAAGGAAAATGATTCTTAAACAATCCCAAGCTTCCTTTTATGATTATAAATATTATGTTATAATTTAATGGCTTCCTTTTTACTTATACTGAAGTTATTATTTGGAAACCATCCGTCTTGGGAAGACGACGACAGGATACCTACATGTATTTCAACTGCAAAAATTTCTGTGGTTGTATAAAAATTTCAAATATGTACAATGAAATATAGTTTTAGAAATTGATAAGCCTAGATAGGCCTTATAATTTTTTCCCCACATAGTTGAAGGACCATTTACACTCAGGACCGAGTCATAAGTAGACAGTACAGTCTACAGATGTATTAAAACAACCTAGCATCATATTGCTAGTAGTGGGAGTAGCATTCTTGGGTAAATTTGTTCTTTTTTTTTATATAATATGTTTGGTTCAAATCAAAATAGAATGCTTTTATCTCCCTAATACTTACATTGAAAATAGAGGTGGTACTACTTTGACAAATCCTTGCACATGAGAGTTTTCTGTCAAATCTTTATTTCACATGAATGAATGAATTGCATAACAATGAACTGAGCTCAAGCAAAGTACTTTAATAATACACTTAGACAAAGAGCTAAATCCAGTGATATACTTTGTACTACAGGTCCTTCATTAACATCCATTGACCAAAACCATATCTCAACAACATTCCATACTACATGGTTGGATTTGGAAGTCCTGAAAAAGACATGATTTTTTTTAACATATTTTAAGTATATATACACAGGTTAAAACTTTCTTGTTGTATAATCATTCCCTATCTATATATATATAGCTAGAAACTATAAATTTGCTTAATGCACATATTGATATATGTTGAGTGTACCTCTGTTGGAAATAAGAACACACAAACCTCCACCTAGTTTTAGTCAATGGACAAAACATTCAAAACTATAAAATATTATAGATCTAAGACTTGTCAGTGTCTATTTACCATTGCCACTGAAGCAGTGATATATGTATTGTACACATAATTATATACATGCAAGACTACAATTATAAAGTACATACATGTTTGTATATAAGACTAAAACTGACATTCAGTCTTTACAACATCTTCATTCCCAAAGTCATTTTCAAATCTGACTTCATGGTGAAATAAGATTCCATATCTACAACCAATTAAAAGGAAAAATCCCTCTGATAGACTAGCATTTAAATCCCATTTCTAAAATGGAAGCTAGGTCACCTTGGAACTTAGAACTAAAAAATATCGAACAATATTCTGATATATTTCAAATGCATGTACATGAAATAATATAATTTAAATCTCTAAAATTCACCATATTGTTCCCTATTTCATCTTCTGTTAGATACTGTATATCCAGTTGCGGATCCAGAAATTTTCTTAAGTGGGGGCCCACTGACTGACCTAAGAGGGGCTTGCTCAAGTCATGATTCAGTGATTCCCTATATAAGCAACCAAATTTTTTCTCAAAAAGCAGGCCCCCCCCCCCTAAATCCACCTCTGATATCAACCTCTAGATGTCTTTCAATTACATTCAGTTTAGTGTGGGTTGATCTTTGATTGTTGTACATGTTACAACCAGATTCCCGGCAGGGGGCAACTTTGTAAGACCGCAGAGGTTCAAGCTTAGATTTTGAAATAAGGAGGAAAATGTAACCTTTTCAATTTATAAAACAGGCTCAACATCATTTCTATACATATATAAACATACTCCAAGTTGTGGACACACCTTCATTTAATATTCTACTTCAATTAGTGGAGGAGATCAAATTAAAAAGTTGCAATGGTTAAATACTCCAATCACAGTCTTTCCTGCTATAATCTCATGTGTAGAATGTGATAGACGGTTTTTGTGTCTATATATTGTCCTTGATATTGAGGTTATTTTGTCACAGCAAAATATAAAGAAAATGTAAACTATGATCTGGAAATTGACTTCGTTTTCGCAAAATAAGCCCACTTAAACTGAACTTTAAATGCAAAAGACCTCTAAATGGCTAACAGATATTGCTATATAAAAGAATAGTCCATGATTATACATGTACATGATATTAAAGAATTCATGAAATTTACACTGATTCTGTCAGTTGAATGGACTAGAATGAGATAAGTTATATACATGATAGACATAAAGGTTTTTTTCCAACAGTTGTGTTGTAAATTAAATTAGTTGTATTTTATGGTTGATATATTTATGTATATACATGTATGTAAATCATTGGCTCTTCAACCAATGATATTTTACAATATCGATTATTTGTTTATTTTTCTATTGTTGGTATTTTTCAGCATACTAAAAATGTTTTAACACAAGCTTGATAGGGTGTCCTCACACAGGGTTTCCGCTGGCGGTCGCCATTTTCCCAATTAGCGAAAAAATAATACTTGTGGCGATAAAAATTCTTCATTTGCTAAAGAATTTGGCGAAAGAAATATATAGAAAGATTTATTTTCCTCCTTCTTGTTTATTTACTTTTTTTTCGAGTTTCTCGGACTTTATTACTTAGGCCAGGATTTTTTAATTTGTTGGTTTACGGATCCGCCGACCCAATTTTGCCGATTTCCAAAATAAAAATAAAATCGAATTTTCAGGCTTTTTTTTTATTCTCGCCGACCCTAACAAATGCATTATCCCTGAAAAATAATTAAAATTCCTTTTTTATGAAATGAAATGCATTAATCACTAACAGAAGTGATGACACTTTCTGTTTAAATTGTGATGACACTTTCTGTTGTAAAAAATGAAACTTTCAGTTTACGTTTCTAAAAATAGACAAATCAATTATTAATGACCTTGAAATGTCGTTTGCGCAAATAATTTTTACGGAACGAAACCTGTGTTTAAAACCGATTACACAATAAGTTCGTTTTCCTTATTTGTCACCAGTCCGTAAGATGCATGTTTCATATAAATAGACTTGTCCAAATGTGGACAGGTGGAAGTTCAAGACATCAAGTTAAAATACTGAATTTTAACAAATCATTTGATATTTTCTTGTTTTATAGATAAAAAAAAAATATCGTCCATTTGGATAAAAAACGGGAATGCATGACAAAAGATTATTTAACCTGATATTCTCGTTTTTCAAGTGGACAGGTCTATTACGTTTTTGACACGTGTGTTGAAATTTATTTTTGTACGACGTTTTTACTCTTTTTTTTTCTTTATCAGTTTTCGGGCTTATTTTTTTTCACCAAGTTTTGATTAAAAGCTAAGTCAAATAACTGACGTGAATCTGTTTTTCTTGTTTGTGAAATGACGATTTAATTTGGTCTTTATCAGTGTACCCCCCCCCCCCCCCCTTTTTTTTACGGGAAATTATTAGACAATGTCATGCGATGTTTACAGCTGAGCAATAATATCATAAGATTTTGACAGAAAATCAATTATCAGCTGATTGCAATTTACAGCTATCAACAACAAAGGACTAATTAATGAAGGTGTTGATTGAATTGTTTGACAAAATGATATGGTTGAATGGCTTCCACTAAATGTCACATACAGGAGTTATTTACCACTTTTCGCCTCACGTGTTTGAAGAACTCTTTTGACGTCTCCTCTCCATGTAATGATAGTTTAGAAAAGAAAGCTGTTGTTGTGACAATAAATGTTAAAGGGCAAGAAAAATCTCCGATTTAAAACTTGAATTATCCTTTGACTTTTATGTAAGTAATTGATCAGGGAGACTACTTTAAAGTCGTTTGAGTGACACGCGTGTTTTAAGCATAGTTTTACATCTCAACTTTTTCATTTAAGATGGTCAAGATGGTCCTTATGAAGGAAAGGGGGGGGGGGGGGGGGAGAATGCATTTTGGCGTCACAATTTCAAATGACATAGGATAAAATATGATCTGTCCATATACATGTATGAGGGTAGAAATGGGGGTATCTTATTGAAGTATTCTTGCCAAATGAAGATTAAACAGTAATTCTTAGACATGACCATAAAAGAGGGGGGATAGGACCTTTATCCGGACTCCGGGATCAGGTGTTTTTAAGCTCGGGATTATCCCCCCTCATAAAATTAAAAATGTACACTTTTTTCCAGACGATTAAAAAATCAGCTGAATTTGTTTTCCAAAAATAACTGTAATTGGATGGGGGTTCACATTATTTGAACAACTCTCCTTGGGCCGAGAAAATAAAATCCGTGTTTCAGGTAACCCGACCGACCCTGTTTTATAGCCCTGACCCTAACTTTTTTATTGGATCTTTCAGAAAAAAAAAAGAAAAAAATTATCAACCGACCCTGTTTTTGACACAGGCTTCTGATAAATGACATAATATTTTTTCTCTCTTGCCTCCTCTTGCATAGAAAGCCAGTAAAACATTTTATTAATGTCAAAAGGTATTCCAAACAGGTTAAAATCCAAGAAATTTGCACAGCAGGTGCTTCAAAAACATTGCAAATGGCCCAAGACCACAATTAATGACCCCACTTTACAAATAGTTCCTTTTAATTAGAGTGTATTTTTCCTTAATTTTTTTTCTTTCCCTTCCCCACTCATTTCTTAGATTTTATTGGGTGGAAATGAAAGATGAGAGGTGAAATAATTTTTTGGATGTTGTATTTAAACTGATTTTGATATGGAATGAGTGATTAGGCCAAGTGCAAAAAGGTCATATTTACAGTTTTCGGAACATCTCTTGACTTGTCCATAGGGGTATGGATGGTCTGTGGCCAAATGGCACATTTCCGGTTTTTGAAACTAATTATGGATTCGGACTTGGAAAAAACATGATAAATACTCAATAACTCAAATATGAAATTTTGAATCATCACCAAAAAGTACAGATCATGTGACCATCATAAGAAACAACTATATTAAGTTTCATGAAATTTGGATAAGTCGTTCTCAAGTTACGGTGCCACATGTTTACGCTGGACAGACAGACGGACACCTGACATTTGTATACCATAATACGTAAAGACGGGACGGACGTATAAAAAGTAGTACCAAGCGTGCATGTTACGTTAGAAACATATTCAAAGAATAAAGTTTTATAACTTCTTAATGTCATATCCAATATTTATCAAAACCTAAAGGGGAGTTACATGTATCTTACTTCCTATATTTTTTCGTGGATGTCAATACACCTAATCGCTATTTATTCCATACCGGATAAATTCAAAAATTACACAACTTTTTCATCCAGTTGAAGCTATCTGCGGGCCGTTGAAACAATTCACCATGCACAATACTTTTTAATGAGACCCGTTTTAACTTGTTGTAAATACTTTAAACAAAATAATTTTTTACTTCAATTTTAATTTCGAAAAAAAGTGGATTAAAGTTTCTTGATGATCGCTTTCTAAAGTTTTTCCTCCCTCAGCTCTCTGCTAAAAAACCTTTATTTTCGGCCGCATGACCCAAACAGGAAGTTGTACATACAGTGTATGACTGTTTTTCCCAGATTGGACTAAATAGCGATAATTAAATAAGGTGTAATTTCCGAGATTGTTGAAAACTTGCATATTCATCACTATCTGATTTTGTGGTTTTAACAATCCAGACAGACAAATAGCAATAAGATGTTTAGGAAAACATGACCTAAAACCTCCTTCATATAAGACAAAAAACATGGGAACTCATACTGAATGGTCAAATGTGTACAATATGAAAATTTCAGTTAAGATGGTAAAATCATAAATCAGCCGTTAATGTAAATGGACTATAAGTATGACTGTAGAGCAAATTTAAAGGGAAATGACGGGGAAGGGGCAAATTAGCGTTCAAGGGGAGCAAATGCTGTTTAAATTGGTAAGCGGATTTTAAATATAGAGGGAAAGTGGAGTCATCTTTGTGGAGTCATCTTTTAGACTTTAGTTACATGTAAATATAACTTATGTAGACTTACCTTCTAATTCTATAGACTATTAAAAAAAAAAACACACACACAACTCGGAACTATTTCTAATTCACTTGCACTACTGATATGCAAACCTAAAAACAAAAAGAAAAATATCATAAAATAGTGATTGAAAGATTCATCACACTTTGAAAGGATAATTCAGACACGTGTTACACGGGGAGCATGTTTGTTTACAAATAATAATGTCACGTGATCGCGCACTGACCTCGCATGCTGCATCGCCCTTACAATTCACTAATAGTAATACATGTACATAACCATTTTCATGCAAACATGCAACGTGAATGTGATTGGTTATCAAATAATACGAAAATAATGCATGAACCGTTGAAGAAGAAATTATTTCATCAAATAGATTGGATTTTCACTTTCGACACGAATAGGTCGAGTTGACATTCCTGTCATCGGAGATAGTATTGAGATAAATGGGATAAAACGGACCGCCAAAAAGGTCTAGAGAAGCACATCAGTAGAACCTTAACATAAATACTTACCAAAATTTCTCTAATTGATAACCTATAGAACTGAAATTTCACAAAAATACCGGTAAATAATTTTGCTGATTGTTATATGATGCTGGTTAAATTGGCGAGAAATAAATATTCTTACTCCTATTGCTTCATGTAAAAAAAAATGTATAGAATTGAATTCAACTACAGTTCAGCATAAAAAAACGTGAATATGCAAAAGCCAGGTAATATGTTAATGATAAAGTGTGTATAAATTTTCGTAAACGAAGTTACCCGTATAATTACCAAGAATTACATTTGAGCGCAAAGTTCTGTATGTGTGATTTGGTTGGTTTATGTAACATTTATAATTTAGACTGGGATCCTGACTAATCTTGACCTTACGACGCGCAGCTAGATTGGGCCGGATCCCAGGCTAATGTAACATCGTAAAACTCAGGGTAACGGAATTTTTTGCGTTGCTATAAGATCATTGAGGCCATCTATTTTTATTGCGGGTTCCACATATTTAAATCGGAATTATAGAAAAAATGGAATGTTGTGAGCAGAATCAAAACAGAAATGATGAACACTGCAACATTTCCAGCAAAATATAAATAGGATGGAGGATCTGTGTACTCACATTATTTGTAAAACTCTCCTTATTCATGTGAAGCGTGTGCTTTACATCGAGGCTTATTCTTTACATCGAGGCTTATTATGCTAATCATCGACGCCACAGTACTTCAACCAATCAGACAATGTTTATTTGGGGCATTCGATCGATTTTAACTCAGATTTTGTAATATTTCAATCGAAATTATAGAAAAATGGAATGTTGTTAGTACATATAAAATAGAAAATGATGAATACTTTTAGCTAAAGATAATTTGGATGGGGGTTCTGTGTATTCACATTATTTGCACAACTCTCCTTACTGATGCCATATTTTGGAATTTCCGTGACCTAAATGGTTCGCGAAAATTAATATTTTTTATATATAGTATAGTAATTACAAAGAAATTTGATTTTACCTCCTGAAGACACATGATGATTCTTACGCGCAGAAACAAATTGATACTGATATTCAGTTGATTGAATACAAAGAAAAGTATCTGCAGTATAGGACAAATTTGTCAGAGAAACAATATCCAGGATACACTAACTTTATTTTTGAACTCACATGATAGTTTGCCGTGATAAACTTTGGTTGTGCTTGAGATTTTCATATGATGAAGACATAATATTCCAATCAGTTTAATTGAGGTCTGGAGCTGGTACGTTAAACTATAATACTATGTATGATTTTCATTTTACTTAGTTTCTTTAGTATTAACCTATTTTGACAAGGAATTTTGACTTCTTTTGAACTGAGTTTTACTGTGCGTATTTAATTGCTGTGTGTTTGTTTGTTCTACATTGGCTAGAAGTATAGGGGAGAGTTGACATCTCAAAAACATGTTTAAACCCGACGCAATTGTGCGCCTGTCCAAAGCTAGGGGCTTCTTGCCTTTGTTACTGTAGTCTTGAATGTTTTTTTTTTTTTTAATTTTACTTTATATTTTATGGAGTTAAGTCCATTGCACTAGTCAACATTTTGTTTATGGGCCAGCTGATGCTCACTTCCAGGTACGGAATCTTTTCGCGGTGTTGAAGATCCATTGGTGGCCGTCGGCTGTTTTCTGCTCTTTGAATCATTCCCTATTTTCATTCTCAATTTTATTAGAAAAAAAGTCCTTGACTTTATATTTATGCTCTCCAATTTTATGCAAAACCTTTCACATTTTGATTTTTCGGGTCATTGTTGAAGGTCGTATGGTTACGTTCAGTTGTTAACACCGACTTCATTTGGTTTCTGATAGAAATTTGTTCATTGGCAAACATACCACATAATCTTTTCTATATTTAGGTATTGGATATTTTATAACTATTTTGAAGTCATGCAAACGGATGGTAATCCCACAAGTCATAAACATATTGTCTTATCTCCAAAAGGGACAAGAGGGGTAACCCGGGTTTCACTGACATGTTTGCTTCGGCTGATTTCGACAACAATTGTAGGCATGTATACACCATTGGCATTGTAAAGATAAATCAATTTAGATTTACGATATAACAAAGTATTAGTAGGGTTGACAGACTAGAAAGCGGCATTTAACGGAATTTAGTCACCGCCTGACACTAAAATGCAAGTTAAGTACCTTGTGTTATATAGAGGTATATATACCTTTATATAACACAAGGTACTTAACTATATCACCCCGTATAACCCCGATACAAATGAATCCGGACGTTGACGCGTTCGAAGCGATAATCAGGACAACATTTTGGATGACAACAATTTCGAATGCCTCTCTAGAACTTATTTGAGTATATATAAATATGTCAATGTGCATGTTAGTTTATTTATTCAATTATACAGTTGTTGTAAGTTTTAGATATTGTATAAAACGTTTGATAAAACTGCTAGATGCAAAACGCACAGACATGGTGCAATTTCATACGGTTTATGATATAAACAATCCTGAATATCTTTGCGTGCAGACACCTTTGCGTATTAATACCTCAATCAATACCAAATGACTATACATTGAATTACTACGTGCCTTCAAATGTGCCCTAGTACTTAGAATAAACGCAATATCATACAAAATAAATTTTCTCTTACTGTATTGTTCGTTCCACCAAATGTGTCCCGTTCGTTGTGCGTTTTGAAATAATCACTGTACAGTTCGTTGACAAAAAACGTCACACATCACTTTCTTGTCAAGGTTTTCGAGATGGTGTCGGCGACCCTTTTTCTGTATTTTATTATAAATGTTTATCTGTTAACTTAGTCAAAGCAGTTGAACTTAAAATATCTGTCATACAAAGCCAAAATTGAAATATTTAACCTGCGTTCATCTGCTTGGAATCCTTCTTTTGAAAATTGAGACTTTCAATGTTATTCCAGATGAAATGAACAGTTAATAAATATATTCCAGAAGAAATAACGTTTCAAGAAGTATAGTACAGTCATTAAAATTTTAATGACTTCCTGTTCACAATTTGAGGCTCTTCCAAATGCCGATGTTGGTCCAAATTCGCCTAGACGAAAGCAGACATACAAGTAGGAGCCGTTGAACTTAATTTGCCGAATGCCATAGATGGCATTCCAACTGCTTTAGTTTTTTTTATTATTTTCTTTTACATATAAAGCGTTGACCCCTCAGCTTTGTAGATGTGGTGTGATGGCCAGTGAGACAACTTTCCACCAAAGTTTAAATGAAGTGGGTGTATAAAGCAATTATTATAGTTCAATGTACAACATTTAACAATGAGGAAAACCTATACCATACAGTCGGCTAAAAAAGGCCCCGATATAAAAAAAAAATATGAAAAATTAAAAAGATAAAACTAACGGTTATTTATCTATAACTTATGAATTATGTATTAAAGAAGAAGAAAAATGACAGATCTATATAACCAATGTACTACAGGATCCTGACGTTGGATCGGCAAAACAAAAGTGCGGCGGGATTAAACATGTGTGCCCCCAACTCTCTCCTTAACCTAGAACACTGGTGTAACAGCACAACATGATAAAAAAAGTTCAGTTGCAATTGGCTAAACTCAAAATCTCGGTACATGGCACAAAAACCATATACATAATTGTAGTAACTGATAGTTATTTCATAGCGAATTACAACTAAGAAGTAAAGCATGTATCTAAAGTGTTAAACAGTTACTGTTTATCCTACGCTTTTAGGTAAAGACGTAATAAAACGCATGAACTTGTGCAATGCCAAATATAAACAGTATCGAGAGGATGTACGGTATTATGAGTTCTCATAAGTGTGCATATATTGTAATAATGTTTAGTGATGTTTTGATTTTAACAGGTACAGCAAAACTTTCTATATTGTGGCCATTTTTTTTTTATTTATGAAAGAATTTGGTGAAGGGTGACTTGGAAATATACTATTAGAAATGATCACTTTGTCTTTTTCTGACCGGCAGTAAAACCTGACCGGAGGTGGCCACCCGTTTAGTTGTGTGGGATGTAAAAGTACACAGTCACGTCCAGTCCGAATGGGAATATAAAATCCAATGTCTCGTGTAAAGAGAGTACCACGCTAACTACACTGTACGAACCCCTGCAAAAACTCCAAGAGAGGTCCATAAATAGCCTGTTGAAAGGCAACATTTGTGTCCTAATTCAATATACATTATTTTATCCAGTGACAGTCCAAATTTCCCTGACGTAATTCCGGATGGCCTCCTTCCAGGACTTACATGTAGTACATGTGTCGTACTTGACTTTCAGCCTATGTCGTCTGGACTTTAGCTGGCCTGGTAAAAACGAAGAATTCCAAAATAACTATATTTTATTACAACTGAGATCTCATGGCAACTGACGAATAGCCCAAAACACTAGTTTAAAAAGGTCGTTGCTCACGTGCTTAGAGATCCCAGGTTTTCTTCGTTTTACCAATGAAAATTATCGTTACATAATTTCATAACTGACCACAACATTTTAATTGGTCACTCATAATTTTGTCTTGTCAACCAAGCTGACACTTTAATCTAAATTATTGATTTTCGTATACCTATGTTGCGACAACCTATGTAATTTTGACAATTATAGGCCTAATTGCCTACACTCTTTCTTTTATTCAAAATATAGCATGTATTATTAATGAATGAATAATTATCAATATTTGTCAAACATCTGTAAAATCTATTTTCTTCTAAATTGTCCATTTTTACAAATTCATTTTGAGAATAAAAAATATAATACTTAATAAAAGAAAGCTTGCAAAGCTGTTATATTTCCTATTTTGTAAATTCGGAATTTCAAAATATATCTATAACATCTCCCCTCTGCCTTAATTGGCTTTGACCCCAAAGCCACATAACATCAGCTACAAATATATATACATATATGATTAGAAATTCAAGTTAATCAATTCTATATACACTCATAAAACATTATATACATTGTCACAAATAAATGTTCTATTGTTTTCTGCTATTGTTGTGTAAGGTAGTATGCTCATTGAGCCACATTAATAGGTGCTGAATAAATGCCATTTATGTTGGAGAAAAAATATCATGAGTTTGCTGAATTAAAGCCAATATATATAAGATATTTAAAAAAAAATATCTCATACTAGACATGTTTAACGTGAAATCAGACAATTTGACAATTAACTAACTTTTGTAAAAAACAATGTTATAAATACAGTGAGGTTTAATAGTAAAATAGGATGGACACAGAGGCAGAATAAGGACTGGTACTGTAACACATGTACTATCCACGGAGTTTTTGTGATAACAAATTTGAATTTGGTTCTACATGCGGTTTGCTAAAAAAAAATCAACCAAACTTAACCAAAATAAAATAGTTAGTTGAATATTAGCATTGTTTTCATAAACTTGCTCAAAATTATAGAACCAATAGCTCGGAAGGAAAAGCCGTCGCGGCTTGCAAAAATAATAGAAGGTACAAACGCACATGTTGCTCTCTTTTGCACTGTAAAATAACAAGTGTTGCAGTAAATGTTCTTGCTTTTGAACCACAAAAATAAAAGAAAATCATCATATTATTTACAAATAAATTAAACAAAAACGTACTTCAACATCAGTCATGACTCTATGTAACTCTTCGTATAAAAAACTGTTCACTATGTGTGTGTACTTTCTCTTTATGCTTTGGCTTTACGTCTGCATCATTCAAGAAAATATTAACACCATAAAAAAAAACTGGCATCAGTGAAAAGTTTCTAAGTGCCCTTTAACCTTAACGTATGAAAATGAAAAAAAAATGTGTGATGAGTTGTTATATGAGCATGCGCATACTCTTAGCACTATTAGACAACAGATATAAATCTGTCAAGGGTAACTAAACACCACAATTTTGAATAAATAAGTTATTGCTTTTGAAAACAATCTAAAGTTCCTAAAAGATATAGTCTCGAGAATAACACTATAAAAACAATTCAAAGACTTCAGCACTGGTGCAAAAGAAAAAAATGTGTATATGCTAATGTGCTTTATTAAAAATTTTTCTTTTATTTCAAGGAATGAAAAATACTTTAAAAGTTTTGTGTGACTAGTTTTGCCGTATGCATGTTTTTCTCTTTCGTTTAGTCCCTGTATTTGTATGTGTGCTAAAATATACTCTGATTAAATGTTCTGAAACATATTCCTCTGGTTCCCATGTGGGTTTTGAGCCGTCCGCCCATTTTACAAGGAAATGTCGTCTACCTTGTAAGCGCTTTAACTTCAAAAGTTTTTCAGCTTTAAAAACTGATGATCTTCTACCTGATCATCATTACCATCAGTGGTTTCATTCTCCCTATTTTGTGCTTGAGGCACATTCTCATCACCTTGATCATGCTGATCTACCCTATCAGTATCATTAGCTACATTTTGTACCACCTTATTGGGTTACAGCTGATGATCTCTTGGATCCTTGTAAAGGAATATTTCTTTTGCATTGATCATCGATTTTACCTCTTTATTAGTGCTGCACATTCTCAATTTGTATGTGTAATTTGGTCCCAACTCAGTTATGTAATAAGGCCCTTTGTACTTATCTACCAATTTCGGTGAGCGACCGACGGGAACCACATGTTGCCGAAGTAAAACTAAATCCCTTACTTTAAATTGTGGAATTTTTGAATTTCGGTCGTATCGCTCTTTAGATTTTAACTGTTTTTCTAACATATTTTTAGTGGCAAGATCTTGTGTGATCTTTAGATTTGATAGAACTTCTTCCATTTGAAGCTTGGCATCTGATGACAAATTCTGTTTAGGTGTAACAGAAGTGTCAAAAGGTAGATTCATTTCTCTACCAAACAGCAAATGAAAGGGAGAAAACTCAGTTGATTGAGTTGAAGGAGAATTGCGTAAAGCCATTAAAATTCCGGGTAATTTATCGGGCCAATTATTTTGAGCCTTATCACAGTATGCTCTGAAAGACTTTATCAGAGTTGAGTTGCACCTTTCTACTAACCCATTTGTTTGAGGATGGTACGAGCTAGTATGATATCTTGTAACATCAAATATCTCACATAACGACAGAACTAAGTTATTCATGAAGCTTTTTCCACGATCACTAACCAAAAACCTTGCTGCGCCAAATCTAGAGAAAACCTCTTTGAACAAGACCTTTGCAACTTCAGAAGCCTCTTGTGTTTTCATAGCAAATGCTTCAACCCATTTACTACAACTATCAACCAAAACGAGCAAGTACGTTTCACCTTTGTTTGTCCTGCTCAGCTTTAAGAAATCCATATGCCATCGATCAAATGGACCTACCACTGGCAAAGGATTTAACGGTGGGTTTTTGCGTGTATGGTCAACCTTTATTCGTTGACACCTGTCACAAGAAAGAACATGGTCTTTGACCGTTTGGTGCATTTTTGGCCAAAAATATTTTTGTCTCAAAGCAGCCAAAACCCTGTCCAATCCTAAGTGCGCACCACCATAATTCAAGTCATGATAAGCTATCAAAGCATGACGTCTGAGAGCTAATGGAAGACATAGTTGTTTAATGTACTTTTCATCTGGACTCGTTTTAAACCTCTTTTGAAACCATTTATACAAAACACCATCACAAACCGAGTAATCTTGCGATTCTGCTAGAACTTTTTGTCGAACCTTTTCACTTTGAGGTAAAACGTCATTTTGCAAGTAATTAAACATATCCTGAAAATCTGGGTCAACTTGCTGTAACTGACCTACAGCAGGAATGTCCAATAACTCACTATTGACGACTTCAGGATCTAGAGGAGCAAGAAGTGTATAGTCTCCATAAAATAATTCGAGTTCTACACTCTCCAAGTCCTCGTCTCCTTTATTGTCTACCTCTAGATCTGTCTCACAAGCTTTAACCTCAATTGTATCTAACAGAAAAGCTAAAGAATTTGGCGAAAGAAATATATAGAAAGATTTATTTTCCTCCTTCTTGTTTATTTACTTTTTTTTCGAGTTTCTCGGACTTTATTACTTAGGCCAGGATTTTTTAATTTGTTGGTTTACGGATCCGCCGACCCAATTTTGCCGATTTCCAAAATAAAAATAAAATCGAATTTTCAGGCTTTTTTTTTATTCTCGCCGACCCTAACAAATGCATTATCCCTGAAAAATAATTAAAATTCCTTTTTTATGAAATGAAATGCATTAATCACTAACAGAAGTGATGACACTTTCTGTTTAAATTGTGATGACACTTTCTGTTGTAAAAAATGAAACTTTCAGTTTACGTTTCTAAAAATAGACAAATCAATTATTAATGACCTTGAAATGTCGTTTGCGCAAATAATTTTTACGGAACGAAACCTGTGTTTAAAACCGATTACACAATAAGTTCGTTTTCCTTATTTGTCACCAGTCCGTAAGATGCATGTTTCATATAAATAGACTTGTCCAAATGTGGACAGGTGGAAGTTCAAGACATCAAGTTAAAATACTGAATTTTAACAAATCATTTGATATTTTCTTGTTTTATAGATAAAAAAAAAATATCGTCCATTTGGATAAAAAACGGGAATGCATGACAAAAGATTATTTAACCTGATATTCTCGTTTTTCAAGTGGACAGGTCTATTACGTTTTTGACACGTGTGTTGAAATTTATTTTTGTACGACGTTTTTACTCTTTTTTTTTCTTTATCAGTTTTCGGGCTTATTTTTTTTCACCAAGTTTTGATTAAAAGCTAAGTCAAATAACTGACGTGAATCTGTTTTTCTTGTTTGTGAAATGACGATTTAATTTGGTCTTTATCAGTGTACCCCCCCCCTTTTTTTACGGGAAATTATTAGACAATGTCATGCGATGTTTACAGCTGAGCAATAATATCATAAGATTTTGACAGAAAATCAATTATCAGCTGATTGCAATTTACAGCTATCAACAACAAAGGACTAATTAATGAAGGTGTTGATTGAATTGTTTGACAAAATGATATGGTTGAATGGCTTCCACTAAATGTCACATACAGGAGTTATTTACCACTTTTCGCCTCACGTGTTTGAAGAACTCTTTTGACGTCTCCTCTCCATGTAATGATAGTTTAGAAAAGAAAGCTGTTGTTGTGACAATAAATGTTAAAGGGCAAGAAAAATCTCCGATTTAAAACTTGAATTATCCTTTGACTTTTATGTAAGTAATTGATCAGGGAGACTACTTTAAAGTCGTTTGAGTGACACGCGTGTTTTAAGCATAGTTTTACATCTCAACTTTTTCATTTAAGATGGTCAAGATGGTCCTTATGAAGGAAAGGGGGGGGGGGGGAGAATGCATTTTGGCGTCACAATTTCAAATGACATAGGATAAAATATGATCTGTCCATATACATGTATGAGGGTAGAAATGGGGGTATCTTATTGAAGTATTCTTGCCAAATGAAGATTAAACAGTAATTCTTAGACATGACCATAAAAGAGGGGGGATAGGACCTTTATCCGGACTCCGGGATCAGGTGTTTTTAAGCTCGGGATTATCCCCCCTCATAAAATTAAAAATGTACACTTTTTTCCAGACGATTAAAAAATCAGCTGAATTTGTTTTCCAAAAATAACTGTAATTGGATGGGGGTTCACATTATTTGAACAACTCTCCTTGGGCCGAGAAAATAAAATCCGTGTTTCAGGTAACCCGACCGACCCTGTTTTATAGCCCTGACCCTAACTTTTTTATTGGATCTTTCAGAAAAAAAAAAGAAAAAAATTATCAACCGACCCTGTTTTTGACACAGGCTTCTGATAAATGACATAATATTTTTTCTCTCTTGCCTCCTCTTGCATAGAAAGCCAGTAAAACATTTTATTAATGTCAAAAGGTATTCCAAACAGGTTAAAATCCAAGAAATTTGCACAGCAGGTGCTTCAAAAACATTGCAAATGGCCCAAGACCACAATTAATGACCCCACTTTACAAATAGTTCCTTTTAATTAGAGTGTATTTTTCCTTAATTTTTTTTCTTTCCCTTCCCCACTCATTTCTTAGATTTTATTGGGTGGAAATGAAAGATGAGAGGTGAAATAATTTTTTGGATGTTGTATTTAAACTGATTTTGATATGGAATGAGTGATTAGGCCAAGTGCAAAAAGGTCATATTTACAGTTTTCGGAACATCTCTTGACTTGTCCATAGGGGTATGGATGGTCTGTGGCCAAATGGCACATTTCCGGTTTTTGAAACTAATTATGGATTCGGACTTGGAAAAAACATGATAAATACTCAATAACTCAAATATGAAATTTTGAATCATCACCAAAAAGTACAGATCATGTGACCATCATAAGAAACAACTATATTAAGTTTCATGAAATTTGGATAAGTCGTTCTCAAGTTACGGTGCCACATGTTTACGCTGGACAGACAGACGGACACCTGACATTTGTATACCATAATACGTAAAGACGGGACGGACGTATAAAAAGTAGTACCAAGCGTGCATGTTACGTTAGAAACATATTCAAAGAATAAAGTTTTATAACTTCTTAATGTCATATCCAATATTTATCAAAACCTAAAGGGGAGTTACATGTATCTTACTTCCTATATTTTTTCGTGGATGTCAATACACCTAATCGCTATTTATTCCATACCGGATAAATTCAAAAATTACACAACTTTTTCATCCAGTTGAAGCTATCTGCGGGCCGTTGAAACAATTCACCATGCACAATACTTTTTAATGAGACCCGTTTTAACTTGTTGTAAATACTTTAAACAAAATAATTTTTTACTTCAATTTTAATTTCGAAAAAAAGTGGATTAAAGTTTCTTGATGATCGCTTTCTAAAGTTTTTCCTCCCTCAGCTCTCTGCTAAAAAACCTTTATTTTCGGCCGCATGACCCAAACAGGAAGTTGTACATACAGTGTATGACTGTTTTTCCCAGATTGGACTAAATAGCGATAATTAAATAAGGTGTAATTTCCGAGATTGTTGAAAACTTGCATATTCATCACTATCTGATTTTGTGGTTTTAACAATCCAGACAGACAAATAGCAATAAGATGTTTAGGAAAACATGACCTAAAACCTCCTTCATATAAGACAAAAAACATGGGAACTCATACTGAATGGTCAAATGTGTACAATATGAAAATTTCAGTTAAGATGGTAAAATCATAAATCAGCCGTTAATGTAAATGGACTATAAGTATGACTGTAGAGCAAATTTAAAGGGAAATGACGGGGAAGGGGCAAATTAGCGTTCAAGGGGAGCAAATGCTGTTTAAATTGGTAAGCGGATTTTAAATATAGAGGGAAAGTGGAGTCATCTTTGTGGAGTCATCTTTTAGACTTTAGTTACATGTAAATATAACTTATGTAGACTTACCTTCTAATTCTATAGACTATTAAAAAAAAAAACACACACACAACTCGGAACTATTTCTAATTCACTTGCACTACTGATATGCAAACCTAAAAACAAAAAGAAAAATATCATAAAATAGTGATTGAAAGATTCATCACACTTTGAAAGGATAATTCAGACACGTGTTACACGGGGAGCATGTTTGTTTACAAATAATAATGTCACGTGATCGCGCACTGACCTCGCATGCTGCATCGCCCTTACAATTCACTAATAGTAATACATGTACATAACCATTTTCATGCAAACATGCAACGTGAATGTGATTGGTTATCAAATAATACGAAAATAATGCATGAACCGTTGAAGAAGAAATTATTTCATCAAATAGATTGGATTTTCACTTTCGACACGAATAGGTCGAGTTGACATTCCTGTCATCGGAGATAGTATTGAGATAAATGGGATAAAACGGACCGCCAAAAAGGTCTAGAGAAGCACATCAGTAGAACCTTAACATAAATACTTACCAAAATTTCTCTAATTGATAACCTATAGAACTGAAATTTCACAAAAATACCGGTAAATAATTTTGCTGATTGTTATATGATGCTGGTTAAATTGGCGAGAAATAAATATTCTTACTCCTATTGCTTCATGTAAAAAAAAATGTATAGAATTGAATTCAACTACAGTTCAGCATAAAAAAACGTGAATATGCAAAAGCCAGGTAATATGTTAATGATAAAGTGTGTATAAATTTTCGTAAACGAAGTTACCCGTATAATTACCAAGAATTACATTTGAGCGCAAAGTTCTGTATGTGTGATTTGGTTGGTTTATGTAACATTTATAATTTAGACTGGGATCCTGACTAATCTTGACCTTACGACGCGCAGCTAGATTGGGCCGGATCCCAGGCTAATGTAACATCGTAAAACTCAGGGTAACGGAATTTTTTGCGTTGCTATAAGATCATTGAGGCCATCTATTTTTATTGCGGGTTCCACATATTTAAATCGGAATTATAGAAAAAATGGAATGTTGTGAGCAGAATCAAAACAGAAATGATGAACACTGCAACATTTCCAGCAAAATATAAATAGGATGGAGGATCTGTGTACTCACATTATTTGTAAAACTCTCCTTATTCATGTGAAGCGTGTGCTTTACATCGAGGCTTATTCTTTACATCGAGGCTTATTATGCTAATCATCGACGCCACAGTACTTCAACCAATCAGACAATGTTTATTTGGGGCATTCGATCGATTTTAACTCAGATTTTGTAATATTTCAATCGAAATTATAGAAAAATGGAATGTTGTTAGTACATATAAAATAGAAAATGATGAATACTTTTAGCTAAAGATAATTTGGATGGGGGTTCTGTGTATTCACATTATTTGCACAACTCTCCTTACTGATGCCATATTTTGGAATTTCCGTGACCTAAATGGTTCGCGAAAATTAATATTTTTATATATAGTATAGTAATTACAAAGAAATTTGATTTTACCTCCTGAAGACACATGATGATTCTTACGCGCAGAAACAAATTGATACTGATATTCAGTTGATTGAATACAAAGAAAAGTATCTGCAGTATAGGACAAATTTGTCAGAGAAACAATATCCAGGATACACTAACTTTATTTTTGAACTCACATGATAGTTTGCCGTGATAAACTTTGGTTGTGCTTGAGATTTTCATATGATGAAGACATAATATTCCAATCAGTTTAATTGAGGTCTGGAGCTGGTACGTTAAACTATAATACTATGTATGATTTTCATTTTACTTAGTTTCTTTAGTATTAACCTATTTTGACAAGGAATTTTGACTTCTTTTGAACTGAGTTTTACTGTGCGTATTTAATTGCTGTGTGTTTGTTTGTTCTACATTGGCTAGAAGTATAGGGGAGAGTTGACATCTCAAAAACATGTTTAAACCCGACGCAATTGTGCGCCTGTCCAAAGCTAGGGGCTTCTTGCCTTTGTTACTGTAGTCTTGAATGTTTTTTTTTTTTTTAATTTTACTTTATATTTTATGGAGTTAAGTCCATTGCACTAGTCAACATTTTGTTTATGGGCCAGCTGATGCTCACTTCCAGGTACGGAATCTTTTCGCGGTGTTGAAGATCCATTGGTGGCCGTCGGCTGTTTTCTGCTCTTTGAATCATTCCCTATTTTCATTCTCAATTTTATTAGAAAAAAAGTCCTTGACTTTATATTTATGCTCTCCAATTTTATGCAAAACCTTTCACATTTTGATTTTTCGGGTCATTGTTGAAGGTCGTATGGTTACGTTCAGTTGTTAACACCGACTTCATTTGGTTTCTGATAGAAATTTGTTCATTGGCAAACATACCACATAATCTTTTCTATATTTAGGTATTGGATATTTTATAACTATTTTGAAGTCATGCAAACGGATGGTAATCCCACAAGTCATAAACATATTGTCTTATCTCCAAAAGGGACAAGAGGGGTAACCCGGGTTTCACTGACATGTTTGCTTCGGCTGATTTCGACAACAATTGTAGGCATGTATACACCATTGGCATTGTAAAGATAAATCAATTTAGATTTACGATATAACAAAGTATTAGTAGGGTTGACAGACTAGAAAGCGGCATTTAACGGAATTTAGTCACCGCCTGACACTAAAATGCAAGTTAAGTACCTTGTGTTATATAGAGGTATATATACCTTTATATAACACAAGGTACTTAACTATATCACCCCGTATAACCCCGATACAAATGAATCCGGACGTTGACGCGTTCGAAGCGATAATCAGGACAACATTTTGGATGACAACAATTTCGAATGCCTCTCTAGAACTTATTTGAGTATATATAAATATGTCAATGTGCATGTTAGTTTATTTATTCAATTATACAGTTGTTGTAAGTTTTAGATATTGTATAAAACGTTTGATAAAACTGCTAGATGCAAAACGCACAGACATGGTGCAATTTCATACGGTTTATGATATAAACAATCCTGAATATCTTTGCGTGCAGACACCTTTGCGTATTAATACCTCAATCAATACCAAATGACTATACATTGAATTACTACGTGCCTTCAAATGTGCCCTAGTACTTAGAATAAACGCAATATCATACAAAATAAATTTTCTCTTACTGTATTGTTCGTTCCACCAAATGTGTCCCGTTCGTTGTGCGTTTTGAAATAATCACTGTACAGTTCGTTGACAAAAAACGTCACACATCACTTTCTTGTCAAGGTTTTCGAGATGGTGTCGGCGACCCTTTTTCTGTATTTTATTATAAATGTTTATCTGTTAACTTAGTCAAAGCAGTTGAACTTAAAATATCTGTCATACAAAGCCAAAATTGAAATATTTAACCTGCGTTCATCTGCTTGGAATCCTTCTTTTGAAAATTGAGACTTTCAATGTTATTCCAGATGAAATGAACAGTTAATAAATATATTCCAGAAGAAATAACGTTTCAAGAAGTATAGTACAGTCATTAAAATTTTAATGACTTCCTGTTCACAATTTGAGGCTCTTCCAAATGCCGATGTTGGTCCAAATTCGCCTAGACGAAAGCAGACATACAAGTAGGAGCCGTTGAACTTAATTTGCCGAATGCCATAGATGGCATTCCAACTGCTTTAGTTTTTTTTATTATTTTCTTTTACATATAAAGCGTTGACCCCTCAGCTTTGTAGATGTGGTGTGATGGCCAGTGAGACAACTTTCCACCAAAGTTTAAATGAAGTGGGTGTATAAAGCAATTATTATAGTTCAATGTACAACATTTAACAATGAGGAAAACCTATACCATACAGTCGGCTAAAAAAGGCCCCGATATAAAAAAAAAATATGAAAAATTAAAAAGATAAAACTAACGGTTATTTATCTATAACTTATGAATTATGTATTAAAGAAGAAGAAAAATGACAGATCTATATAACCAATGTACTACAGGATCCTGACGTTGGATCGGCAAAACAAAAGTGCGGCGGGATTAAACATGTGTGCCCCCAACTCTCTCCTTAACCTAGAACACTGGTGTAACAGCACAACATGATAAAAAAAGTTCAGTTGCAATTGGCTAAACTCAAAATCTCGGTACATGGCACAAAAACCATATACATAATTGTAGTAACTGATAGTTATTTCATAGCGAATTACAACTAAGAAGTAAAGCATGTATCTAAAGTGTTAAACAGTTACTGTTTATCCTACGCTTTTAGGTAAAGACGTAATAAAACGCATGAACTTGTGCAATGCCAAATATAAACAGTATCGAGAGGATGTACGGTATTATGAGTTCTCATAAGTGTGCATATATTGTAATAATGTTTAGTGATGTTTTGATTTTAACAGGTACAGCAAAACTTTCTATATTGTGGCCATTTTTTTTTTATTTATGAAAGAATTTGGTGAAGGGTGACTTGGAAATATACTATTAGAAATGATCACTTTGTCTTTTTCTGACCGGCAGTAAAACCTGA
Source organism: Mytilus edulis (assembly GCA_019925275.1). Lineage (NCBI taxonomy): Eukaryota > Metazoa > Mollusca > Bivalvia > Mytilida > Mytilidae > Mytilus > Mytilus edulis. The sequence continues at coordinate 82,621,728 of CM034350.1, forward strand.
CCGGAGGTGGCCACCCGTTTAGTTGTGTGGGATGTAAAAGTACACAGTCACGTCCAGTCCGAATGGGAATATAAAATCCAATGTCTCGTGTAAAGAGAGTACCACGCTAACTACACTGTACGAACCCCTGCAAAAACTCCAAGAGAGGTCCATAAATAGCCTGTTGAAAGGCAACATTTGTGTCCTAATTCAATATACATTATTTTATCCAGTGACAGTCCAAATTTCCCTGACGTAATTCCGGATGGCCTCCTTCCAGGACTTACATGTAGTACATGTGTCGTACTTGACTTTCAGCCTATGTCGTCTGGACTTTAGCTGGCCTGGTAAAAACGAAGAATTCCAAAATAACTATATTTTATTACAACTGAGATCTCATGGCAACTGACGAATAGCCCAAAACACTAGTTTAAAAAGGTCGTTGCTCACGTGCTTAGAGATCCCAGGTTTTCTTCGTTTTACCAATGAAAATTATCGTTACATAATTTCATAACTGACCACAACATTTTAATTGGTCACTCATAATTTTGTCTTGTCAACCAAGCTGACACTTTAATCTAAATTATTGATTTTCGTATACCTATGTTGCGACAACCTATGTAATTTTGACAATTATAGGCCTAATTGCCTACACTCTTTCTTTTATTCAAAATATAGCATGTATTATTAATGAATGAATAATTATCAATATTTGTCAAACATCTGTAAAATCTATTTTCTTCTAAATTGTCCATTTTTACAAATTCATTTTGAGAATAAAAAATATAATACTTAATAAAAGAAAGCTTGCAAAGCTGTTATATTTCCTATTTTGTAAATTCGGAATTTCAAAATATATCTATAACATCTCCCCTCTGCCTTAATTGGCTTTGACCCCAAAGCCACATAACATCAGCTACAAATATATATACATATATGATTAGAAATTCAAGTTAATCAATTCTATATACACTCATAAAACATTATATACATTGTCACAAATAAATGTTCTATTGTTTTCTGCTATTGTTGTGTAAGGTAGTATGCTCATTGAGCCACATTAATAGGTGCTGAATAAATGCCATTTATGTTGGAGAAAAAATATCATGAGTTTGCTGAATTAAAGCCAATATATATAAGATATTTAAAAAAAAATATCTCATACTAGACATGTTTAACGTGAAATCAGACAATTTGACAATTAACTAACTTTTGTAAAAAACAATGTTATAAATACAGTGAGGTTTAATAGTAAAATAGGATGGACACAGAGGCAGAATAAGGACTGGTACTGTAACACATGTACTATCCACGGAGTTTTTGTGATAACAAATTTGAATTTGGTTCTACATGCGGTTTGCTAAAAAAAAATCAACCAAACTTAACCAAAATAAAATAGTTAGTTGAATATTAGCATTGTTTTCATAAACTTGCTCAAAATTATAGAACCAATAGCTCGGAAGGAAAAGCCGTCGCGGCTTGCAAAAATAATAGAAGGTACAAACGCACATGTTGCTCTCTTTTGCACTGTAAAATAACAAGTGTTGCAGTAAATGTTCTTGCTTTTGAACCACAAAAATAAAAGAAAATCATCATATTATTTACAAATAAATTAAACAAAAACGTACTTCAACATCAGTCATGACTCTATGTAACTCTTCGTATAAAAAACTGTTCACTATGTGTGTGTACTTTCTCTTTATGCTTTGGCTTTACGTCTGCATCATTCAAGAAAATATTAACACCATAAAAAAAAACTGGCATCAGTGAAAAGTTTCTAAGTGCCCTTTAACCTTAACGTATGAAAATGAAAAAAAAATGTGTGATGAGTTGTTATATGAGCATGCGCATACTCTTAGCACTATTAGACAACAGATATAAATCTGTCAAGGGTAACTAAACACCACAATTTTGAATAAATAAGTTATTGCTTTTGAAAACAATCTAAAGTTCCTAAAAGATATAGTCTCGAGAATAACACTATAAAAACAATTCAAAGACTTCAGCACTGGTGCAAAAGAAAAAAATGTGTATATGCTAATGTGCTTTATTAAAAATTTTTCTTTTATTTCAAGGAATGAAAAATACTTTAAAAGTTTTGTGTGACTAGTTTTGCCGTATGCATGTTTTTCTCTTTCGTTTAGTCCCTGTATTTGTATGTGTGCTAAAATATACTCTGATTAAATGTTCTGAAACATATTCCTCTGGTTCCCATGTGGGTTTTGAGCCGTCCGCCCATTTTACAAGGAAATGTCGTCTACCTTGTAAGCGCTTTAACTTCAAAAGTTTTTCAGCTTTAAAAACTGATGATCTTCTACCTGATCATCATTACCATCAGTGGTTTCATTCTCCCTATTTTGTGCTTGAGGCACATTCTCATCACCTTGATCATGCTGATCTACCCTATCAGTATCATTAGCTACATTTTGTACCACCTTATTGGGTTACAGCTGATGATCTCTTGGATCCTTGTAAAGGAATATTTCTTTTGCATTGATCATCGATTTTACCTCTTTATTAGTGCTGCACATTCTCAATTTGTATGTGTAATTTGGTCCCAACTCAGTTATGTAATAAGGCCCTTTGTACTTATCTACCAATTTCGGTGAGCGACCGACGGGAACCACATGTTGCCGAAGTAAAACTAAATCCCTTACTTTAAATTGTGGAATTTTTGAATTTCGGTCGTATCGCTCTTTAGATTTTAACTGTTTTTCTAACATATTTTTAGTGGCAAGATCTTGTGTGATCTTTAGATTTGATAGAACTTCTTCCATTTGAAGCTTGGCATCTGATGACAAATTCTGTTTAGGTGTAACAGAAGTGTCAAAAGGTAGATTCATTTCTCTACCAAACAGCAAATGAAAGGGAGAAAACTCAGTTGATTGAGTTGAAGGAGAATTGCGTAAAGCCATTAAAATTCCGGGTAATTTATCGGGCCAATTATTTTGAGCCTTATCACAGTATGCTCTGAAAGACTTTATCAGAGTTGAGTTGCACCTTTCTACTAACCCATTTGTTTGAGGATGGTACGAGCTAGTATGATATCTTGTAACATCAAATATCTCACATAACGACAGAACTAAGTTATTCATGAAGCTTTTTCCACGATCACTAACCAAAAACCTTGCTGCGCCAAATCTAGAGAAAACCTCTTTGAACAAGACCTTTGCAACTTCAGAAGCCTCTTGTGTTTTCATAGCAAATGCTTCAACCCATTTACTACAACTATCAACCAAAACGAGCAAGTACGTTTCACCTTTGTTTGTCCTGCTCAGCTTTAAGAAATCCATATGCCATCGATCAAATGGACCTACCACTGGCAAAGGATTTAACGGTGGGTTTTTGCGTGTATGGTCAACCTTTATTCGTTGACACCTGTCACAAGAAAGAACATGGTCTTTGACCGTTTGGTGCATTTTTGGCCAAAAATATTTTTGTCTCAAAGCAGCCAAAACCCTGTCCAATCCTAAGTGCGCACCACCATAATTCAAGTCATGATAAGCTATCAAAGCATGACGTCTGAGAGCTAATGGAAGACATAGTTGTTTAATGTACTTTTCATCTGGACTCGTTTTAAACCTCTTTTGAAACCATTTATACAAAACACCATCACAAACCGAGTAATCTTGCGATTCTGCTAGAACTTTTTGTCGAACCTTTTCACTTTGAGGTAAAACGTCATTTTGCAAGTAATTAAACATATCCTGAAAATCTGGGTCAACTTGCTGTAACTGACCTACAGCAGGAATGTCCAATAACTCACTATTGACGACTTCAGGATCTAGAGGAGCAAGAAGTGTATAGTCTCCATAAAATAATTCGAGTTCTACACTCTCCAAGTCCTCGTCTCCTTTATTGTCTACCTCTAGATCTGTCTCACAAGCTTTAACCTCAATTGTATCTAACAGAAACTCATTTGCATTTGCAACAAACACTTTCACTGGCGATGTTTTATGTTCATCAGCCACTTCAGTATATGTGCGTCTGCTGAGAGCATCTGCCACCTCATTGTTTTTACCTGGTTTGTGGACGATATCAAAGTCGAAGTCTTGTAATTTAAGAGCCCAACGACCTAATCTACCGACTGCAACCTTTTGATCCATCAAATATTTAAGAGCCTTGTGATCTGTGTAAATTCTGAACCGACGAGTCAAATAAGCACGAAATTGTTTGACACCCTCTAGAACAGCTAAACATTCTTGTTCTGTGGTGCACCAAATTCGTTCTGCCCTAGACAAACTTCTACCTCCATAAGCTATGACATGCGCACGACCTTGACTATCTAATTGACCTAAAACAAACCCAATTGCCGTACTACTAGCATCACAAGTCAGCATAAAAGGTTTTTTCATATCAGGATATGCCAAGATCGGTGCTGATAATAAAGCCTTTTTGAGCTTGTCAAAAGCTTCTTGACATAACAAAGTCCAATGAAATTTCTTTTCAGAATCCTTTCTCAATAAAGCATTCAAAGGAGAAGCAATATTAGCAAAAGAATCAACGAACTTTCGATAGTAACTACACATGCCCAGAAACGACTTAACCTGTTTTTGATTTTTAGGGACCGGAAATGAACTAACAGCATCCGTTTTAGATGGATCCACCTGAACTCCGTGTTTTGATAGGATGTGACCTAAGTATTTGACTTCTTTGACTGCAAACTCACATTTAGTTGGTTTCAATGTAAGATTTGCGTCTCGGAGTCTGTTAAATACTTGTTCTAGATGCCTAAGATGTTCCTCAAAAGTTTTACTAAAGATGAGAATTTCATCGACATAGACCAAAACAAATTTCCAATTTAACCCTCTGAGCACTTGAGTCATGATCATCTGAAAACTGACAGGAGAGTTTCTGAGACCGAAAGGTAAACGAAGCCATTCATAAACACCATTTCTTGTAATGAATGCAGATTTGTGCCTTGTTTCCTCGTCCATCTCAATTTGATGGAAGCCACTATAAAGATCAAGTGATGAGAATATATTTGCTTGTGATTCTCCTAATGTATCAAAGACACATTCAAGCCTAGGCAATGGAAATGACATAGGAACCGTTTGGTTGTTCAGTAAACGATAGTCACAACAAAATCTCCATTGCCCTGACTGTTTCTTTTTCACAAGAACCACGGGAGAATGGTACTCACTATTTGATGGCTTTATCAGCTTGTGACGTTCCATCTCTTCGACATGTCTGCTAATTTCCTTTTCAACAGGTGGAGACTGGTGATAGAATGGTCTTTTTACTGTTTTTGCGTCCCTGTATGTTTCAATTCTGTGTTTGTATATCTTTGAATGACCTAACTCTGAAAGACTTGTTGCGAAAACATCTCTATTACCATTCAAAAATGTAAAAAGCTTTTGTTTTTGCTCTTGTGTTAAGTCAGAATTCTTTAAATCAAAATCAATGCGTGTTTTTGTTTTGTTATTTTCTGTTTCTATTGCATGTATGTTAGCATCATGTGTAGGTGCGTCATTTAACTCTTGTATTGACTCTATTTCAATGTCTGACACAGTTGCTAAAACTTTACTTGCAGGAATTGTAACTGATTTCTTAGTAGGGTTCAAAACTCTAATGACTGCTTTTCCATTGTTAATTTTAACCAAACACTTTGCACTCATCAGATTTAAACCCTGTATTTCATCATTTGGTTCTAAAAGAACTATATCCCCTGAATTTCGATTTGAAATTTTTATGCTAATGTTAGTCTCATGTTGTGGGGGTATAGTTACAGTTAACAATGACCTTGCAAGTCCAGTATTAGCTTTAAAAGTGCAGATTTCTTGTTCAGTGTCTTTAAAACATAATGTTTGTGTGTCAAAATCTATTTTAACTTTATGTGACAACATAAAATCTACTCCTATAATCAAAGAATGCTGAAGACCCTCAATTACATGTACGTACTGTTGAAATACAGTGCCTTTAAATGACAGTGGTAATAAAATGTTGCCTAATACCCGTGAACGTGTACCTCCAACACCTGTTATGTTAAAATACTCAGATTTGCAAAGCTTATTATCTTTAAAGGGCAATTTACTAAAAAAATCTGAGCTGCAACATGTAATTTGTGCGCCTGTGTCTACAAGGCTGTGCGTTTTTCTGCCTTGCACATCTACAACAGTAGTATTTTTATGCATAGATGTCGCCAAATTCACCTCTGCATAAGATCTGCCTTTGTGCCTATCCTCAGACTGACGCCTACGGACAGGCGCGAATCCCTAAAACCCACGTTTGTGAAAATTGTTATTATGATTATAAGTACCCCTATCATTTCTATATCTTTCTTGGCTTCTACTATTAATACAATCTCTACCAAAGTGACCTTGATTTTTACATTTATGGCATATTTTATCAAAAGCAGGGCACCTTTTATTACTACGCTTACACAACGTACCGCAATTTTAGCAGACTTTACCCTCCTCCCTGATGGTCTGTCTTGATTGTCGACTCTGTCCATTGTTGTAACCGCCGTCGTACTCTCTCTGTTGCTGGTTCTGCTGTTGATACTGCTGATGATGCTGCTGCTGTTGATACTGCTGATGATGCTGCTGTTGTTGTTGCTGCTGCTGCTGCCCTGTTCCAATTGCCATCAACGTTGTACTCATGTTCTCTAGCATCGTCTGAAGATTCGCTATAGATGCACCATGGTCTTCTGAATTTAGTTTGACAGCTCGCTCTGCTTGCAACGCTGCTTTTCTTACCTCCGTCAGTGTTAATGGTTGGGGAACTCTTGAGTAAACCTTCTCGCCAATTTTCCCATTAAGTGCTTGAATAACCATTCCGACCACGATGTTTTCTGGAATAACTGCACCCTTAATCTCTGTCTGTAACCGGACGAAAAAATCGTTCACCGTCTCATCCTGTAGTTGTTTGATTCGAAACAGCCCTACATCAAACATGGTACTTTGATTTGAAAACCTTTTCAGGAACTCCGCCTTCAGCTGTTGGATGTTGTTTTTCACCGTATCTGTTAAGCTGTTATACCACAACAATGGCGCACCTTTAGCTAACTTGAATGGAAAAGTTGAGCAAATATTATTCCCTACAATGTTGTTTAGCATACACCATTGCATGAAAAATGTCCACCACTGACCTGCTATTTCTTCCTCATTAAACTTGTCTAAAGTTATACCCCCTGGCATAATTACTGGTCTAACTGCTTCTGTGTTGTTGACAGTATTTGCTGTTGCAACTGTTGTACTTGTACTGGTTGACGCTGTTACCCCTGTGCGTGACGCTGTTGTTATTGCGCTTGCCGCTGTTGTTGTTGTGCTTGTTGCTCTTGTACCTGTGCTCGTATCTCCTGTGCCTGTGCCTGTAGCTCCAGTGTCTGTTTCTGTAGCTGTTGGTGCTGATCTTAAAAAGTAGCTACTGTTGCTGTTGAGTGGTGCAGGCATTTGTTCTGAATTCTCGGGGACTAGCCGGGATTTTTGGGTACCTCCTCCAAATGTCGTACTTGACTTTCAGCCTATGTCGTCTGGACTTTAGCTGGCCTGGTAAAAACGAAGAATTCCAAAATAACTATATTTTATTACAACTGAGATCTCATGGCAACTGACGAATAGCCCAAAACACTAGTTTAAAAAGGTCGTTGCTCACGTGCTTAGAGATCTCAGGTTTTCTTCGTTTTACCAATGAAAATTATCGTTACATAATTTCATAACTGACCACAACATTTTAATTGGTCACTCATAATTTTGTCTTGTCAACCAAGCTGACACTTTAATCTAAATTATTGATTTTCGTATACCTATGTTGCGACAACCTATGTAATTTTGACAATTATAGGCCTAATTGCCTACACTCTTTTTTTTATTCAAAATATAGCATGTATAATTAATGAATGAATAATTATCAATATTTGTCAAACATCTGTAAAATCTATTTTCTTCTAAATTGTCCATTTTTACAAATTCATTTTGAGAATAAAAAATATAATACTTAATAAAAGAAAGCTTGCAAAGCAGATGTTATAGATATATTTTGAAATTCCGAATTTACAAAATAGGAAATATAACAGCTTTGCAAGCTTTCTTTTATTAAGTATTATATTTTTTATTCTCAAAATGAATTTGTAAAAATGGACAATTTAGAAGAAAATAGATTTTACAGATGTTTGACAAATATTGATAATTATGTTATAGATATATTTTGAAATTCCGAATTTACAAAATAGGAAATATAACACATGTATGTGTTGCTACTATGTGTGCTTATTCTGAACATGCATGATATATTTGCAAGTGAATGTTAAGCAACCAACATTCAGCCATTACGTACGCGTGTAATAAATAAATTGTTCAGTACCAACATGAAAGAGGAAACACAGCAAGTGTCTAAGGTTAGGTTGATGATTGATGCTTTGCTCAACCCATAATTTACCGATGACGCCAAAGGTAACTGGGGAATATAAATATGGTCCGTGTGGTCTTCTGAGAAATAAATCAAAATTTGAATGCTTATGGGTGGGTGTAGACTTTAAGGTTCTTATAATAACCATAATGACCTGACCAATCATTTAGATGTTTGCACCAGAGTAGAAAGACTGTAATGTTCGAGGAATTTAAGCATAATCTTTATACCTTAAAAATTAAACAAACACAAAAACATAATTGATGAAAGCAAACCAGTTAATATAAAGAATTGTCTCTTCGTATTTATATCTTCACATTAAAGTAACTGTATTACTATTGATGGCTATCAGTTTCATGGTCATTGTATACACATATTCTTTAGCCTTACTGTAACTCTATTGTAATTTATGACCCTCTAGGAGCAGCATCTGAGATTCAGGCCAAAAGTCTTAACCTATAATCTATTGATTGTTTTTGATTGCTTTTTATATCAAAAAGAAGATGTGGTATTGAAACAGCTCTTCGCAAGAGACCAAACGAAACAAAAAATAACAACTATAGGTCACCGTACGGACTTAAACAATGAACAAAGCCCACACCGCTATAAAACACACCAAAATGACAAATGTAGTACAATTTATACGAGAAAGCTAACGGCCAAATTTATGCATAAAATAGTGAACAAAAAAAATATATAACTACTGAATTACACGCTCCTGGCTTTGGACAGGAACATACATAATATGGCGGGATTAAACATGTTAGCGGGCACCCAACCCACCACCTAACCGTTCATTGACTGTCGTATGGTAAACACTTTCAAAAATGCTATGGTGGTAAATTATTATTTTCAAACATGCATATTGGTTATAATCATATCAAAGCATAATTTAATACATGCGAAATTCATTGACAAACACAATATTGTGTCAACGAAGCGTACAGTATAAAAAAAAGTGTAATGACAACGAAGCGTGCACAACATAAAAATAAAGACACTTCATCACGACGTGTATTTTTTTTTTGTTTCTAGATACAATATAAACAAAAGATCTTTATAAGTTTGTTAATTTATACTATGAAGTTTTCAAAAATGTATGTTTTAAAAACTATGAGGTACGAGAAACATTAAGGTTTGAATGTTTAAAAATACCAAGCACGTTTTATCATTGATATCGTCGTGCGTTTTTTTATGTTTGTATATAAAAATGTCACATTTTTGTAAAACCTTTTAGTAACTGATGAGTATTATGGCAAAGAATATATTGCAGCAAAATATCCGAAGAATAGATATTGGATTGTCTTTAAAAGTATGAATTCCTTACTGTCTGAACTCAGTGTTACACGGTGTGTTCGATCCGAACGCGTCAACGTCCGGTTTCATCTGTATCGGGGTTATACAGGGTGTATATATAGGGGGGAAAAATTCTGAGACGAGTGCCTGTGACCAGTCAGGACCGAATCACCAGCACAGAACGTTATCTCACAAGACAACCTTAACCATCGTACCTGACATATGTCAAACACATTTTCTGTTCTCTTTTTACATGTACATTATATGATTGTATATCTACACAGCAATGACTCAATGACGCATTTAAACACATTCCGTAAACAAAGCTAAAATCCGGTATCGATTCAGTAGATTATTAGCCTGGGTCCTGGCTACTGATTAGCTCCGCTACATGTTGACGCAGTATGATATGAATATATGTTTAGCGTATAACGACGAGTGTGAATACCGTCCGGTCAACTTTATTTTCTCAAAAATATTTTTTTTCATTTATTTTGTTTGATTTTCATAAAATACATTTTAATATCTTTAAGGTCTACAAATATTAAACCAATCTGCCGAATAACAAAAAAGTTATGACTATTTATATCACGTCCGGTCAACCGTCCTGTCACTATCCGGGCAATCGTCCTGTCATTAGTGCTTCCCCGCACTTCCGGTTAATCACGGAACCACCATCACATAATAAAAAAGCACCTTATAATAAAAAAGCACCATATAATAAAAAAGCACCTTATAATAGAAAAGCACCTTATAATAAAAAAGCACCTTATAATAGAAAACCACCTTCGTATAATAGAAAACCACCATCTTTTAAAATATAATAAAAAACCACCAACTTATAATAGAAAAGCACCATCTTATAATAGAAAAGCACCATATTATAATAGAAATGCACCATCTTATAATAGAAAAGCACCATCTTATAATAAAAAGGACCATCTTAAAATAGAAAAGCACCATCTTATAATAGAAAACCACCATCTTATAATAGAAAAGCAATAAAAAAAAGACACATAAGACAGCTATGGCGTTCCATAGATTGGGCCAGGTTTTCCAGGCTAAGTAGATTATTACCGTGATACGGTGATACGGTCTGATTAGTCAGAGGCTAAAGGTCAGGTTCGGGTAAATCTGTTTACGGTATTTCTGTTATTTCATTGGTTATAAATACTATCTAATGGCTGCTTCGTGGCTGTTTCCGGGATGATTCTGGGGGAAATGAAGGTCATTCTAACGTCTGATTGGCTATTAATGAGTGGCATGCATTATATGTTCCACGCGTCCGTAAGTGGGGTCGGATTGAAATCATGATACTAGGTTATTGGAAAATATTATGATAAAGTGTTCATTTGCTATAGTGATTAGCTATGATGATAACTCACGACAAACTGTCAATTTGGTGCAGATTATATAATCAGATGACAATGTGATGATTTAATCTTGAAATTAGGTTGCTATTATGGTAAGAAACTGTACATTTATGTATTATTGCTATTCTCTAAAAATAGAACAGTAATGTGTATAATTTACACTTTACACTGCGTATTAAAACGGTTAAATGATTGAGATACTTTTGTGTTAGATTTCTTCGTATAAAGCTTAAACTTTAAATAGTAAATACACAAAACGTATGCTCTATGTATAAAACAAATAACCATTTATTTTTCATTGCTTGGAATTATTGATTAGAAAATATTAATATCACGGAATTTACCGAAGATGTTATTTCGTTTCCAGCACTTTCATCGCTTCATTGATTTCTGGTGTAAATAAACAAACCCGACGATACTGATTAGAAGACTACAAAAATTACAAGGTGAGCAATATGTGCAAAGAGGCCTACACCAAGTATCACGGTATTGTTATTGGCAAGGTTTTCAGTGCATTATAGGATACTATAATGTCAGCTGTTGCAAATTATATAATTTAGCGTTTTACAATGCACAGCTCTATATTTGACAATGACTCCCAAGGCAATCATTTATACGATCCTTTGAACCCAAAAAACTTGTGACACAGCGAACTCCCAAAAAGATGTTTGCATGTTGGGTTAGACAGTTTGACGATCTTGATGTACTCAAACATGATGATTTATTCTTTGGAGTTGTCAGGGGGCTGATTTAGAAGGGGGCCAGGGGGCATGCCATACTTTTCTGGGAAATTTGGTGGGCCTGCACTTATGAAAATTTCTGGATCCGCCACTGGTTGTTGGACCATAATAGTCCCAGTATGGACACAGTGGTGATCAGCAGTCATTTAAAAAAAGAAGATGTGGTATGATTGCCAATGAGACAACTGTCTACAAGAGACAAAAATGACACAGACATTAACAACTATACATGTAGGTCACCGTACGGCCTGCAACAATCATCAAAGCCTATACAACATAGTCAGCTATGAAAGGCCCTGATATGACATGTAAAATAATTCAAACCAGAAAACCAACAGGCTTATTTATATAAAAAAAATTGAACGAAAAACAAATACATGTAAATGTATGTAACACATTAACAAACGACAATCACTGAATTATAGGCTCCTGACTTTTGAAATACACATACATCAATAATGTGGCAGGGTAAAACATGTTAGCAGGATACCGATCCTCCCCCTAATCTTGGACAGTGGTACATGTATAACAGTACATCATACGAACGAACTATAAAAATCAGTCAAAAAACGCTTAACTCATCAGATTGCCCATTGATATATCAATAGCATGAAAATTTCATTTGATATGACTGATTTCAATTTATTCACATCATCAGATCTTACACTTACAAATGACTTAATATATTTTATCATGATGAACATTACTATTTGGTTGATTATGTAGGGAATCACTGAAGCATGACTGGAGAAGTCTCCCACCTCCCCCACCCCCACTTATTGTCCCAGCTGACCTGAGAATCTGTCCCTCTATAACCATTAACGTCATACAACAATTACTTTTCCATTGTGGCATCATATATTTTGTATTAAAACATCAAATTTTTACATGGAATATTTGTGATGTACATGTTCAGTTTGAAATGGCGGACATACACATATACATATTGTAGCAATAAGGTGTATTCAAAGCAAATAATTAATATTAAATCAACTCAATGGATAGAAGCATACTGGTAAGTCATTTTTTTTCACACAGCATCTGCATAGAGTGATGAGATGTAACTCAGGAGATTAATCACTGGTTTTAGAAGTCAAGAATTTTTATATTTTACTTATTTGGGTAGATACATGTAACACAACATTTATCTTGTTATAATACCTGTGCGCTCAGTGTTCTTCATGAAAACTATCACACTGATTTTAAATCATAAGAAAGCACAGTGTATAAGCAAACATTTCAGAAGGCAGAGTCTTTTATAGGCTGACTGCAATAGTCTGTATATTATCTGAAAAAGCTTAGTTCTTGACAACTTCCTTATTATATCAAACATTTTAATAGATGTCTCCCAAATTTAGTATATTTCTATTAGATTTTTTGAAAGTCATTTTCAATAATTTTTCAACCCGGCCCAAAAATATGTGTAATATAACTGATTTAAAGAAAGGCCACCTGGGTCACCTCTAACAAAGGCTACATGCAAACATTTTACCTGTTCAACACCAAATGCTGTCAAGCTTAGGGCCCCTGGCCATGGCTCTTTTTTTCATAATTCATCTTACATGTATTGTACATCTCCTTTGAATTTGTTTGCTTATTTGTTCTATGGTCTATCTATATACCACATTTTCATGGTCACACAAAAATGTTTAAAATATATACATTTTACTTTTTTCTAGATTCTCATGTGATAGCCGTACCTTTTTGGTCACTATTTATGTGTTGCGTTTGAATATGAATTGTAACACTTTACAGTGACTGAATAGGTAAAACAAATACTTCTCAAGAAACAGAAAAAAAGAAGACTACTTGGAACAGCACCAGATTACATGTATGTATGAATAAAAACTCAGATCAGAATAGCATGAAGGGTATTGTATGTCCTTGTGAATAAGCAAGGAAAGCTTTTAATAATACATGTAGTGCCTATTTTTTAATTTACTAGATTTTTCATTCATTATCTGTGTAAATTTTAACATTATTTGTCATAAATTCAATTGTTATCTAACTATACTCAAACTTTCAGTGGTAGATCCAGAAATTTTCATAATCAGAACCCACTGACTGCCTAAGAAGGGGCCAACTCCAGTCATGCCTCAGTGATTCCCTATAAAAACAACAAAATTTTTCCTACAAAAGGGGTGGCCCAGGCCCCCAGAAAAACCCTCTAACTCAACCTCTGACTTTAATTTAATATGACAAGTGTTTCATTCACCAAAATACTGGTGCGTTTCTGTGATAAATATCATGCACAATTTTATAAATGAGAGGGGAAAGAAGATCCACATGTGGTGTACCTGCACATGACAACTGCCCAATTTTTTTTTTAACACAACCAATCAACTAATCATGCTGATACTGACATTACCAGAGAGTACTGGTACACATCAAATGAAAAATCACAAATACCTGATACATATTATCAAATATTACAGAATAAAATATGTTTTAAATTTATTACAAAAAAATGTGTTCTCAATCTTGTAGATAGACATTACTGGATCTCATATACATGTAAGTACCAAAGACAACTGTCTATCCAAGTCACAATTTATAAAAGTAAACTATTAAAGGTTGTAGTTTGGTCTTCAACGCAAAGCTTGGTTCACACCAAACAACAATTTTATATAGTCCATATCAATCATGACAATGGCGTTTGGGGTTAAATATGTTTTCGTAGGTAAATAATATTGCCATTTTTTCATGAGAGTGTTAAAGTCTATAGAGTATTACTTCCTGTTTGGTGGAATAGTGAAATAAAAGTCAATATGTTCTTGCTCAATTCTATGTTGCTTTGAAGGTGTCATGATTGTCATCCTCAGCTTAAGCAATGTGTTACTGTAATTTGAATTTCAAAATTATTGAGCGACGTTTTTCGAAGCACTGGTCAACTCCACCATAGCGAATCACATGACTTTGACAATCAGTAAATTATGGCGAAAAAAATCGTTTTAAGTAAAGAATTGTTGCATAAACATTAAATAATAGAGTACACAGGAAATGGCGAAGTTCACATAGTCTAGTATGATTCATCATTTAAAAAAAAAACAAGCAAAAGGAGGGGATGGGGCGTACGCCCTCTACGCCCCCCTCTGGATCTGCCACTGCCATCTGTTGTTGTCCATTTTGTCAAGTAGTAATCCTCAAAAGTACATTTACGTTATATGCTATTTTTATCAAGTTGATTATAGACACAGAATACATTTTATTATAATATCATTCCCCATTTCCATTCCCATTTTTATAAAGTCTCCTTCTATTGTAACACAGGTCCACAAATAATACAACAAAAATTACATATTAGTACAAAAAAGCTTGAAGTGCAATATTCCAATAAAAATAAACTACTCACAAACCACTGATCTCAATATAATCAGCTAAAATACGGCAAGCTTTTTAGAAAAGCTATTACTTGTAAATAACTTCATCGCCAAAAAATGTTGTACACCAATATGATGGAAAATATAATTTACACATAGGTTAGCTGCATGGTAAGTGACTTAGTCACATTTGTTTGAAATAGGCATGCAGCATTATGTTGTTATTCATGCAGGCCCTTTGTAGTAATTATGAACTGTCATCTCCTGGATGTGAACGACCTTGCATGTTATTTTTATATCAGTCACAACATATTTTATTGATTATTTAGCGTCTACGTAATCATGATAATATGAAACGCTAATCTTCTTATATTGCAACTTGTGTTTTCATTTAGTATTGGTAAGTAGACAATTTTAAACATTGGGGTGTCAGTGAAATCCATTTTAATTTCTTGTTTTACGGATTTTTCCACCCCAGAAATTGGGGCGAGCGAGCGATTTATTATGTTTAATATTTACAACAAATTTAATTTACCATTTTTTTAGGCGAGCTTTAGAGTAAAGGCGAGCGATTGTAATATTCATCTTTTTGAATAAAAACCAGGTTTGGACAATATTGTAATTTGATCACAGAAACGAGACGTTATGAAAATAGATTTACCACTTGACATGTACACTTATACCTAAATTTATCAACTATTGAAGTGGTTTTTTTTATTCTGTTTACCAAGACATGTAATTCCAACTTTTGTGTTGTTCGTAAATGTGTGCACTTTATTTAGTTTTTTTTGTGTTATATGTTGGTTGTCCGTGTGTATCCGTCGTTTTTGTGTTGTCTCGAGTTTTGGTCTTTGTCTTTTTGGTACTTTGTATATAAATAAGATATGATAAGACAGATAAGCTCATCATAGATAAAAGAATTACATTTTGTATGAGACAATTTTCCATCCTAGTCGAAATGTATTTAATAAAAGTTTATAATTATAGTTATACAAGTAATGCCTTCAGCACGGAGCTTTGGCTCCCACCAAACATGAAGCTGTGAAGGGTACCAAAATGAAAAGTGTATATAAACAGGACAACCAACGGTCTCATGTATATATACAGAAGTAAACGAGAAACATTTATAAATCAAACCATCACATGACAACGACTGGACAACACACTCCTGACTTAGGGATCAATGAAGGATAAAAAACTTAAATCAAATAGTTTTGGGGGGTTGGGGTTGAATTTGCTGCAATTTTTGTTTATTTGAAATCGATCATATATGTATCCCTATTGGTCAATCATTATTTAAGAGGGGTTGGGGTGTCAGGGAAAAAAAATTGTGAATTAAATATTTTTTTTATCCTACATGGAACTTTTGATGTTGTCCCTTAGGACAGGTGTATACAAATCAATCGAGTAAAGATACTTTTGTTCCGCCGGCAAACTGTTTTTAGTTGAAGGCAACACTTTTGATCCTATCGCGTACGTCATTCTAAACTTGAAAGTCAAGTATCGTCCTCCATTGACTTTAATAAGAAATCTTATATGTTAATGCTCGAAACTGTTGTCTGAAATACTCAAGATTGTGATCGCCTTTTATTTTTTTTTTAAATGTTCACAAGTGTTCGTCAGAAGGAAATAGACACGATTATCTTTACGATGCGGGAATAGGGAATATTTAAAAACTAATTTCTCAGTGCTGAATAAAAATATGTGTGCGCGGGTCAGTCGAAAAAGGAGCTAAATTTGTGTGGCCTAAAAATAATAAATTTTCCATTAAATGTGGGTGGAGTAGGAGTGTTCACATATAGGCACTTTGCTCTTAAAATTGTACCTATAATTTGATATAGCATAAGCTAAGAACAGTTTATCTGACAAAATATATGTTATTGCATAAAGTAATTAACTCGTATTACGCCTCTTACAAGTCAGGTAGCCTGTGATCTTTGTTTATCGTGTATGGTTTTTTAAAATTTTAGTGTATTTATATGTTTTGGAGTTTAGTTTGACGTCAATTTTCACTGAACAAGTACAATTTTTGTGTTTAGGAGCAAACTGAAGCCTGCAATCGGTTGCGGGATTTTCTCGCTGTGTCGAGGAATCAATGGTGACCTTTGGCTTCCTTTGTTCGAATTGTGGTATTTGACACATACCTAAAATTCGGTGGAGACAAGTGCTTGTTGGTGTACATCCTTAATCCGCCTGACACTGGTATAAATGGTTTAAATTTCAGCAAGGAGGTCAAAAGACACTGATTTTGTTCTTTATGATCAATTCGTACTGTTTGAAAACTTCTTTATTGATATACACCATTTTTTTTTTAGACGGGATCAGTAAAACAACAGTCACGACGTATCTTTTGTAAATCAGTGCTGAAACAGTACTGTTAAAATCAGTACTGAAACAGTACTGTCAAAATCAGTACTGAAACAGAAATGTCAGTACTGAAACAGAAATGTCAGTACTGAAACAGTACTGTCAAAATCAGTACTGAAACAGTGCTGTCAAAATCAGTACTGAAACAGAAATGTCAGTACTGAAACAGTACTGTCAAAATCAGTAATGAAACAGTGCTGTCAAAAACAGTACTAAATAACAAAAAGTATAACATTACAAGTTGTCTTGCCGAACAGTACTGATATATACGAGGGTAGAAATGTACCAAAAAATTGTGAGTAAATTCTTGATAGTGTAGATGAGGCCTATCTATGAATTCTTAGAAGACGCCGTCACAATAATTACGCCGACGTCCCGGAGTTTTTTTTCTATTCTGTCTAGTTTGCGACGAAAGTGGAATTATTTCGTCGCATTATGAGAGACAAATGTATTACTATCCAGCGATTGCGGCGAAACTATTTGTTTAAAGCTTGATATTCCAGAAGCCTGAAGACCTTTATGCTTCAATTCTTGTTTGCTATAACTTATTTTAAGAAATTCCGTCTTTCATTATGTCCAATGTCCTTGACCTCATTTCCATAGTTCAGCAACTCAGCTGCTTGGACATTATGTTTTTGTCATGTGATTTTCTCACTCATCATGAGTAATAGGATAACCATTATGATATTTGGTACATATGGGCTCCTTGCAACGTCTGCATATCTGTCAGACATGTTTCACGACTTCGACCGTATTTAATGGATCAGTGATCAAGGTTAAAGTTTAGTCCTATAATATAAGACGCTGCAGGTTCATATTATGTACATTCAACGTTTTTTATCGGATATTTTTTTTAACTTTCAATGTTGAAGTGCGGTTCAGGTTCATTGGTTAAATAGATATTAAGTTTTTATGTCTTGGTCTTTTTTTCAGGTACTATAAGCAATAGACCAACTATATTTGGTGTATTTAATTACTGTAAATAATATATGTCAGTCTTGCAGGTTTCATCTGACCTTGACCTCATCTTCTTTGTTCAATGATAAGTTTTTTTTTTTAATTTGGTCGTATATTGGTATCACGTTGTCGTCGTCGTCGTCCGAAGACATTTGGTTTTGGCACTCTAACTTTAGTAAAAGTAAATAGAAATCTATGAAATTTGAACACAAGGTTTATGACCATAAAAGGAAGGTTGGGTTTAATTTTGCGTGTTTTGGTCCCAACAGTTTCGGAATTAGGGACCAAAAAGGGCCCAAATAAGCATTTTTCTTGGTTTTCGCCCAATAACTTTAGTATAAGTAAACAGACATTTTAACATAAGGTCTATGACCACAAAAGGAAAGTTTGGATTGATTTTGGTAGTTTTGATCCCAATTAATTAGGGGCCAAAAGGATCCAAAATTAAACTTTGTTTGATTTCATCAAAAAAGTCCTTAGAATTATTGGGGTTCTTTGATATGCCAAATCTAACCGTGTATTCAGATTGTTAATATTTGGTCCTGTTCTCAAATTGGTCTACATTAAGGTCCAAAGGGTCCAAATTAAACTTTATAGCTTGATTTTAACAAGAAATGAATTCTTGGAGTTCTTTGATATGATGAATCTAAACATGTACTTAGATTTTTATTATGGGCCCAGTTTTCAAGTTGGTCCAAAATTATTATATTAAGTATTGTGCAATAGCAAGAAATTTGCAATTGCACAGTATTCCGCAATAACAAGAAACCTTCGATTGCACAGTATTGTGCAATAGCAAGAAATCTTCAATTGTCCAGTATTGCGCAATAGCAAGAAATATCTAGTTGCACAATATTGCACAATAGCAAGAAATTTTCAATTGCACAGTTTTTATAAAATATTCTTTGAAAATTGGAGTTATCTTTCTTTGTCCAGAATAGTAGTTGAATCAACTTAAATCATTGTTTTATACAATATTCAATGTATATTCACTTTTAATACCAACTAATAAATTTAAACAATCTTTACCAATTAGTGATTACAAGCACTTTTTTTTTACATTTTACTATTTTATGATGTTTTTAAGTGAGTAGTTATTGTTGCAAACTCCATTAGAAATTTAAATTTCAATTGAGATCAGTTTAGGAATAAGGGAAAGGGGGATGTGAAGAAAAAAATTGAGGGGGGAAGGGGTTTATTTTTCTCATTTCAGATTTCATAAATCAAAAGAAAACATTTTTTTAGAGGATTAATATTCAACAGAATAGTGAATTGCTCAAAGGCAAAACTTTTTTTTTAAGTTCATTAAACCACATTCATTCTGTGTCAGAAACCTATGCTGTGTCAACTATTTAATCACAATCCAAATTTAGAGCTGAATCCAGCTTGAATGTTGTGTCAATACTTGCCCCAACCGTGTAGGGTTCAACCTCTGCGGTCGTAGAAAGCTGCGACCTGCGGAGCATCTGGTTTTTGTTTGGTCTGTATTTCAAGTACTGTACGCAATCGGCCAACCTTATTAGGTGTATTGAATGGTTGTAAGGTGTAACCGTCTGTCTGGCAGGTATCATCTGACCTTGACCCCAATTTCATGATTCATAATTGTTTAATGTACAGTTTTTGTGTTCTTGCCTGTTTTTCAAGTGCTTTAGGTAATATGTCATCTATAGTTAATTTATGCAATTGTTTCATGTGTATATGTCTGTCTGACGGGTATCATCTGACCTTGGTCTCATTTTCACGGTTCATTGGCATTCCTGCCAACCTCTGAAAGCATGTCATTTGAACTGGAAACAGTTATGTCGTGGCGCATTTGTTTGAGACAGAAAATTTAAAACAAACAAAAAAAGTTTAGTGTACTACTTTTAGGACAAATGATACGAAATTTATAGAGAATTCTACCAGCTCTTACTTCTTCTATCAAGGACAAATCAAGGGGTCTATTGTTGAGTTTGACATCTCTAGACATTTTAATTTTATAACATTTTATCTTCATTATAGAATCATAAAAACACGAATGTAAGGATGCAGTCAATCAGAACAGTATTTACGTTCAACTCGGATGGCAACTCAGTGGCAGAGGAAGTAAGAAATATTTTATGTCAATCCGAATTACCCGAAGACTGGAAGTCGGAACCCTGGAACTATTTTTTAACAGAAATGATGACATATGAAATGGATACCCGTCAGATGAAAAGAAACTGTGTAAACGTTTGGCAGGCATATGCAAGAAGATGGCGCGAACTCGAACCTGATTCGAACAGGTCACTGGTCCAGCCAGTGTTTGCTGGAAGCTATGCAGAAGGAATGCCAAATGCATGCGACTTAGACTTGATCTTCGTGGCTACTTGGGCCGAGGCTTACGAGTACTTTGGAATGTTACAGGATAAAGTGAACAGTTTACCTTTTATTTCTGAGCTTTGTCATCCAGGATATATCAAAGTAATCGTCCCTTCTAATACACGAAGATACTATGGTTTTCAAGATTATCTGATTAAGAAAGATGGACGTCACTATTTCTTGAGCAGTAAAGGATATGTGAGATCTATGAAAGAATGGCATCAGTGGGGTACGACTGGGTATGATAATCATATAAATGGACCTGCTCTCACAGAAGATGGTGTTGAAGGCACTTCAACTGACATTGTGCATGCATTCAAATGCGCTCATTGGCCATCATTTGCTTATGATATTTTTCAACGAGCAAATGTTAATGGCGATGTTGAAAAAATGAAGGACTTGAGTGTTTATGCTGTAGCGACTGGTCACTTCCTTAGTGCACACATTGATATAGAATGGAGGCTGTCTTTTACAGAAGCAGAAAAGGTCATGGTGATGAATTGGACTGACACCCAATATCATTGTTATTATCTACTCAAGCATTTTAAAATGATACATCTAAAAAATTCAGATGTCCTATGTTCATATTTCATGAAGACGGTGATATTTTGGATAAGTGACGTCATACACAATGCGGAATGGCAGCCAATCTGGCTAATGGAGCTATTATTTAAATCGCTGACTCTTCTTCACATCATGTACATGAATCACTACCTACCGAATTACTTCATTCCACAGAATAACATGATAGATCACAAGTCTAAAGACGAATGTCTGATTCTAGCGGATATGATAAGTGCCATCTTGACATCCGGTCGCATAAAAGAAACCATTGCTGAATTACTTTGTGAAAATGATATTGAAGATATTTTTATATATTAAATGAACTGGTATACGAAAAATAAAACAATTACCTCATGTAGGATACTCTGTCACGCTATTCGTAAATGTAAAGAAATCTCACAGACATTTTGTGAGCAGCTAATTATGAATGAGTCGCTCATTTTGTCATCGCTATCAATCATGATGTTGATTCAGAGTCGTTCTCAGTGCGAAGCATTAGAGGAAGTAGTAGCAATTCTACCGCAAATAATTTCACTGGAGTTTATTGATGCCTTTCAAACCGTCATCAGGAGGCAGATAGCAGATTATTATCATTCACTTAGAACCAGATATTCGCGAAAAAAAGCTGAAAGTTTGTACAAGGACTCTCTTTCACTTATTTATCCTTGTGGATTTAATGACAGACAAATATCGGGAAGAGTTCAATTAGCACTTTTCTACTACTTGAACGGCGACTTTACCATTGCTTTAACCGAGATGAACAAAATTCATCCAGTTATTGTCGATGCAATCAAGAATTGGAAAGTAGACCAGTATCTACAAATTTCTTTCCCGATATGGTTAAAGGAAAGATTTATCCATGACAAGTGTTTGTCTGAGTTGGTTTCGACTTCGTTGATGAATCATCCTTTTGTTATGAATGTGATTATCATCGGCATATATGTTATGATTCAGTGTATAGTTAGAACCTTATCGCAAGATGGTCAAGATGACGTGTTGCGGTTATATTTCCTTTTGAAAGATAGCGAAGATCAGCTGTATACTCCAATGATTTCTGATGAGTATCAATTTATCGCACATGCTATAATGAATACTATAAAGGAAAAGTACAATATTTCTTACTTACCACAACCAGTACAAAATATACTAATTCCGACGAGGATGCAGGCTGTTAAGCAGTATTGGGATAATCGATTAAAATAGACATATACATGTATAATATACTGTATATGTAATACCATAACAATTATAAATATAAAGGTTGTATATATGTCATATTATTTTTCAAGTATGAATGCTATTAACTTAAGAAAAACCTGTCAAAACCAAACGCTCGACTAAAAATGACGTTCGTAATGTGTATATTGTAAGTTGATGGTCGCCCGGTTTAGACAAATTGTGCAATTAATGTTGGCAATGAATGTTTCTAGCTTTAAAATAGTCTAAAGAGTCCCGTTTTCAATTTTTCGATGCATTCTGGGTTAGTTTCGATTTGATAAACCTTTGACCTGAATGATTGTAACGGCTTTGGCGTTGTTGACGATCTGTCCTCTGATTGGATGAAAATGATGTCACTTTTGATAATACTATTTAATATAAAAGAGTAACGGATAGACTGGATTTTCGAAGAGCTAGCCACAACCCTGATTACAAAAAAATATCAGAGGTTGCTGTCCTAAAGAGGTGATTTGAAGATTTATTATAATTTAGAATATCTGCATTTGGGCTACAGATCCAAACAATTACCTTGGTTTCTTGTTAGATAATACTGAATCAATTTGTTTTATTGAAAAATTAACAGAAAGTTACTAGGTAAAAAAAAAACTAAAAAAAAAATCCAAACAAACAACTAAGCACATCAAAATGAATGAACACTATTTTTTTTAATGTTACAGTCGACAATCTAAAACATTTACAGCTTCACGTGAAAGACTGGACGGTAAGTCATCTCTTCAATAATAGTTTTTGATATATTCTGGTAGTACTGAAATTAGAAAATGAGTAATTTTATATGGTAATAAGAAGAAAATTGCGTTTGAAAACAGTATAATACATGTGATAATGAGAGTCACAAAAAACGTTGTACATTTAGATTGAGCAACATAAAAAAACGCAACACTTCCTTTCCGACACAAGTAATACTTTCATGTCTTTATTATATCTGTATATAACCTCACTTTCAGGTATAGAGATGTGATTTTTCTTTTGAAACAAGTGTGTGTCGGTCCATCCACAAGAACTTACGGTCATCAGATGTTCAGTACTTCAGTACTTTGATTATTTTATTTTATCATAAGATTTTATAAAAGCTTTCTTCTCATATTTTAATCCCAAATTCTTTCTATTCACATAATAATGCCTTTTTCTATGCATAATTATTTTTAAATTAGTAAGTTTTGTAAAACCTTTGGTTTGGAACCCGGTTTGGAACCCGGTTTGTTGATTTATATACCTTTCATTTTATTTTTTAAAAATTGTACGATTTATCAATTTATTAACAAAATATGGAACTGTTACAGTATATTTTGTCGTCTGTTGTTTACACGACTAACACTCCTAATCCAGTAACATACCTCATCATTTGTAAAATAGTATTGTAAAATCGGAACTAGATCTTTGCTATCATACATGTGCTTGAAGAACCTCATTAAATGTCCTGAAAAATATATGTAAAATGATTTTCTTTTAAACTTTAGAACGACAATTTAAATTAAGAAGAGCAATTCTTTTCAACATGTTTCTCAGAGGTCTGCTATACATGTACATTTATTTGTATCTCAAAACGATTTCTACAGTGAAGTGAACTATTTTGGGACAACTAGTATAATATCAAAATATAGGCAATTCTGTGTTAAGAGGGTCACTCTATAATTCAGTGTGTACATTCACAACTTCAAGCATACAACTTTCTGACCATTTTGAATGAAACAAATCACTACTTTACATAAAGACTTGGCATCACACTGAATATGTTTAATATTTTATTTCATCCTTTGATGAGCGACATATCAGAACAGGAGCAATTAAAGGATTTAATTTTAATTAGATTGATCCTTTACTTACATCTACATGTACATATTATATTCCATGCATAAAATATCAATACACATGGAAGCTATATGAATAATATGTATAAGTTATACCTGTTTAAAACTGTTTATTCAAAATACACTCAGACGCAGATTTCCTGCGTAACAGGAGCGACAAATACACATACATTTACAAATAACATAGAAGTGAAATGAGTAGAATACATACAATGAAACATTTTTACAAAGCTAAATGTATACTTAATCTATTGACCATACCACAAAAAGTCCGTGCAATATGTAAGCTTAAATAACCACGTGATCACATGAACACAATCAAATAATAGTGGATAGTCACAAAAGGTGTAACATATATAAATATATTCATATGTGCTGATTTACAGAGAGAGCAGTAGTTTTTCAACCTTTTGTATGAAAATAGAAAGGTTAGTTAATACATGTAAATTGCAATATTTCAGCATTCCATAAAGTTTATTGATATTTGGGTTGATTCTGTAGTAATTAGGAATATATGCATTTCTTATTTTAACAACATCAGCATTGTTACAAAGTGATATGTAATGATACTCATCTCCAAGACCAGTTTTACAAAGCTTACATTTTCTTTCAATTTCTGGAATTCTATTCCATCTCCCTGTTTCAATCGGAAATTTGATATTGCAAGTACGAAGTTTGCAAATATAAAGTCTACTAAATTTTCTAAGTCTAATTAGATATGGTTCCATACAAAAGTCAGTCTTAAATTTTGAATAAAACTTCCCCCTTGATGAGTTATCGATATCCGAAAACCATTTTTGTATGAACTTGTCATGGAGTATTTGTTTAACGTTAAATTTAAAAAAATTCAAATTAACGTTTTCTTGTACCTGCCATATTTCGCTGTTACCAGTTTCATCAAATATAGATTTTACATAATTAATCCACTTAAAAGAATTATTTCCATTTTCACATAAATTAAACATAAGCTTGTAGAGTTTTCCAGACAGTTTATCAACATTTGTTACAAGCTTATACCAGAAACAAATCATTTTCATCTTGATGCTAATTTCGATAGGAAATCGGCCAAGTTCACCATAGACCATGAAATTTGCGGTCGATGACCTCACCCCAAGAATTTTTTTACAGAACTGTAAATGTATCTTCTCAATATTCATCTTATTTTCATATCCCCAGATTTCAGAGGAATAAGTCAAAATTGGGGCTACCAAAGAATCAAATAGTTTTATCTGTAAATCTAAAGGGATACTAATATTATTAATTCTTTGGTACAGACTGTATAAAGCTTTTTGAGCTTGATCAGCTAATTTGTTTCTGGCTTTACAAAAATTACCATTATAATTAAATAACAAGCCAAGTTATGTATATGTATCTTGGATCTCAATTTCATCATTACATAGATTAAATTTGAATTTCTTGTTACAGTTACGTTTAGAAAAAATTACAATTTTTGTCTTTGAGACATTGACAGTAAGTTTCCAAGTATTACAATATTGTTCAAAGACATTTAAAGAATTTTGTAAATCTTCAGCAGTATCTGCAAAAATAACTGTATCATCTGCATATAGTAATATAAACATTTTCAAATAAATACCTATGTTATGTATACATTCTGAATCTAGATATTCTAAACCATGGGTCAAATTTTGGCCTAAAAAGTCTTCTAGATCATTCAAGTATAGTGCAAAAAGAAAAGGAGATAATTTTTCTCCTTGTCTAACACCCGTTTCACATGGAAAAAATGCAGTTTTCAAATTATCAAGTTTAACACAGGACTTAATATCAGTGTACATATTTTGTATCAATGTAAACATTTTCCCTCTGATGTTATTTTTTATAAGTTTTTGGAAAAGCCCAGCCCTCCAAACGGTATCAAACGCCCGTTTAAAATCCACAAATGCACAGAATAATTTCTTTCCGGCAGATAAATATAATGTAATAATAGAATGTAAAACAAACATGTTATCATGGACAGAGTATCCCTTGCGGAATCCACCCTGTGAGTCCGAAATAATTCCAATTTCATCAGATAGTTTATTAAGTCTTGTGTTTAAAATTGATGTAAACACCTTGCCCAAATTTGAAGTCAAGCAAAGTGCTCGATAATTATCGAGATCATTTTTATCTCCTTTATTTTTAAATACAGGTTTTATAATACCAATTAACCATGCATCAGGAATAATACCAGTATCTAATACAGTATTAAATATTTTCACATATATAGGCAATAACTTGTCAACAGTACTTTTCAAAAATTCATTTACAATTTCATCATCACCTGGTGCTTTATCATTTTGTAGACTTTTTATAGCTTTACATATTTCTTCACCAGTTATCTCACAATCTAATAACTCAATAATAACCTGATTATCTAAATTATTGACACTTTCATAAGAATCATCATAATCTTGATCTTCACATTCGTTTTTATTTAGAGACCTGAAATATTCATACAGTTGTTCTATAGTTATATCAATATTTTTATTTGTTTCCCTTTTTCTAAAGCGATTCAAAATTTTCCAAAATTTTTTGCTGTCTTGTTTTGCTGAGTTTCTGAGATCTTGTTCACAGCTATGTTGGAATTTATTGTAGCTAGCATTCATCTGGTTTTTGTATTGTTTGCTTGCCTTTCTCATAGCATCTCTATTTTCTCTGTTTTTTACAAAACTGTATCTATTACGTGCTTTGTGGAATATTTTCCTTGTTTCAAAACACTTGTTGTCAAACCAAATTTGAAACTTTTTATTTGTATTTGTTTTTCTTTTTCTACCATTAGACCCAAAAACTTTCTTTGCAGAATTTTTAAAGAGTTCGCCAACTTTGTTCACTACTAAGTTTATAGTGTTTTTTGTGTGTTGACCCTGACCTTGTTCCTCTAGTTCATCCAATAGAGATTCTATTGTCGTGAACATTGTGACGTTGACGTCATTATTAATAGACTCTATAAACTGGTTTTGTTTTTTGGGAATCCACCTAGGTATAATGCATTGTATATTTATACCAAGAAATGGAAACTAACTGTAAATATTGATAAAACCAAAATTGTAATTTTTAGAAATGGTGGCGTAGTAAAGGATGAAGATAAATGGTTTTATGATGATGTACAAATAGATATTGTTAACAAATTTACTTATCTAGGTATTGTTCTTAATTTTAATGGAAAATTTGCTGTTGCACAAAAAAAAGTTGCAGAACAAGGTAGAAAAGCTATGTTTTGTTTATTTAGTAATATTAGACAATTTTCATTTAATTATGCCACGTTATTGTCATTATTTGATACATATGTAAGTAGTATTCTATGTTATGGTTCTGAAATATGGGGTTTTCATAAAGCGCAAGACGTAGAAAAGATACATATTGATTTTTGTAAAAGAATTTTGAATGTTAAAACAAGTACACCGAATGTCATGGTCTATTGTGAACTTGGAAGATTTCCAATGTTAGTAACCAGGAAATTACGTATATTTAAATATTGGATAAAAGTATTGAATAATAACAATTGTATATTACATGGTTGTTACAATTATTTATATGATATGTGTTTAAAGAATCCAAATGACAAAAATAACTGGGTTTGTAATATACGAAAGGAATTGTTCCATCTTGGTTTAAATGATTTGTGGTACTCACAAAATTCTTTATGTAAAGATCATATTATTGTTATTAAACAGAGACTTTGTGATATTGTCAAACAAGAGTTTGATGCTACTTTAGAAAGTTCATCAAAATGTTTTTTGTATAGATATATGATATCCAATTTTTCTTTGCAGTCATATTTGTGTAAACCCATACCCGATATTTATAATAAGTGTATTGTTAAATTTAGATTGTCATCACATAATCTAGCTATAGAGAAGGGAAGGTATTCCAATGTTAATAGAAACCTTAGAACCTGTACATTGTGTATTGATGATATTGAAGATGAAATGCATTTTATTTTATCATGTCCATTATATTCTAATCTGCGTGAATGTTTGATTAAACCATATTATTGGCGTAAGCCATCTGTTTATAAACTGTTACAACTATTAAGCACTACTAATGTAAAAGACTTGTGCAACTTGGGAAAATATATATTTAGAGCACTGAAGCTCAGAAATGACTGTTTTTAGTAAAATGATTTGTAATTCATTTGTTACAAATATTTGCTATTTGGAATTATATTTATATGTATTTATTTTTTTGTGTATTTAAAACTTCTGTCTGTTTTGTCATGATCGTATATTTTTGTAATATATATTTAGTATATATTGATTATACATGTACCTATATGTTGTAAAACATTTGGTTAATAAAGAATTCAATGACATAAATATGCGTGGGTGTGTTACTATCATCTATAGAGGCATTTATAGTAAAATTGTTTACTGTAGCGTGAAATTTGAAACACAAACTGCTATGTACATCAGAAAACAATGGATTAAATTCACTCACATAAAAAGATTTAAATAACGAAAATACATGTGAAGAAAACAATATATAATCAATCAGTGACACATTTTTACATGTTTTTTCTCCAATCAAAAAATCTTTACCCGGTAATCGACCATTTCCTAAATACAAATTATTTCTTTTACAAAAATCAATAAGTTTATGACCATAATTATTTGGTACAGATATATCAGTAGAGTATCATTTCATTGGTACATCGTTTTGTAATAAATTTTCATAGTCATACACATAAGATAAAACATCATCATCAACAATATCATCAAGTATTTCAAACAGTTTACTATCTGGTATTACAATATCATTTAATAATTTTGTTTTTGCGTTAAAGTCACCAACTAAAGAGACATAGCTATTTGTTTTTTCAATCAAGTCTGACATTTCAGTTTCGATGTCATTAAATGCATCATTCGAAGCATACTTAGTGTTTTCGGGAGGTATATAAATACAGCCGAGCAATACATTTTTGTCTATCATTACCATGTTTGAATGAATTACCAACCATTGTACATAATCTGATTTAGTTTTTGGAAAATTCAAGAACTTCTCGAAATTTTCCCTGTATATGATAACAATACCACCAGATTTTTTTTTGAATTTAGAACGATGCTTTGAAAAATACAAATAACCCTTAGGTAATTCTAAAATGTCATGTTTATCTAATTTGGATTCCTGGAAGATTAATATGTCATTAGATTCTATAAGTTCAATAAATTCTGGGCATTGTAGTTTAGATTTCAGACCACAAACATTCAAACTTAACACTTTAATGTCACTCAATTCTCTGTCAACATGACTGTCAGTACCGCTCCTGTTGTCGTGTCCCTATGTAGATCCTGACTGAAATACTGGGCCGGCATGATGTCCTGGAGGTGGACCCCTCGGAGACATATTGTATTGCATGTCTCTCGTTAAACACTGTCCACACTATATAGCTAGACTATGAAAATCAAAGGACGAGCACTCTGACCTGGGACCTTAACTATTGAAGTAAATAATAGATATTAAAAAAAAAAAAATAAAATAAAATAAAAACTCACCTTTCTTGTTAACACCACCAACGCTACTCCAAATTACATCGGACATAAAATCGTAGTTTCTCGGTTCAAAAACAGTTATATTTGATGCTGGGTAAAATCTACGATTGCTGGAATATCCTTCTTTGATGTAAACAGAATCTTGGTAATTTTCTACCTTGACGTAACAGTCAACTGAAAGCGAATTGAAATAGTTAAAAATTATACTTTTATATAAATGTTTTGTACAATGTAGTACATGTACTTATCCCGCATTGTGCACCACCAGGCATTTGCTCTATATATTTTAGTCCAAAGAAAAACGACATTTCTAATCCTAATAGATCATAGTTACAAATGAAAGAAAATTATGAATTAAGAGATAACTGTATTGTATTTGAAGCTTTAAGGACGTCCATCGGTAGTTTTACTGTCGCAAATTTAGTTTACGCTTGCTGTCATCCAATCAGAACAATTGTTACAACATAATTGCATTAGATACTTGTTGGTTATAAAACGAATCATTTTTTTTTAAAATCGTTTATCAGTGCATGAATATCGATTACAGTGATTGTATGCTCACTTCAGGACTTCCGCAATGGGAATTTTCATAGAATAAAAGAGTAAAGTATATTCAGGTGCTAGAGAAGAAAGTTTTTTAAGTATTCAACATTTACATCAATGGTTTATTCCCGATTGTCCCACTTTTTAAAATTTTAGAGTTCTGATTGTCCCACATGAAAAGTTCTGATTGTCCCACATTATTTTATGTAGTAAAATGTTCTTAGATAAACAAGGTAACTGTTGTTTGTTTTGCTAAATAAACAAGAATTAATTATTGCACATTTAATATTAATTCTATAAAAGTATAAAAAATATGTTTTTTAAATCATTAGATTGATACACTTTTGATTAAATAATATAATATTTCTGATTTATGAAATAGATCTTTTAAGGTCTTGAATTAAACTTTTTTTTCTTAACCTGATTTTCGGGTTTATATATGACTCTAGAAAACTAATTGGTGACGAAAATCATATGGTGGTGCACTTATTTTTGCTACAGCCATTTGAAAGTACCCAATTCTGATGATTTTCTCAGTTTTCATCAAATGTTATCCATTTTTGGGCTATTATCATAAAAAAAAAATCACAGTTTCACAATTAAACTTTATTTTTTTCATACTTTCAATAAAGATAGAGTGGACCAATCTGAATAAATCTAACTTTAAAAAAAACAAACCTAGAAGTAGGTGTTAATATAAGAAAGTTTTATAAAATTTTATTGCTTTTTGTGTCAAATTGACCATTCTGTCAATTTGTAAATTTTGGAATTTTGGAATTTTGGAATTTTTTAGAACACAAATCATATTATTTCAACTTCTTTGTTATAATTGATTGAAAAAATACATATTTGAGATATTTGTAAGATTTTTTTTTTATATGGGATGCACATGCTTCTGGTAAAATCATTTCTTGTACCCTAACTATTTTCTCTAAATTTGCTGCTGTCTAGAATTTTTCCAGATCAGCCTTTCCAAGAATCACTATTAAAGATTGTTTTTCCAATTTTCCCATTGTTTTTGCAGTCAACAGGACTCTTCACCAATTATAAAGAAGAGCCAGACTTCCATAAGAAATAAGAAGATGTGGTATGATTGTCAATGAGACAACTCTCCCAAAGAGACCAAATGACACAGAAATTAACAACTATAGGTCATCATACGGCCTTCAACAATGAGCAAATCCCATATCACATAGCTACAAAAGGCCCCAAAATGACTAATGTCAAACAAGAAAACTAATGGCATAATTTTTACAAAATAATGAACGAATAACAAATATGTTACACGGCAACAAACGACAACCACTGACTTACAGGCTCCTGGCTTGGGACATCACCACGACAAAGACACTAAGTACAGATCTGAGAGTACTCGCAGTACTGACTGCTAGTTCAAAGCCAATAAAAAAAAAAAAAA
Source organism: Mytilus edulis (assembly GCA_019925275.1). Classification (NCBI taxonomy): domain Eukaryota; kingdom Metazoa; phylum Mollusca; class Bivalvia; order Mytilida; family Mytilidae; genus Mytilus; species Mytilus edulis. The sequence continues at coordinate 82,653,506 of CM034350.1, forward strand.
AAAATATGCATCTTAGACTAAAAAAATTTTTTTTTTTAAAAGACTTCATATTATATTATATGATACTTCAATTGTACCTACTATGAGCAAAATAAAATATGTAAATATTGTTATTTGGTCTTATTTTGTTCATATTTTATAAGTTACATCGATTAGTAACCTTTGATTAACTGCAACACGCTGTAAAAACAAATTAATCATTATAAAAACAGTTCCCAATTGTCCCACATTTAAACTTCCCAATTGTCCCACAAACATATTCCCGATTGTCCCACAAAATTTCATTACCTTTTTACCTGTAATTTCAAAAAGTGGGACAATCGGGAAGACACCACATCAATACACAAGGTTAAGTTCTTTGGTAGTTATTCATATTATTCGATTTAAGCGTTTAGAACCTTTGGCAAACCCCAGTTTAAATGTCTATATCACGTATAGCTTATGACAAGTTGGCGTTACCGAAAAAAACGTTCACCTTATTAGCTGGCCAATTTTATTTATAACCTGGGCGCGCAAAGAAATGGTATTGTCCTCGCTGTTATGAAAATGATTATATATATCCTACATGTAATAGCCTAAAATTTTCTCTTTCATAGATATACTTTAATTTTTTTCAGCCTTTCGATTCTTGTTTCATATATCAAGGACAAGTTTTTTAACTACATATATATAGGAATATGTGGTATGAGTGCCAATGAGACAACTCTCCACCAAAGTAACAATTTATAAAAGTAAACCATAATAGGTCAAAGCACGGCCTTCACATCTTACAACAAGCTATGGATTTTTTGAAACAATATTGATAGATTATCGATATTTTTTTTCGAAAGAGTAAGTGTTTCTTAGCTACAATCTCATCGACGAGCGATAAACCTGTTTCTTCTATATACAAAAATTTCCCATTCCCTTTTAGACCATACCTGGACTCTTATATATACACTGAAAGCAAGACAAGGACTCGTCAAGGACTTTCAAAAGAATCAAACTTAAAGTAAACTATGTAAAGGTACTTTTATAACTGATTTAAGAAATGTTTTTTTCCAAAATAGGTTGCTGTGCACTAATTTATATATTATTCATACGGTGAATGATTCTGTTGGCTACATTTAGACGGGTGCCACATGTGGAGCAAGATCTGCTTACCTTTCCGGAGCACCTGTGACCACCCCTAGATTTTAGTGGGGCTCGTGTTGCTAACTTTGGTTTTCTTTCGTGTCATGTGTAATGTTGTCTGTTTGTCTTTTCGTTTTTAGCCATGGCGCTATCAGTTTATTTTCGATTGATGAATTTGACTGACTCGGTGGTATCTTTCGTCAAAATAAAAGCTATGACCTATAAATTCGGAAAAAAATCTAATGAAGTACTTTATTTTGATAAGGATTTGATTCAAATCTGATACCAGACATTAATTATATATGCCAAAACAAGTCTTTTAAATATCTAGTTTAATCGATGCACTTAACAAAATATGAAAGGTTGATATATTATAATCATATTAAAAATAAGAATAATACATTACATTTGTATGTTGTTGTATTACTTACCTATTCCAAAACTGCATAAAACAAAAAGGGACACTAGTATGATCATCTTGAATTGACGAAGTCGATTTAGGCTATGATGAGTTTTATATTCATAAACACAATATTAAGTGCATTTTCAATAACTTGTAAGTTTACACTGAATATCAAATGAAACGCAACACCAGCAAACAATATCATCTTTGATATTTGGGCAAGTTCTGACAGTCTGACTTTATTGAGAATTGATAGGAAAACGCTTTCTTCATATCAAAATAATCATTTGGGAAGAAGCGGAATGTCTGATGTGAAAAAAAAGTATGTATGGTTGAATATTTCAAACATATTTTCACATTTTATTGCCGAGTTTATGGGCATTTATCTTTCATTTCCCTTCAGGGGCGGATGCAGGAATTTTCGAAAGGGGTGTGCTAACCCAGGGCAAAGGGGGGGTACAGGGGGTGCAAAACACATGTCCCGATACAAATGCATTGATCGGCAAAAATAAAGGGGGGGTGCGCACCCCCGGAACCCCCCCCCCCCCTGGATCAGCCACTGCCCTTTCAAATTCAGGTAACACCGTCTTTACGATAAATCCAGTATGTTGTACGTGTACCTGCTTGATATTTTCGTCTTAGATGCCTGATTTTTTGAAACGTTGTTTTTGTTTTGAGCTAGCTGTCAGTAACTGCAAGAACTCCTAGACATGTACTAAGTGTCGTTTTGTTGTTGGGACGTATAAGTACCCTGCCTCGTCCACTCTGTTTTAAATTTGTTAAAAGTATTTCTGCTTTGTATCCATCTGATGAGTTAATCCCTTTTCAAATAATTTTCATAGTTTGTTTTTATAAGAACTTTTACACATTTGTCAACTTTTCCACATTTGGGGATGGTTGTCGGGCCTTCCAACTAGCTTAACACCGCCACATTCTGTATGACTGTGTCTATCTCGTCATTTTTATTTACGAATTTCTGGACTCATTTTGGTCTTAATGAACACCTTGTCATGAAAATGTATTTTATTATCAATTGACATTTTTTTTGGTACTTTTTTTTTAATTTGGATGTGGAGTCATTGATTTTGAAATTAACATGTGATAAAGTGATTCAGTCAAATGTTAAGAATTTGGCCCACTTTCAATGAAAAGTACCGTGATAACTTCTTAATTATATATAATTTGAAATAAATACCTATATGGTCCAAATACTCATATGGTCCGGCCCGTTAAAAACCAAACGAGTATTAGACTCATATGGTCCGACCATACGCGTACGGTCGGACCATACGCGTATGGTCAGACCATATGAGTATACGCATATGGTCATGACCATACGCGTATGGTCCAAATACTCATATGGTCCGGAACATATCCAATGTGTTCACCGTTTAAGATAATTTTCATACCTAACATTGGCAATGTAATCTGAGTATCTAAATTATCTTTTAAATTTCAAAAGCATTTGAGATAAAAATTTAAAAAAGCAAAACAAAAAACAAAAAACAACAACAATCAAAGAAAAAAAAAGTAGGAAGAAAAACAACCGAATAACGAAAACATGTACGCAAACAGTATCAAATGTTGTGAAATATTGCTAAACGATAAATGTTAGTTTATTACAGTGACTTGTTTATCGATATATTTAAAGTTGCTCAGTATAGTTCCTCCTTAACTTATTGTTTACGAAACGGATATATCAACAAACAGAGTTTTCCGTTTCCTGGTCTGACATACCTTGTCTTTACGTTTACGTATTTTGATATCCTTGCCTAGTAATACAGGCAGGGCCGTAACTACGGTTCGAATTCAGGAGGCAGGGGTTTGGGGTCCGCCGATTGAGGAAGGGGGTTGGTGGGCACAGCCCCCCCTCCCTCCCGGCCGATTATTTCTTCTCGGTAAAATGGCTAAAAATAACCCGTATTCCTTCGATTTCCTTACTTTTAGTAACATCAGTATTGCTTGAACCTGAAAGCAATTTTTATGCAAAAACAAGCTGTCTGAGCCTGAGATTGCTGTTCGGGGTAAACCAAGGCCTCGTCTTGATGACCTATAATTATTAACATTAAATACATTGTGACCGCCGATTTTTCTCTCTCAGTGAAATGACTTCGATTTCCTTACTTTAAGAAACACATCAGTTTTGCTGGATCCTGGAAGCAATTTTTATGAAAACAATTATTATCTATATTTAAAGATAATTTTGTTAGAAATCAAACTGGTAAGTTTTAAAAAACATATAAATCAAGATCATATAGAACGCAAGATTTTTTTTTTATCGAGGACCTTGAATTTCAATATCGTTGTAAGCTGAACAGACATGTATATAACTACAACCAAGGACTTTTTATTCTAAGTATATACTTAGTATAGAAAGTCCCTGCTACAAAGAATGGGAGTGTTTAACTACTAAGGCATTGACCATAATGTTCTCGTACGATCGGGTGACGTTAAAAAAAAACGATCCAACAGCTGATTCAGCCGATAACGAATTTCCGATATCATAAAAGATTCACAATACGAAGGGAACTTCCTCTGCTTAATTGAGCCCCTAAATGAATGTGAATAGTTAAAAAATTTATGCAAAATTGTCGAAAGCAAAGTTTCATATATATGTGTTCTCGTACGAATATATACTGAATAACAGACAGACGGCCACACGAAAAAATAAATAAAACTATACTGAAACCAAGGATTTGTATCCTTGGTATTATACAAATCCTTGCTGACACGGTTAACTTTCGATCAAAAATCCGGAAGATGATTCAGACAGATATATCACGTATCATGATAACACTGTTAAAACTAAACTTGTGTTGTTTTTAATATAAATTCAAGTTATTCTTGTACATATTTCATTTTATTACTTACAAAAAAAAAAATGGTGTAGAAATTTCAGGGGAGGCAGTTGCCTCTCCTGCCTCATAGGTAGTTACGGCCCTGACAGGGCAAATCACAGTTTGTATTCGGTATGAACGAAATTAGCCTGACGAACAAAATTAATAAAACAAGAATTCTCGGCTGTTTATTTAAACTAAGTGTATGTTCCGAAAACCATGATCAACTACTTTAAATTATACATATACATAGAACACACTAATACATTCGTCTCAACTCTGCCGATTCCGTACCCTCATCTAACGAGAGTAGCGGATTCTACCGAGGATTGCCGAATGACACTATTATTGTTATTGGTTGCGTTTACATGCCTAATGTTTGGACTTGTTTGTTTGCTATTTGGCCTTGAATGTTTGTCCCTAATATTTTATTAACTGTGCATTTGCATTCAGATATCGCAGATCAAATTTATTCGTTTATAGTGTATTAATGTACGTTTTTTGATGGAGTTAAGCCTGCCAATTGATATTTTATCATGTGTTTTTCTATGTTGTGATGTTATGCTATTGTTTCAGAAAAAGGGAGAAAGTTTGGATCCATTAAAGCGTTTAATCCCGCTGCAAATGTTTGCATCTGTCCTAAGTCAGGAATCTGATGTACAGTAGTTGTCGTTTGTTTATGTAATTTATACGTGTTTCTCGTTTCTCGTTGTTTTTTTTATTTTATATAGATTAGACCGTTGGTTTTCCCGTTTGAATGGTTTTACACTAGTAATTTTGGGGCCCTTTATAGCTTGTTGTTCGGTGTGAGCCAAGGCTTCGTGTTGAAGGCCGTACATTGACCTATAACCGCCACGGTTTACTTTTTTTAAATTGTTATTTGGATGGAGACTTGTCTCATTTGCACTCACACCACATCTTCCTATATCTACATGCATAACGTTTATATATTCACATTTTTTTTATTACAAATTTCATCATTCTTTATATCCATATATTTTTTATGTTAACAAATAGAAGATAAATTACAAGTTAAATCTTTTAAATCTTCTGTTTACTCCGTATTTTTACACGTAAAATCTGGAGGCAATGATATATCCAAGTGTGATGAAAGTGACGTTAAACACCAACAGTCAATCATTTATCAGATTAATTAACATGTAGTTACTACTATTTTATTCACAAAAGGTACACCATCATGAACATGATGTCACCCAATGACATAATCTAGACCTGCAGCAACGTTCTTCGTATTATATTGAAATACTGAAACATAGAATATATTTAATAATTAGAAATGAGTCTTGGTGTGAAAATTATAAACTTTAAAGACTAACATTCTTGCACATCCATGTATATACAATTATGCTCAATTAAGTGTAAATTATGGTCATGTATAAAATATGCAATGACTAAATCATAATTACAGTTTGGATGTTTTTTTCTCAAGCAAGAGGAGCCTCGGTGATTTTATTGTATGGAAGCATTGTTAGATGACATGCCTGTATGGCATGGTTCATCCGACCCCATTTTCATTTTCATGGTTCATTGGTCAATGTTTAGTTCTCTTGGTTAATGTAAAGTTTATGTGAGAGTTGTAATAAAGCTTTATATTTAAGACTATCAACATAATATCAATCATTAGTAAAGAAGGCGAGACATATCAACGCGTGCACTCTTGTCTTCGACTAATGGTGTGAATAGCCTAAAAGTCTCTTCTTCATTTTTTTCACATCTTCTTCATTTTTTTTCACATTGCCCATTAGTGAGGAAATACTAGGTTAGCTAGGACAGATTGTAACTCATATAAATTCAAACTCGGATGACATCGGTTTCGCTTGCCTAATTTCGAACATTGATTTCGTCTAAATACAGTGAAGAACCATATGGTTATTGCAATGTTAATAAAGGGCTGCGCTTTAGCGCATGATACGCCCGTTGCTCTTTTAACTCGTCTTTTATGCTTTAAATGAATTTATATGATCAACTAGAAATATATATACAAATCAAAAGGGATGTTACATTAATATATTCACCAAAGTTTCATAAAATCCCCCTTTTTTAAGTATAAAAATTCATTACTTAAGGTAGCACAATACAAAGATTTTTCATCCCCGATCAGACATCTTTGAACTGACGTAATTCCACTCATCCTTCTTTAAATTTTATAAATGAGGTATCAAAAGAAAGAAGAATGATTAATCTTTCAAATTGTGATAGTTTCATAATGACATAATTATTACATAATTAATTGTTATGTAATTAGTTGCTATATTGTGATGTCCATACTTGAATGAATTTAGCTTCTTTGTTATTCATAGCATCCCAAAATATTTTATAGATTCTATCACAACACAGTTTGACCTCCAAAACTGTGTCTCAGATTTTTCCTATTGTATTTCATTCTCTCATAAATCTTCAATGAAGTTTGCAACATCAATTCATAAGAGATCACTAAATTCAATTGGGTATAAAATTTGTTCTATTGATGTTTTTGGAAATCTGAGACACAGTTTTGGAGGTCAAGCTGTGTTGTACAAGAATTTATAAAATATTTTGGGATGCTATGAAGAACAAAGACGCTAAATTCATTCAAGTGTGGACATCACAATATAGCAACTAATTACATAAAAAATTGGTTATGTAATAATTATGTCATAATGAAATTATCACAATTTGAAAGATTAATCTTTCTTCTTTCTTTTGGTACCTCATTTATAAAATATAAAGAAGGATGAAATGAATTACATCAGTTTAAAGTTATCTGATTGGGAGTGTAAAAATCTTTGTATTGTGCTACCTTAAGAAAACGTAAAATCTAAAATTTATAAAAATGGAAAGGGAGCTTATGTCAATAGATATAAACAATTTATCAAAGTTGCATAAAATTTTGTGAAAGTGTTAGTTATTGTCCCAAAATTGGAAAATCCCCCCTTTTTTAAGCATAAAAATTCATAACACGGAAATGTAAAATCTGAAATTTATAAAAATTGAAAGGGAGCTTACATCAATAGATATAAACAATTCACCAAAGTTTCATGGACATTGGTGAAAGCCTTTTTGAGTTATTGTCCGAAGTGTTGAAATCCCCCTTTTTTTTATGAATAAAGCCCCATAAATCCAAAACTTAAAATCTGAAATTTATAAAAATTGAAAGGGAGCTTACATCAATAGATATAAACAATTCACCAAAGTTTCGTGGACATTGGTGAAAGCCTTTTTGAGTTATTGTCCGAAGTGTTGAAAATCCCGCCTTTTTTATGAATAAAGCCCCATAAATCCAAAACTTAAAATCTGAAATTAAAAAAAAAACGAAAGGGAGCTTACGTCAATAGATATAAACAATTCACTTAAGTTTCATGGAAATTGGTGAAAGTGTTTTTGAGTTATTGTCCGAAGTGTGGACGACGGACGGACAGACAGACGGACGGACAACGGTATACCATAATACGTCCCTTCTAAAAGACGACGGGCGTATAAAAATGAAAATATTAACGTCGCGCCATTAGTTAACTTTATTAAGAACGCTTTAATCAATAACAATGGTTTAGTGCATACTTTTGAAAATAATACCTAGACTGGATTATATTCTAAAACAGCTTTAAGAAAAACTTACAGTATTGTCAGTAAACAAAAATGCAAGTACGGCAATAGGATTAAAATCTGTGTTGTACTTGTAAAATGTGACCAAATGACCTGAAATATACATTGTTAAAGTTTAACTAATAAAAGGGGTTTTGGATAATTATAGCTCTTCATCTTTTATATAAGCTTTGGATTTCAAATATTTTGGCCACGAGCATCACTGAAGAAATTTGTATTGTCGAAATGCGCATCTGGTGCAGGAAAATTGGTACCGTTAATGTTATTACTACCACTGGGTCGATGCTTCTGCTGGTGGACTGTTAGTCCCCGAGGGTATCACCAGCCCAGTAGCAAGTACTTCGTTACTGGCATGAAAATACGGATTTTTTTTGTGTTATTAAAATTTGCTGTTACAAAATATTAGAAATTATTATAAATTAAGGAATGTATCTCCCCCATGCAAAGCTCTGATTCCTTTCACGGATTTGGCTATACTTTTTAGACCTTTTGGATTATAGCTCTTCATCTCTTATATAAGCTTTGGATTTCAAATATTTTGGCCACGAGCATCACTGAAGAGACATGTATTGTCGAAATGCGGATCTGGTGCAGAAAAATTGGTACCGTTAATGTTATTACTACCACTGGGTCGATGCCTCTGCTGGTGGACTGTTAGTCCCCGAGGGTATCACAAGCCCAGTAACCAGTACTTCGGTACTGGCATGAAAATACGGAGTTTTTGTGTTATTAAAATTTGCTGTTACAAAATATTAGAAATTATTATAAATTAAGGAATGTATCTCCCTCATGCAAAGCTCTGATTTCTTTCACGGATTTGGCTATACTTTTTAGACCTTTTGGATTATAGCTCTTCATCTTTTATATAAGCTTTGGATTTCAAATATTTTGGCCACGAGCATCACTGAAGAGACATGTATTGTCGAAATGCGGATCTGGTGCAGAAAAATTGGTACCGTTAATGTTATTACTACCACTGGGTCGATGCCTCTGCTGGTGGACTGTTAGTCCCCGAGGGTATCACAAGCCCAGTAACCAGTACTTCGGTACTGGCATGAAAATACGGAGTTTTTGTGTTATTAAAATTTGCTGTTACAAAATATTAGAAATTATTATAAATTAAGGAATGTATCTCCCTCATGCAAAGCTCTGATTCTTTTCCCGGATTTGGCTATACTTTTTGAACCTTCTGGATTATAGCTCTTCATCTTTTATACAAGCTTTGGATTTCAAATATTTTGGCCACGAGCATCACTGAAGAGACATGTATTGTCGAAATGCGCTTCTGGTGCAGGAAAATTGGTATCGTTAATGTTATTACCGACAATTTAATTTAAAAAAAGGGAGGTGTGGTTTTTTTCTTATTATTTTTTAACTTAAAAAAGGTGAGGGATAGATATTTTGCTAAGATAAACCTTGTGTGATATATTGTTGTCAAGGCAGATGACAAAAAAGTATTCTGAATCTAGATTTTCCCATACGTTGTAGTTTTAAATTTTGAAGAAAAAGATTTTCTGACTCGGACAAAAAAAACCATAATCCCACTTGAAGTTATATGGTTGCTCAAGAACTGGGAATGACTACAATACCTTTCTTGACTTCATCACCAATTACAGTTCTTTCCTGGTCATCTTCGGCGGTAAATATGTCATAATCCTTTGGTTCAAAATAGAACGATGGAGGTGCCGTCTGGAAACCCTGTGCGGGACCTTTGGCTATGTATACAGAATTTTCGTAATTATTAACCCTGATGAAACATTCAGCTGAAAATTGAAGAACGGTTAAAGGTTAAAACAGGTCAAGTTTAACA